>JAVXUP010000922.1:0-316097 GCA_033070095.1 Escallonia herrerae | reverse complement strand
GACGAATTTGATGTATGAACCGCGCCCGATAGTGGCCAAAAAAAGAAGGATGTACATATATTTTTCTTGCTGGCGTCATGAAGCATGGTTGCGTGTTGTCCTATTGTCATTTATTGTGGTTGTATTTCATTCTTGTTATTTTGTTGTTACGATTATCAAATGTCTTATGTTTGATGGTTGTCCAATGATGTTCCCCCTTTCCGTCAAGGGCACATAGCACAGTGACTAGGAGTAAAAGAGGCAGGCTAAGCAGAAATATATGTGCAGCGAACAGACTACGTATGGATAATGCTTGGCTAAAGACGTTGTTTCATAAAAAAAGAACTTGTAATGAGCGATGAGGATTACAAGTCAAGACATGCACTTATATACAACAAAATATGGTGCGAGTGTTCCAAACTGCGTGTGGGAGGTTGCGACGAACAAGCTGCAACTGGCTAGGCGTAGTATTTCTTCAGGTAGCGACCATTGACAGGGGGTGTGAGTCGCCCGTCGTCTGGGTCGAGCAGGAGATAGGAGCCGTTGCTTATGGCCGTGTGCACATCAAGTGGCCCTTCCCAGTTGGGTGCGAACTTAGGGGCTGACATGTTGGCCCGCACATGCTTGGTGGCCCGGAGGACAAGGTCGCCTTCCACGAAGGAGAGGGGTTTGACGGTCTTCCCATAGGCTTTGATAAGTTGTTCGTGGTGTTTCTTCATTCAGCGCATAGCGTTGGCTCTTTTCTCATCCAGGCCTTCAAGGGCCATTATTCTGGTTTCCTCCTCCCCTAGGCTGCTACTGAGGGCTAGTTGTGCCGAGGCGACCGTGACCTCGGCGGGTACCACGCACTCGTCCCCGTAAACAAGGGAGAAGGGTGTGGCCTTTGTGGCTGTGTGTCTGGAGGTTCTGTAAGCCTAAAGGGCAGGGCTCAGCTTTCAGACCAGAGCCGCTCTCGTCGTGAACCATGCGTGACAAAACGCGCAACAGGGTTTTGTTGGAGGCTTCAGCTTGACCATTGCCTTGCGGATAGTAAGGGGTTGATGTAGCGTGATTGATGTCGTGCGCTTCCATAAGAGTCCAAATATCCCGGTTGATGAATGGGGTGCCGTTGTCGGAGATGATGCATCGTGGGATGCCGAAACGACAGATGATGTGGTCACGCAAGAAGTTGGCAATGGCGCCTCCCGTGGCTTTTCGCAGAGGTATGGTCTCGACCCACTTCGTGAAACGCTTCGTTGCGACCATGATCCATATAAGGCCTTTTGACGGCGGATGTATGGGGGCAATAAGGTCAAGAGCCCAAGAGTGAAATGGCCAAGGGGCCACGATCATACGAAGATCGGACGTTGGTGTATGCATCCTGTCGGCATGTCTCTGGCAAGGCTGGCAATGTCGTAAATGAGTGATGGAGTCGGATTCCATGGTCGGCCAATAGTACCCTAACCTTAGCAATTCTGTGTACAGCTTACGCGATCCCTGATGCTCCCCACAAGCACCATTATGTACTTCATTAATCACTTCCACAGCCGAAGCACCTTGTAAGCAGCGTAGGGTGCGCCCCGAAAACCCTTTGCAAAATAATTTGCCTTCCATCACGAAATATCTGACCGATTGGCGCTTGACAGATCGTGCCGAGCCGCGATCCGACGGTAGGAGCCCATGAGTTAGGTATTGCAGGAAAGGCTGACGCCAGTCGTCCTTGACGCTAACGACAAGTGCTTCGGCACTATCGGGTGCATACAGGCATTCTAAACAATCCTGTTGTACATCCGAAGCGTCCTTGGCCATGGACGGCCAAAAGAGGCCCATGCACTGGAGACGACGGTATAGAGGGGGGCCGTTGAGGCCGCAACATTTCTTGTGGTCGAGCTGCAGTTTATGCTTTGCTTCTGCAGGGGCCAAGCATCTAGCCAGAGTTCCTTCGGGACATCGTTTGTATAGGACGTCTCCCAACATTAAGAAACCCATGAGCGTGGAGGTGGACGCAAGAGATGGTGCCCTAAGTTGGTTGACGATCGGCTGCCTCCAGTCACTTGCAGTAGTGTCTTTTGGGACTAGGTTCAACGCTGTGCATGGCGCGTCTCTTCTGATGATGGTTAACACTTGTCGTTCACCGTCAAACTCAATCTTCGATGCAATCGTGGCCAAGCTATCCGCATGTCGGTTGCGGCACCTGTTGTGATGTTCATATTGGACATGGCCAAGTCTTCCTTCCAAGTGTTGTACTAGGGCACGATAAGGCGCCAGAGCTGGCTCTTTGACCGCGAACTCTCCGTCAGCTTGTTCATTATCAAGTTTGAGTCCCCCTTTATGCATAATGACTTAGCCCCTATGCTGGTAGCTAGCATGAGTCCGATGACAAGGGCCTCATATTCGGCTTCATTATTGGATACTGGGAATGCGAGCTTGAAGGATAGGGATGTGGTAATACCCTGTGGATTGCGAAGGACTATACCGGTGCCCCCTTGCCAGAGGGGAGCTCTATCAAGACCTTTGCTAGTGGCTGAGCTGTCGAACTTGAGTATCGACAAGTCGTCTATGTCGGAGATCAGGGTCGTCTCATCCCCCGGTAATTGATCTGAAGTCGGTTCACACTGTTGTCGTGGAAAGAAGGCCAGGAGATCGGCGAGTGCTTGGCTCGGCAAAGCTGTAGGGTTTCTAATGGACAGGCCAAACTCGGCTAGCAGCAATAACCAGCGGGTAAGTCATCCAGACAAGGCAGGGCGTGTGAGCATGTATCGTAGTGGATCAGCCTTGGTGACAAGCATGATTTGGTGAGACAAGAAGTAGTGCCTAAATTTCTGCGAGGCGTAGACCAAGGCGAAGCAATGCTTCTTGAGCTCAGAATAGTTGGCTTCGGGTCCCCTGATCGATCGGCTGAGGTAATAAACTGGACGCTCTACCCCGCCTACTTCTTGGGCCAACAAGGCCCCCACGGACCTGGGTGTGGAGGTTATGTAAAGCAAGAGTGGAACACGCAGCTGGGGCACGACCATGGTCTGTGGCGACATGAGGATCGCCTTGATCTGTTTGAATGCTCATTGTTGGGGCGCCTCCTAACTCCATGGTGCACTTTTGTGTGTCAAGCACCGAAAAGGTGTGATAAGTTCGGCTAAGGCAGGGATAAATCGTCGAAGGTAGGAAACCTTGCCGAGGAAGCTCTTCAACTGTCTGGTGCTCTTAGGCAGGGGCATTTCTTGGATAGAAGCAGCTTTAGAAGGGTCAACGTCGATCCCTTGTCGACTAACCAAAAAGCCGTGGAATTTGTCGGAGGAGACTCCAAAGGCACATTTCAACGGATTCATCCGCATGTTGTACTGTCGACAACGATCGAAGACCGCTCGCAGGTCTGTGAGATGATCGCCTTCCCTTTTAGACTTGATGATGAGGTCGTCGATGTAGTCCGCTACGGTTCGGTGTATCATGTCATGAAAGATGGTGGTCATGGCTCGCTGATAGGTAGCGCCCGCATTCTTGAGATTGAAAGGCATGACTTTCCAACAAAAGTTACCCATTGGAGTCTGAAAGGCTGTCTTGGCGCAGTCATCCGGGTTCATTCGAATTTGGTTGTAGCCGGCAAAACCATCCATGAAGGACAAGGTCTCGTATCCGGCGGCAGCTTCCGTAAGCATGTCGATATTAGGTAGTGGAAACTCATCTTTGGGACAAGCTCTATTCAGGTCGCGGAAGTCAATACAAACGCGTACTTGGCCGCTCTTCTTCTAGGCAAGGACGATATTGGCCAGCCATATGGGATGAGTAATTGGTTCAATAAAGCCGGCCTGTAGAAGCCGCTCGATCTCTCGCTTGATCTTCAATTCGAGTTCTGGACGGAAGGATCTCGGATGCTGTCGGACAGGGCTGAACCTGGTAGCGATGTTAAGATGGTGCGTCACCAAGGTGGGATCTAGCCCCGGCATCTCGTTGTAACTCCACGCCAATACATCGCGATATTCGCAGAGGAGGGTAACCAATTCCTCTCTTCAGCCTGGGGCGAGTTTTGTGCCAATGTATGTCAAACGGGGTTCCTCGCCCGGGTCAGCCGGTTAGTTTCTTCAAGATCTTCGGCCTGCGGTCGAGGGCCGTCTTCATAGCAGGATGGGGCAGTGCCCGGAGTAAGTTCGGGGTTTAGCGGGCAATGCTCGACCGTACAGCACTATTTTATTTTTGTGGTTGGGTCAGAACTGAGGGGGTCAGATGACGAACCACCAGGGACCTCCGCACACCGTCATAACTGGTAAATCACTTTCCCATCTTTGACGATGCGTCGGAAGGTAGGTTCAGACTTGTGCCTTTTTGACTTAGGGGATGACGGCGGAGAATTGATCAAGACCGCGTGTGGGGGCAAAGAAGCTGATGTTTTGCTCTTGTTGTTCTTCTTGGATTTGGACTTGGACTTGGGAGGTTTGTTTCTGCACAACTCGTCCCATTCTGGCAATTCGGTGGAATGGATGTGAGTGGCGTTCTCACCATCTGGGGCGAGCTCAGTGAAGAAAGAGGCCTCGGCGAAGCGAGACTCTGCATATTCGAAGGGTGCCCTGGTTACGGGGATCGTTAGTGCTACCTCGTGTCCCACAGGACCAGCCACCAGTTTTACACATTGATGGTACGTTGAGGGAACAGTCTTGTTAACATGAATCCAAGGTCGTCCAAGCAAAATGTGGAAGGAGGACTCGCTGTCTATCACATGAAAAGTGGTGTCTCAACGGACAGTGCCGACCATAAGGTCGACGGTGATGTTGCCGAGGGTAGACTGGGGGCCTTGCCCGAAGCCAGTAATCTTGACAGGGTCACGGATGATCTTCCTTGGTGGTATGCCGGCTTGCTGCAGGGTGATGAGGGGAATGATGTTGATTGAGGCTCCGCAGTCCACTATGCCGCGAGGAAAGCCTGTGCCGTTAATAGTGCATTCGAGGTATAACGGTCGGTTGTGGTGTTCAATTGGAGGTGAGTCCTCGTCCGAGAAAACGAATGGGGTTGAAGGGACATGTCTGAGCTCGGCTTGGGCAGTGAAACATTCAGGACCGAGGCCAGTGGTGACCTCGATCAGACAGTTTGAAAGGTAAGCCCGTGCCATGGGTGAGAACCCCATTTCATCAAAAAAACTTTTAATCTTCGTCATCTGTCCGACTGAGGATGCTGGTTGAAGGGCGGGAGGAATACAAGGTGTGACCATAGTGGAGACCTCTGCAGGAACTTCGGGGACTAGAGGCTCGGCGTGGTCTGTAACGACCATGAGCACCTGATGCCCTCGGTTGTTGTTACCATGGTTCGGGTAAGGGTCCTTCCGCACGTCATTGTTCTTCCGTAACTGTAGTTCGCCTGACGCGACCTTTCTTGCAAAGATGGTTCATAGTGCGTTGCAGTTTTGGAGAGGATGACTAAGGGTTTGATGGAAGGGACAGTAGTTGGGCCGAGTTCTTTCTTCGTCCGTGATGGGGATCCGCACAGGTGGTAGTCTAAAATTGCGGTCATTAGCAACCCATTCTGTCAAGAGTTCTTTCACCGTATTCAGGTCACATGGAAAGGCAGGGGGGTCTCTTGCTGTCTTCGTTTGTCGGGGCGTTGGCCCCTATCCGGGAACGGATGCTTGGAGCCAACGAAATTGCTGACACTGTTATGGTTGGTGTTGTTGCTGTCGCGCTAAGCGCTAAGTATGTTTGTCGAGGCCAGCAATGCATTCTGCGTGCGAGTCCTCCATGGTTTGACAAGGCCGACCGTCTCGTAAGTACGTCGCGCTGCTTCCTTGAGGTGCCCCCAAGACCTTAACTGCAAGTTCTCAATGTGCACCCGGTAGATGTCATTTATGTTTTTGATGCATATGGGGACCAATGTCTCGTCCTTACTGAAATCTGTACACTCAAGACACTTAAGGTGAAAGTGTTGCACATATTTGGTTAAGTCTTCGCCGAAATTCTGGCGTATACTGGCGATGTCCACTATGGTGACGCGCTCGGCTTCGTAGTGGAATTTTTCCAAGAATAGTTCTCATCCCAAGAACGGAATGTCCCCGTGGGGATTTGATGATACCAAGTGTATGCCAAACCCGTGAGGGATTTGTGAAACTCCCTCAACTTCAAACTATCGCCCGGGCCATACTGTTCCAATGAGCCGACGAATCTCGTTAAGTGCTCACGGGCGTTGCCTTCACGCCCGTTGAAGAGCACAAAGGTGGGTTGCTTGTATCTGAGAGGGTAGGGTACAGTGGCCATTTTGTTGGTATACGGCGTGCAGTCTGTCCGCTGAGTCAGCGAGCCGGGTGCAGACTATTGTGACAGCCGGCGGAGAAGTGCATCGAAGTCAGCTTTGGAGACATAATAAGGGAGTGGCTCCTCCTGGCCAACTAGCGACTGATGGCTGGTTGGGGCTCCTCGAGCCCCCGAGCCCCCTGACGGTGCAAGTGGGTAGACTGGTGGAGTAGGAGGACAATACGGGGCAGGCATTGCCACAGGCACGTGTGCGGCAGCGTGGGCGGCTGGGTAAGACATGTCCACCACCTGGCCGGTCATTTGATATTGCTCCGTCAGGTAGGGGTTGGGCTCCATCTCGATGGAGTTATGAGTTTCAGAAGAACTTCTGGCCGGTAAATGCTGTGGCGCAGTAATAGGGATGATCTGCTGCAGCACCGGTCGCGGATCCAGTTACGGTCTATGTGCTGGCATCGCGGGATGCAGTGTGCCAGCTATAGGCAGGGAGGATGTCGCGAGCCCTAACGTTAGAGGTCTGGAAGGCCGAGGCGGTAGTGGTCGCGAGACTAGGGCCTGGGCAGCGTCAGGGGATGGTCCAGGTCCTGTGGGCTGGGCCGGTGGAATGACTTGCTGTGAGGCCATAATTTGCATGGATCTCTGCATTTCCTTCATAGCAATCATGAGAATGGCTTGCGAGTCTTGTATGCTGGCTATAGTATGAGTGAACTGCTGAATGGCCACATTGACTGCAACTTGCACGTCAGACGTAGGGTGGCCCTGGGGACGTAGGGCGCTAGTTCCCTCTTGCTCGACCGGGTGGTCTTCTTCTTGCACGAGATGGATAAGGCTCTGGCTGGTAGCCCTCGTAACTCGCCGTTGCATAGGCATGATGCCTAAGTGCAGCAGACTGCAACATGATGTTCACCACCCCAGCGGAGTCGCCAAAATGTTGATGTGGAAAAGGGTTCGATGCTACGTGGAGGTGCCATAAAGGATGCAGTCTGAGTCAGCTTCCAGGTAGGCAACGCGGGAGACAGCAAGGATGGCATAAGGGCTGAGGGCAAGGCTCCCCAGACAGGTCGCGAGGGCTGGCAGCACCGCGCAGGTAGGGTAACGACCAACAGGGGCGACAGTCGACGGTCCGTGAGAAGGATCCAGCGTCGAGGGTTCGGGGACGTGAGTCCAAGTTATTTCTCTCACTAGAATTTCAGAGAGAATGTCTCTCTAGAGAGAGAAAGTGAAAAGTTCAAATGAGAGGAAGATCCTTGGAAAAGCTCCAAAGTCCATTATTTATAGGCAAAAATGTGCATGTGTCATAAGTTGACATGCGTCACCCCTTGGGAACGACACGTCGTCAAGGGGGGCCAAAGAACTGATTCTCCGTTGGGACGGTCGGTCCCTAAGTTCGTGCTGCCCTTGCAATATCTCTCTGCCTATCTGAGGAGACTGATTATGCCGCGGTAGCATGGTCAGAGTAGCCCGTTGCCCCAGCCTCCAGTCCAAGCCCTTACTTAATCCCACAAGGTGCGTCAAGAGACGAGCAGAGAACCTGACAGCGGTGAGGGTTGGCCCTGTAGCCAACTGTCAGGCGGACTAGGCGCGATGCCCTTTAAGGACCTGCTCCCGTCCGGAGTGACCCATGGGTCATTGCCCTGGTGGTGTAGACGATCCCAAGCAACATGAGTAACATAGTGACCATGGTCATCGCTTGGTGCTTAGGGTCCGTTGCAGTGAAGTCTTTGCGTAAGAGCTCCCTGCAAGTGTGAGGTCGGTGGCTTCAAGGTTGTGCCGACGATGGTTCCAGGGTTGTGAGCCCACCCTGCTGCGAGGACCATAGTCCCTGGTGATTGAGCCAACGATGGCGCTAAGCCCATGATGGCGCTCAGTTCATGCCGCAGTTTGATTGAACCGGCGACGGCATACAGCCCGTCCCGCAGTTAATTAAGCCGGTGATGGCACTAAGCCCGTGATGGCGCTCAGCCCATGCCGCAGTTTGATTGAGTCAGCGACGGCATACAGCCCGTCCCGCAGTTGATTGAGCCGGCGATGGCGCTAAGCCCATGCCAGAGTTTGACTAAGCCGGCGACGGCATACAGCCCGTCCCGCAGTTGATTGAGCCAGCGATGGCACTAAGCCCGTGATGGCGCTCAGCCCATGCTGTAGTTTGATTGAGCCGGCGACGGCATACAGCCCGTCCCGCAGTTGATTGAGCCGGTGACTGCACTAAGCCCGTGATGGCGCTCAGCCCATGCCGCAGTTTGATTGGGCCGGCGAAGGCATACAGCCTGTCTGGCAGTTAATTGAGCCGGCGACGGCATACAGCCCATCCCGCAGTTGATTGAGCCGGTGACGGCATACAGCCCGTCCCACAGTTGATTGAGCCGGCGATGGCACTAAGCCCGTGATGGCGCTCAGCCCATGCCACAGTTTGATTGAGCCGGCGATGGCATACAGCGCGTCCCGCAGTTGATTGAGCCGGTGATGGCACTAAGCCCGTGATGGCGCTCAGCCCATGCCACAGTTTGATTGAGCCAACAACGGCATACAGCTCGTCCCGTAGTTGATTGAGCGGGCGATGGCACTAAGCCCGTGATGGCGCTTAGCCCATGCCGCAGTTTAATTGAGCCAGCGACGGCATACAGCCCGTCCCGCAGTTGATTGAGTCGGCGACGGCATACAGCCTGTCCCGTAGTTGATTGAGCCAGCGATGGCACTAAGCCCGTGATGGCGCTCAGCGCATGCCGCAGTTTGATTGAGCCAGCGACGGCATACAGCCCGTCCCATAGTTGATTGAGCCGGCGATGTCACTAAGCCAGTGATGGCGCTCAGCCCTTGCCGCAGTTTGATTGAGCCGGCAACGGCATACAGCCCGTCCCGCAGTTGATTGAGCGGGCAATGGCACTATGCCCGTGATGGCGCTCAGCCCACGCCGCAGTTTGATTGAGCCAGCGAGAGCATACAGCCCTTCCCACAGTTGATTGAGCCGGCGACGGCATACAGCCTGTCCCGCAGTTGATTGAGCCTGCGATGGCACTAAGCCCGTGATGGCGCTCAGTCCATGCCGCAGTTTGATTGAGCCGGTGACGGCATACAGCCCGTCCTGCAGTTGATTGACCCGGCGATGGTACTATGCCAATGATGGCGCTCAGCCCATGCCGCAGTTTGATTGAGCCGGCAACGGCACACAGCCCGTCTCGCAGTTAATTGAGCCGGCGGTGGCACTAAGCCCGTGATAGCGCTTAGCCCGTGCTGCAGTTTGATTGAGCCGGCGATGGCGCTAAGCCCGTGATGGCACTCAGCCCATGCCGCAGGGAGATGTCCTCGTGCCGGAGCACTGTCGCGGAGCAATACTTAGTGCCGGGCCACGTATCATCAGCGGGGCGCAAGGGCACGACGATGACTGTCGTGGAGCAATGCTTAGTGCCGGGGCATGTATCATTAGCGGGGCGCAAAGGCGCGGCGACGACTGTTGCGGAGCAATACTTAGTGCTAGGGCATGTATCACAGCGGGGCGCAAGGGCGCGGCGACGACTGTCGTGGAGCAATACTTAGTGCCAGAGCAGATATCATCAACATGGCACAAGTGACCATCGGTGTTGAACGCGGATGGTAGAGAGCGCGATGAGTGATGTCGGGGGTTTTGGAATGACTCCTGAATGGCAAAAGGGTGGCCGACCTATTGAGGAAGGGGCGGCCGACCCCTTGGATTGGAAGGGGGCCAACCCCTCACAACAAGGGGGGTGGCCGACCCCCTGAAGAAAAGTGGTGGCCGACCCCCTGAAGAAATGGGAGTGGCCGACCCCCTTAAGAAAGGGCTGGCCGACCCCCTTAGGAAAGGGATGGCCGACTCCCTTAGGAAAGGGGTGGCCAACCCCCTTAGGAAAGGGGTGGCCGACCCCTTCCTTAACATTTTGACTGTTGATGTCACCGCACTGGTGATGCCTGCGGATGCTCGAAAGGAGATACGTTTTGACTTGGTTATGGCGTTGAATTTTTTACCGTTGAATGGATGATGTGTCGCGCGACGCGGGCCCCTTAGCGAGCTCCCGGGGTCTGGCCAGAATAGGGTATGAACATGTACAAAATAAGGCATGATGTGATTTTTTTTACTTACAGGCCTTTCTAGGTGAGCGTAACTCTCTGTTTAGCTGGGGGTCAATGCGTACCCCGCGTGTCGGGCCACGTCCTCGTCGAGATCCTACAAAACACAAACATTAATACAGTTCAAATATACTTCAAATATAAATTAGCAAAAAAATACAAGTACCGTTATCAACTATACCTGAGGTAGAACCCACGGAAGAAGGAGAATTAACGCGCGTGTGGGATGAATCTGCGTCGGGCTGGGGCGATGGCGAAGTCGATGGATAGGGCTGGGGTGAAGGCTGGGGCTGGGGCTGGGGCGACGGCTGGGGCCTCGTCTGTTGTACGCGATCACTCTGTGCCTCGTCATCAGTGAGCAATGACGAGGTGGGACCCACCGGGGAGGAAGCAACTCGGCATCTAGCCTGGCCACGAATAGCTCGTATCCTATCCATATCTGACTTCGTATAGATACATTGCAAAGACATTAACACATTAAAAACAATAATTTGGTAGAAATCATCATCGGCACTATATATGAACGGAGGTGCAAAAACACATCAATATGAACCAAGTTCTAGAATGTTACTACATTTTTTTCGTGATGTTACAACATTACAAGTCAATCATTTTCAGTTTGGGAATCATCATCATCTTCCTCACTAGACTCGTCGTCCTCTTCATCGTCTAATTCATCCTCTTCATCAGTAGACTCAGTCACATCATCTCCAACACTTTCTATGTCTTCCGTGTCATCATCTACGACTTCTTCTCCTACATGAAGTGTTGTTGGAAGAGGAAGATCGTCCTCCTCGTTGTTGACCTCAACAGGTAACAAGACAGGTGGTTGGTCGGCTTGAAAGGAGTCTACCTCACTGTCATATGTCACGGGCAATTTCTTGGACTTGATAACTGTATACCAATGAGATTTGGGATTGGCGACGTCCTCTGCGTAAAAGACTTGTGCAGCTTGACTAGCAAACACAAAGGGCTCGTCTGATGCAAGTCTTGACTTGACATTGACATCTACAATCCCTTGAGAGCTAACACGGATTCCTCTACTGCATGTGACATCAAACCACGTACACTTGAACATTACCAGGCGGTTTTGGGAACCCAGATATGTTAGCTCAACAATCTCATCTAGCTCTCTGTAAAAGTCCATGCAATTCTTAGCATAACAGTCGCCGTTGACCAAGACTCCACTGTTTTGGGTTTGTTTTGTTCGGTCATCATCTTTTACGTTAAACCTAAACCCGTTGATGATATAGCCTCCATGACAGGATGCTTGTTTGTTAGGGCCTTCAGCTAG
Source organism: Escallonia herrerae (assembly GCA_033070095.1). Classification (NCBI taxonomy): domain Eukaryota; kingdom Viridiplantae; phylum Streptophyta; class Magnoliopsida; order Escalloniales; family Escalloniaceae; genus Escallonia; species Escallonia herrerae. The sequence continues at coordinate 304,535 of JAVXUP010000922.1, read as the reverse complement.
TAATTTCAAGCAGGAGGCCACTGGTCTATCCATTGACTGAACCTATTGTAGATGACGGTAAAAATTAAGGATAAATCAGTATACTAATTGGCCACATAACTGTATATAACACATAATATAATTTCTTAAGGACTTACACGCTTTTTGAACCACTGTACAAATTGTGATTTCTGATGAGATTCAAGTCCAGCGGGATCAGTGATTAAAGATTCCGCATCGAACTCACTGCAAACCAATATAGTTGACTCGCTTATGACACACTTTCAATTATGTACAACAATGTAAGTGAATTAAGACATTAACTTACTCAACGAATGACGAAACTTCATCGCAATTTAGAAGGGCATATATTGTTGCAGCACTGTACTCTTCATCCGTTAGCCATCGAGTATACGTTCGGCCGAACGGACTACCAGACTGCTTGAATATTGACAATTGCCCTTCCAAATTTGTGCTCGATCCGGGCTCATTTCGGCCTAGTTGATTTAACCTTGTATCAACATCAGGCCCGAAATATTGACTACAAAAGTTTACAAGTTCTTCCATTACGTAAGCCTCCGCAATTGAGCCCTCAACCTGAGCCTTATTACAGACTTTTTTCTTTAAATGGAACATGAACCTAGAAGTTTAGCGAATTGAGTTAGGTGGAATATCAATGATAACATGTGTCGCATTAATGCAAACGAACAACTGTAACAATTTAAAGATTACCTCTCGAAGGGATACATCCACTGACTGATATTGCACGGGTCCATATGCCAACTGAACAGGCAGATGCTCCATTGAATCAAAGAACGAAGGTGGGAAGATTTTCTCCAGCTTGCAAATCGTCACCACAATGTTCTTCTCAAGCACTTCCATGTTACTCACCCGGATCGTAGAAGAACATATATCTCAAAAGAAATGAGATAATTCAGTCAAAGTCTCGCAAACAACCCATGGCAACAGTCCCCGGAAGGCAATAGGAATGAATCTTTTCATGAATACGTGGCAGTCGTGACTCTTCATCCCTTAGAACTTGCATTCCGATACATTGCAACAACGAGATATGTTGGACGCAAACCCATCCGAAAGCTTCAAATTCTTAACCCACTGACAGACCTTTTCCACTTGTTTCTTGTCTAGACAGTAAGGTGCTTTCGGAAGTATCATCCTCCCGCTGACTGTCCGAGGATGCAATTCACGGCGTACACCCAACTGTTGTAGATCCCTTCTCGCTTTAAGGTGATCTTTTGATTTGCCCTTGACATTCATCACTGTGTTGAACACATTATCAAAAATGTTCTTCTCAATATGCATCACATCCATGTTGTTTCAGATAATGAGCGTCCTCCAGTAGGCTAACTCCCAGAAGATACAAAATTTTCTCCAGTTGTGCTCTTTCCCGTACCCCAGAATCTTCTGATCTGGCACACCCTTGCCGTGTGGTATGTCAGTATCAAGTGCCTCCAGGTGTGAGAGCACTTCTTCACCAGATGGGTAGTCCAGTGTGACAACCTCACGCTCGATTGTCCCGTCAAATTTATCCTTCTGCCTACGAAACTGATGGCCCGGTGGCAAAAGCTTACGGTGACATCCGAACCACGAGGACTTTCTGCCGTGCTTTAACGTGTGACCGGGGTTCACGCCCATACAAGCAGGGCATGCTAGCTTCCCATGTGTGCTCCAGCCACACGTCATTCCCAATGCAGGGAAATCATGTATAGTCCACATCAAAGCACCCTCATCTGAAAATTCTGTTTAAGGGATGCATCATATGTTTCGACTCCATGATTCCATAACTGTTTTAACTCATCAATCAACGGCCTTAAATACACATCTATGTCCTAGCCGGGACTCTTCGGCCCCGAAATAAGCAACGACAAGAACATGTACGGCTTCTTCATGCACATGCCTGGTGGAAGGTTGTACGAGACAATAATAACAGGCCAACAGGAGTAAGGCGTGGTAGACTGACCAAAAGGGTTGAACCCATCGGTTGCCAGACCAAGTCTAACATTTCAACCTTCCTGAGCAAAGACTGGATGCCTGCGGTCAAACTCCTTCCACGCCTCTCCATCAGCTGGGTGTGTCAGCACATCGGCATCGTTGCTATGAGTCTCATGGTGAGCCCTCATATGTTCAGCCGTATTGGAGGAGTAGTACATTCTCTGAAGCCGTGGTGTGAGCGGGAAATATCGCAATATCTTCCATGCAATGTTTTTTTCTTCCCTTTGTCCGGTTTGTACCTCGAATGATCACATACTGGACATCGTGACAAATCCTTATTCTCTTTCCAGAACAATACACAATCGTTATTGCACGCATATATCCACTCATAGCTCAACCCAAGTTTCCTCATCATCTTCTTCGCGTCATAGTACGACGGCGGTAGCTTTTCACTTTTCAGGCATAATTTCTTTGATTAAGGTAACAAACTCGTTAAAACCTTTCTCACTCAGCCCGTGGTCTGATTTCAACTGTAATAACCTACTAACCGCAGACAGCCGTGTGTGTTTCGGAGCTCCATCCCACAGCGGCTCTTCCGCAGCTCTTAACAACTCATAAAACTGATGAGCCCCCTCGTTTGGCGGTTGGGGACCATCGTCACCACCGTCATTACCCCAGTCAACATTAGCATACCCAGCATCCATAATCATATCTCGGTAATCATACCGTGCCTCCTCCCTAACTTCAGTTTGACTAGCCGGGTTGGAGGACAATACTATCATTTTCCGGTGCTGCGTCCACCTTGTGTATCCACCCATAAAACCATACCGACGAAGATGCCATTTTACTTCAATTCTTTTTCTCCAATGCAACAACTCACATCTACTGCACAGACACCTTATCTTATCAAGGTCAACATGTGCAGGATGCGCGTAAGCGAAGTCGAGAAATTCGTCAACGCTACACTCAAAATCATTAGCATTCTTCCTTTTCATCCAACTTCGATCGACTGACATGACGACTGAATTATCGTACTGTATACCACCTTCAATTAGGACCAGTCATTAGGCAGGGTCGATGTAAATATGAATGCATGAATGTGACAACATGTCTATATATTTCTCCTTCGTTCTCTAATAGGTAGTGGTCCTATCCCATTCAGAAAAGCACATGTTTATAAAACAGTGAAGAACTCATGCTTAGTCCCATTCAGAAAAGCACTTCCCCGCATTTCTCCAAGTACACGACATCGATTAGGTGTTCTAACATTCATCTAACCTTACCTTGCAAGGTTTGACGGATGTTAGAACACCAGATCTGTATGCACCCGGAGAAACACATGAGAACGTGTACCAAATATCCACGACATAGAACACAGAGCATGAGTTGAAACACTGTTTTATAAACACATAGCTTTTCCAAATTGTCCAAACTGGACATCCAAAGGCTCATTACAAAGCATTACTTTGTAATGAGTACCTTTGAACGGGAACTAAGGGTTTTTATGCATGCATGCATGCATGCGTTCAGAAATTGATAACATATGCAAGAATCTTTCCGAAATATCAAAATTGCAAAAATATCGTTACATATGTTACCAATTCCACTTTAAATAGAATTCGTTGGCAACGAGTTGAACCATCTCGTTGCCAATGGACTTCTCAAAACAACAACTAATATAAAGAAGGCAGGGTTTGTAAACAACGAGTAATTGAACCATCTCTGGGCAATATGGAGTGATTATGGGATGTACAAGGGCTAATTAGGGCTAACTGGATTATTAGGGTTAATTACGAGTATCAAGGTTTAGGGTTTAGCATTATGGGAATAAGTTAATCTAATTAGGATTTATTAAGATATGTTAGGGCTAATTAGTGTTAATGAGGAGTACCTTCGGCTAATTATAGCTAATTAGGGTTGATTGAGACTAATTAGGATTATTTAGTCCTAATTAGGGTTTAATTGTGCCGAGTAATGCTGATTAGTCTTAATTAGCGCGAATTAGGCTGAATTGGGTGATGTTATGGTTAATTATTGTTAATGAGGAGTAGTTTCAAATAATTATAGCTAATTAGGGTTGATTAGGACTAATTAGGGTTATTTAGTCCTAATTAGGATTCAATTGTGCCGAGTAGTGCTAATTAGTCCTAATTAGGGCTAATTAGGGCTAATTAGTCCTAATTAGGGCTAATTAGGCTTAATTAGGTTATGTTAGGGTTAATTATTGTTAATGAGGAGTTGTTTTGGATAATTATAGCTAATTAGGATTGATTAGGACTAATTAGGATTATTTAGTCCTAATTAGGGTTTAATTGTGCCGAGCAGTGTTGATTAGTCCTAATTAGGGCTAATTAGGCTTAATTAGGTTATGTTAGGGCTAATTATTGTTAATGAGGAGTTGTTTCAGATAATTACAGCTAATGAGGGTTGATTAGGACTAATTAGGGTTTAATTAGTCCTAATTAGGGTTTAATTGTGCGAAGTAGTATTGATTAGTCCTAATTAGGGCTAATTAGGCTTAATTGGGTTAAGTTAGGGCTAATTATTGTTAATGAGGAGTTGTTTCGAATAATTACAGCTAATGAGGGTTGATTAGGACTAATTAGGGTTATTTAGTCCTAATTAGGGTTTAATTATGCCGAGCATTGTTGATTAGTCCTAATTAGGGCTAATTAGGCTTAATTGGGTTATGTTAGGGCTAATTATTGTTAATGAGGAGTTGTTTCGGATAATTACAGCTAATGAGGGTTAATTAGGACTAATTAGGGTTATTTAGTCCTAATTATAGTTTAATTATGCCAGTAGTGTTGATTAGTCCTAATTAGGGCTAATTAGGCTTAATTAGGTTATGTTAGTACTAAGTACGACTAAAAAGTCCGTCGGTAAAAGTCCGTTGGAAAATTCTTTTACTGACAGACTATTCCGTCGATATACTTTTTAACAACGGATTTTTACCGACGGCAAAACCCGTCGCTGAAATATGTTTTAGCGACGGTTTCCGTCGCTAAATCCATCTTTTCTTGTAGTGAACACGCAATCACATAGCATATAGAATCAATATTATTTCTCTCCCTTTGTCATCAACAAGAAGGCAAGGGTATGCGTGTGCAAAACGAGAGTTATAAGCAAGATAATGGTGTGAGGTGAATATAACTCCTGAATTCATGGGATGACATCAAGAGTTCTTTTACCATCCCAAGGAAGATATGGAATGTAGCTCAATAATCTCATATACTTAATGTATTGCTTAGGAGTAAAAAGGAAGTGTGTTATTCAAGCATGTAAGCTCCCCCTATCAAGTTACCTTGTGCATATTCCATCCTAATATATGCTCTCCCTCAATCAATGCCAACAATATTTGAGAAACACAACTAAATGTCTAACTGAGTCATGCTTTCTTTTTGGCATTACCGAAAGACGAGTGTGTGTGTATGAATGACAATGTGAAGCACTAAGATGACATAATCTCTACATGAAAATTTCACAACGTGAGATAAAGTCCCAAATCATTTTTATAGGGTGGATATCAAATATAGTCATTATGAAAAGATTTGGCATGATTTTGGGCAATACTGGCTGTTATTTCTCACCCAACGGTCAATAAAGTCGACTGCATTGGTAATGGAGTCGACTGCATCCCCTTATTTTGGGCGCAACTTTCTTTACAAAAATTGGATTGAGGTGCCATTTTTTGTGTTGGAAAGCTATTGAAATGTTTTACCAAGGTATGATAATGTTAGCTCCAAAAACATTCTTGAGAAAAAAATGAGTGAGCTCCAAATTCACTCATTTTCGAGAAACACACTTGTGTGAAAGGTTATGAACTCACATGCAATGCAAAAGGTATCCAAAGGTCATTTTAGGTCACAGTCATCAATCTAAGAATCAAACCAAGACTAGTTACATATTATTAAAGTTCAATCATAATCAAAAGTAACTTAGCCTATGCATTCTTTGTTGTTCTTTGTCATTGGACTTGATGAAGCTTCCACATCATGTCCACTATAACGTAAAGCTTCTTTGCCTTTAATCCATCTCTCCAACTTTTCAAATGTGTCTTCATGGGTTTGTATGTGTATAACTACTAAAAATTCACTCAAAGCACACATTAAAACATAATCAATGTGTAGTTATCATCAAAACAAGATATAACCCTAGATTATCAGACCACGGACTAATAACTACCACTAATATTGGGTTCACTGTACCAATTGTGTCATGATTAAGATGATTGTCATCACCAACACCACCACCACCACCACGGTCTTTGTTGTGCCGTCATTGGCCAATTAAGATGTCTTAGGGGCAACCCCCCCAATCCCCAACCAAGCACTACCAATTCTAACCAAGACTCTCACTTCTATACCACCAATAAGCCAACATCAATTTCCTATCCAAAACAGAGCCAAGGCCCTGTTACCAACTTCTCTTGCTCCAGTCTCACCTTCCAGTAACTAAATATTCAATTAAGCTTCCATGAAACATTGAAAGATGAAAGAACTATGTTGTTTGTGTGATGAAAAGTTCTCTCCATTTCACGTCTTTGAAGATAATTAATTAACATTGATCACAATAAAAGATAATGAAGTGGAAGAAAGCATTTCCTTTTAGGATTCCACACCTAAATATGATGAAGAACTCGTGTTGGGGGATAACACCGCTGAGGATATGGAGATTGCACTCATTGCATTATTTTGGAACACAGCACAGAACTACTCAAGGCCAATATGGTAACAAGTACTTCTCAAATCCTCATTGACACAGGAGCGACACGCAACTTTATGGACCTCTACACCTTGGGTTGCACTGTTACTCCTAACAAACATACGACTATTGTTTTAGCTGCTGGTAGAATGATTACCAATGATTCTAAGTGTGAAGGACTTTCCTTGATATATATTGCAAGGCATTGAGTTTATTGCAGATATGATTATATTACCTCTTGAAGGTTGTGAATGTTTATCAAGGTCAGTTGTTATTGTACACAACAAACTAAGCTCAAACTATTCTCTGCTCAGGCAATGCACAAGTTCATCATGAACAACGTTGAGGCTTCCATTGGGTAAGTATTTACGATTACCACAGTAACTATGAATGATTATGATGACCCTGAACTCACAGTTTTAGTATACCAATTCTAAAAAGTTTGTTCCGAGCCACTGAAAACAAAAGGCACGTGTATGCATAAGGGACTCACCTCACCTAGGGCGGCGCATAGTTGCCTGCCCAGGCACATGGTGTTGGATATGGTGGAGGCATAAATAGGCGCTCAAAGAATCAAATGTTTTATTGTTCGCCATCTCAACGGTTGATTTCTTTAGTGGTTTCTTCCATATCATAGTAAATCAATTTTGTAAACACAAAAAAAAAGAGAAAACCTAAATTTCAAAATCCCCAATCAATTGATTTTGTGTTAAATAATAGAGCATAAAAGCGATGATATAATTTATGTAACACGGTTAATGCTATACACTTTGATAACATAACTAAAAGAAATGGGGCAGTTGCTTCGGAGTTATTATAAAGACGCAGACAAAAATTAATGATAACTTCAAGTAGATCTAAACCTGACCCTTTTGTGGCATGAAGTCAAACTACCATTCAAGGTCAACATCAGGAAGTGTATGGCCTTCGTATAAAAAGGCTAACACTTCAAGTAGATCTACTCCTTCACCTTGTGGACGAAAAAGATGGAGTTGATGAGGAATCTCCACCGGACTTGGATCTTATCATTCCGTTTGAAGAAACCATTGGCTCCTTGGTGCTTACTAATGATGACAATGTTGGTGTTAATTGCTTCTAATTGGATTTGAATCATTTTTCCATATTAGAAACTTGGTATGGGTATTAATTTGAATAGTGACTGGTATAGTCACTTAAGGAGGGTTAGGTTAAGCAATTTTGTGCCAATTTTTATATATAGTTCGAATCACAATCTGACAAAGTTGAAAATTGTGACCCCCAATATTTTTACGAGACGTATGCTGTGGAATATTTTGGCATCAGCAAAAATGCTAAATTAGGGTATTAGTAAATCAAGCTATTTAATCTGAAAGTTTTAGGGATACCTTATATTACTGAAATGTTTCATTTTCTAAAATTTTGTGCCATTTCAAGTCGATAGCTATTTTTAACAGAACCGATTCTGAGCGCTTTATACAAACACTGGTTGGGGATTTTTGGGCTAGAATTTTCTTATACTTTTGAGCCGAAAAATAACTTCAGGTTACTTAAAATAGTGCTTTAAAGTATTTTTTTTGATATTTTTTTGGTGCAAGAATCACGAGGGAGTGTATTGAAAATTTGCTATCCAGATTGAGTATTTTGGTAATTTTACTAGTAAAAGGTATTTTTGGGTAAATTCACATACGATAAGGATATTTTGGTGATTTTATTTACGGGAAGACTGTTTTGGTGGTTTAAGTATGAGACGGGTGCTTTTGGTAATTTTACACATAAGGGGCATTGTGGTAATTTTATCCACCCAGTGAGGGGCTTCATTCTGGGAGTACGCGCGAGTCTGTATTGAGTTTATAATATTGTAATGTAGACTGTATTCTGATCATTTGATTATTCCATTTAGGTTCAAGTAAAAGACTTTCCGGTTAGACTATCTTAGTTCTGGATCTAGGTAAGAGTTTCTATTTGAACCTGGATAAGGATTTCTATCCGACCCTAATTTTGATAAATTGTGTTCGTATGTGTTCTATCAATTTTCTTATGGCTATTGTCAAACACTGAGATGTGCATTGATAGCAGCATGTTATTACCAAGGAAACCCAACATTGAACCTGAATCGGTTATTTTGAAATCTTATTGATGCTCGCCTATAATTGCATCCTAAAAAATTCGATAATTGTTTGAATTCTTTATTCTGAATTGTTGTGCCTAAATTTGATAATCGTTCATATTTTTCTTGCTATTTGTTTGTGGCTATTCTTGAATTCTGAGTGATGAATTGATATCAGCATGTTTATAATTGAAACCCTAATTGATATCGGTTATTTGAATTCATGTTGATGCTCAATTTTATTACATGTCAAGCATTGAAATTATTGTTGATTCTATGATTGTTGTCTTCTGAATTGACCTGGGGTTCTGTTCTAAGGGAGATGTTATAAAGATGATTTGTTCCTAACATCCTACGGGAAATGCAGGCTAGTTCCTTGACAAATGGAAAGGGCTAGTTATCTTACATCATGCATGTGTACACTTTCTGTCCATTGCCTTAGTGGCATTGCCTCTGCCCATGGTCAATGTTTGCTGAATTTGTTTACATTGTATTTTGACAATGATTGTTATGAAAAATGATTAGAAAGGAATGTCTTGATATCTGATTAAAGGGGATTGAATTGAAACTCTTCCTCATATTATGATCAAACTGTTTGTAATTATCTGGAACTCCTCCCCATATTGTTACCAAACTACTTGTTTGTTTTGTAATCTTTTGAAAGATTTTCGTCAAAATGTATATCGTTGATCTTGTACAAATGCTTGTCTCGAACGTAGAAAAATACTTGATTTTGAAGTATGTTCGGTGTGTCCTGATTTAAATAATTCTGATAAATAATAATGTTCAAGTGATTTGTCTGCGTGCTTGTTATATTTTGATTTTGATGCAGTTGAGTTTTGGCCGATCCGTTGAAAGATACTGGAAGCAAGCGCTGAAGTGCTATGTCTGATGTGTAAGATGGATATTAAATTGGTTTACCAGTTGTTCGGATTGCTAAGCCACGTTCACTCATTAAACGGTTGTTCCCAACCTATTCTGGTGGCACCCAAAGGGCCCACTAGGGGTCCCGCTTTGCACATTGAACCGGTCAAAGTACGCACGCTCATGTCACGTGCGTTTCTTGCTTCGCACACCTTAGTCACCAATTATTTCACATGAGCGTGACTCATGGTACCACGTTCGTCGTGCCGCGACCACCCAAGCATCTTTTCACCAAAAACATCGACCGATGGCGCAACCGGAGCAACGGGGTCAAGGGCATGGGCCTTGGCCAACCCCATGGAGTCGGGCTCGGCCTCCCCTAAGGCCATGGGGGGTTGGCCTTGGCCTTCCCCCTGATTGTTCACTCTTCGCGCAAAGTCCCTTTCGCGCTTTGTTCGTTTCATACACTTCGTATGTGACTTTGGCACCTTGTTCGTTACATGGGTACGATTCATGTCGACATGCTCGTGGCAATGCAACTTTCAGATTTATCATTGCCCATCAAAACACCTTCCGTCGGCGTGCCAGAAGTTCACCCAAAGGGGGAGTGGCCTTGGCCTCCCATCATGGGAGTTGGCCATTGGCCTTGGCCACCCCCTAGGGTCGACCTCGGCCTTCCCAAGGGGTCAGCCTTGGCCTCCCCAGGGGTGGTGGCCTTGACCTTCCCCCAATTTTGGCCTATGGCCTCCCCTCCTGCGCGCACTTGTTTTCTCAAGTCTTTTCACCTCTGCGATGTTTACGGACGTTCGTGCATGAACCTCTCGACATCCCTCGTGCATGAACCTCGCAACGTACGTCATGCATCAACCTCGCGACGTTCGTCGACCATCAACCTCGCGACGTCCATCATCCATCAACCTCGCGACGTCCGTCTTCTATCAACCTTGCAAATTCCATCGTGCATGAACCTCGTGACATCCGTTGTTCGTGACCGCATACTGCTCCCGCGATGCCCATCGTCCAAAGTCGCACACTACCACCGAATGACCCATCGCCAATGACCGCGAACCATCACTCCCAACTTTTTTATTACTACATGTTGCATCCATTATCTTGTTATGACAGGTACACTCAGCTCACATACAGTCTTCGGGACACCTGACGCGCACTCGTGCGCCGGTTGCGTGACGTTCGTCACCACGCCCATGTGCCATTCTCATGACATTTGCCCCGGCACCAAGTATTGTCTCCGCGACCTTCGTCGCCGTGCCCATGCGCCTTTCTCATGATCCGTGGCCCCAACACCAAGTATTGCTCCGCGACGTTCATCGCGGCGCCCGTGCGCCATCATCATGATACGTGCCCACGACACCAAGAATGGCTTCGCGACATTCATCGCCGTACCACTTTCATAACATGTGCCCCAGCACCAAGTATTGTCTCCGCGACGTTCGTCGCCGCGCCCATGCGCCATTCTCATGACATGTGCCCCGACACCAAGTATTGCTCCGTGACGTTCGTTGCCTCGCCTGTGCACCATCATCATGATACATGCCCCCGGCACCAAGTATGGCTTTGCAACGTCTATTGCCACACCACTTTCATAACACGTGCCTCAGTACCAAGTATTGTCTCTGCGACGTCCGTCGCCGCGCCCATGCGCTATTCTCATGACATGTGCCCGGCACCAAGTATTGTTTTATGACATTCGTCTCCCTGCCCGTGCTCTATTCTCATGATACGTGCCCCCGGCACCAAGTGTTGTCTCCGCAATGCTCATCGCCGCGCCCGTGCACCACTTCCATGACATGTGCCCCTGGCACCATACGCACTCTGTCGCGCCCATGCGCTGTGCCATCTCCATGACATGTGCCCCCGGGCTCCCTGTCACATTACAGTGCCCTCGGCACCATAGGCACTCTGTCACGCCCATGCACCGCGCAAGTAACACAGACGTGCCCCGTGCACTTTACTCACTCCGCCACGCCCATGCATCACTCCGCTGATATGGCCTTGCCCCGAAGGCTCTCTGTCACAATGTCGTGCCCCCGGGCACCATACACACTTCACCGCGCCCGTGCGCCAACTTCCATGACATGTAGCCCCGACACCAGGTATGGTCTCACGACAGTCGTCGCCGCACCCACGCACCATAATCATGTTACAGGCCTCCGGGCATCACACTTATTCACCACACCATGCGCCCCTGTCATGGACGCGAAACATGCTTCGACCCACTCTCCGGAGTGTGCAGAATTCTGGGGGGCTCCATTCGTAGTGCTCCAGCACAAGGACCCCTCGCAGCGGGATGGACTCGTTACCACAAAGTCATCGCCGCCATGGGATGGGATCGTTACCACAAAGCCATTGCCGTCTTCATTCCGGGGGGCTCCGTTCGTAGTGCTCCGGCACGAGGACCCCTCGCAGTGGGATGGACTCATTACCACAAAGTCATCGCCACCACGAGATGGGCTCTTTACCACAAAGCCATCGCCGTCACAATCACGGGGGGCTTTATTTGTAGTGCTCCGGCAAGAGGACCCCTCACAGCAGGATGGACTCGTTACTACAAAGTCATCGTCACCACGGGATGGTCGTTACCATAAAGCCATCGCCGTCTTCATTTTGGGGGGCTCCGTTGGTAGTGCTCCCGCACAAGTACCCCTCGCAGCGGGATAGACTCGTTACCACAAAGTCATCGCCGCCACGGGATGGGCTCGTTACCATAAAGCCATCACCATCACAATCATTGGGGGCTCCGTTCGTAGTGCTCCGGCACGAGGACCCCTTGCAGCGGATGGACTCGTTACCACAAAGTCGTCACTGCCACGGGATAGGCTCATTACCACAAAGCCATCGCTGTCTTCAGTATGGGGGGCTCCGTTCATAGTGCTCCGGCACGAGGTCACCTCGCAGCAGGATGGACTCGTTACCACAAAGTCATCGCTGCCATTGGATGGGCTTGTTACCACAAAGCCATCGCCGTCTTCATTCCAGGGGGCTCTATTCATAGTGCTCCGGCACGAGGACCTTTCGCAGTGGGATAGGTGACTCCTTCAGGACACTGTCTCCGCTAGGATGCCTGCGTGATTGGCCTACGTGCTCCAGCACTAGGGGCTTACGTTAGCACCCCTATGGACTATGACCCCCAGCTCACTCCGAGACGGGAGCAGGTCTTTGGAGGGCATCGCACCTAGTCCACCTGGTAGTTGGGCGTCGGGTCTTCCCCACCACTGCCAGGCTGGTGGGACTCTGCAAGGGCTTGGATTGGAGGCTAGATCAAGGGGGCTCTCTGGCCACACCAACCCTGTGGGAGCCAGTCTTTCCAGACAGACAGAGTGACATTGTGTGGGGTAGGCCCAGTGAATATGCAATTTGACAATCCGTGGAGCACTGGCAGCTGTGGACCCCCTCGGTGACGTGTCACTCCCGGGGAGCGCCATTTGTTTTGTGATGACATCATCATCTCAACCTCTATAAATAGAGGTCTTGAGAATTAATTTGGGGATTTTGGACATTTTCAGAATACTTTCACTTTCTCACTCTAGAATCCTAGAGAGAGAAATATACAGGACCCTGACTCTGGACCTAAGCATCGGACTGTGACTGTCGTCGTGTATTCACCCTACGTCATCGCCCTCGCAGCACTGCCACCCTCAGGCTCTGTCTAGGAAGCCCTTGGTCTCTACCCTTACTTCGCCCTTGCTGTGTCTCACATCAACATACTTGGCATCTGACTCGGACTGCATTCCTTGTGGCACCTCCACGTTGACTGCGAACCCACTTTCCTTGGCATCACAAATATTTCAACTTTGAACCTAGAAAAAAAAAGGTATCAGGAATGGATCAGCCTAACAACTCAGTAGGGTATCCGATGATTCTTAGTCCAAATATGAATCGATTACACTGTGAATGGTGAGTACAAACATGCAAGTCACTTGAACAGTTAATACGTAAGAACTTAAGAATAATTTAACATATCGAGTGTCACTTACAAACATTTGCTAACACTCGCCTTCAAAAGAAACAGGAATAGCATATCGAGCAAGATCGAAAATCTTGTAAAACATATATGAGAATGGCAAGTAAGACCAAAATATTAACTTGATCTCAATAATATAACGAAAATAGTATAAACAAGTTTAAAACATATATGAGCGAAGTACGAGAATATCAATATGCAAATATGCCCCTCATGCACAAGCCAATCTTCCCTGAGAGTGAGAGACTTTTCGTATCGCAACCAACTAATATAGCGGGTTTGATAGAAGAAGTCCAACATCATCACAGGCATGCCAATAATTCCTTTCAAGAAGTATTACGCATAGCTAGTACGTACTATCGAGATGTGAACAAGAACGAGGACCCTGGCCGGATAACTCCCAACCCCCAGCAAATAACACCCTCAACTCACTTTTTCCTCCTTCGCGTGACATGCATAATTTTGTATAGATGTCATAAAAAATGTCATCAAATACATCAAAAGAGGTTTAATCCCTCTCAAGTCATATTTGCCATATATCACAAAATACATGCCAAACATGTAGACTAATCTCCAATTGCACAAACTAATTCAGTAATTAAGCAAGAAATAATTTGATGTTCTTCCTTAAGTACCCTACACACATACATACTTATTTTAGCATGTAGATGTTTGAGTGCTCATTTAAGACCTATAATTTATCTAGTTATTGACCATTAAGCCCAACACAAAGAACTACTAATTTAGGTCACATAATCTGCCCAGTATTTCAATTGGTAGTAGGAGTCGTCTATACTCCTAAAATCATAACAATTTTATTACAGGTTCTTTACAGTAAAACTACATATTTCTGAAAACTAGACTTAAAATATACATCAAAGTATTTTATTTGGCTCAAAAATAATATTTAAAATCATGTTAAGTCCTTTCAAAGACAAACTTTAGAATCTGTCCAAGGGCAGTTTCGCAGTACAAGTTTCAAGCCACGAATTTTAAACCATAGTATTAGTACTTGAAATAAACTGAAATTTTGTGTGTAAACTCTATAAATATTTTAATATAACATATAAAATAACTAAGTCCGTATATCAACTAAAAGTATATCTTTTTAAGCACCAAAACTACTCTAATTTCATGATTGTACAATTTCACAGGACAGGTTTCAAGCCACGAATTTTAAACTATAATAATAGTACTTGAAATAATCTGAAATTTGGTGTGTATACTTTATACATGTAGTAGTAAAACATATAAAATAATCAAACCCATATCTTAACTAAAACTATACATTTCTTGGCACCAAAATTACCTCATTGTTATGAATGTTCTGCAGGTTTTGTAACATATGTCACTTAAGATCATTACAAGCAAGTTTATAAGTATTTTCCAACTCATAATACTTCTCAAACATGCTTAAGAAACCTAAAAGCACAAGATAACATACCTCCAAGCAAATCAAGCCCAAGCCAATTCAATAAAGTTGATGCAAATCTCTCTCCTTTGTTCTTTCTTCTCTTCTTCTCTTTCTCCGTTTCTCTCTTTTCTTTCTTTCCTTCTCTCTCTTTCTTATATTTTTTTTTCCTTCCCAGCTATTTTGGCAGACCTCCACCTTCTTATGGTTTTCTTCCTTTCTTTTCTATTTATATTCTTTCTCCTTATCCTTACTCCCTTCCAAAATCCACCTCCTCCTTTAATATTACATTCATTATTT
Organism: Escallonia herrerae; assembly: GCA_033070095.1. Taxonomy (NCBI): domain Eukaryota; kingdom Viridiplantae; phylum Streptophyta; class Magnoliopsida; order Escalloniales; family Escalloniaceae; genus Escallonia; species Escallonia herrerae. Next base: position 289,259 of record JAVXUP010000922.1, on the reverse strand, counting down.
ATTTAGTTACTCACCATTTAAGCAAAAGGTGCAAGTCCCCCAAGAGTATAAGCCACACGCTCACACGTGCACTTGCCACTAACCTCTTCTAGTTAAGTTATGGTATTTTCAAATTAATCCTAAAGTTTGGCAAAATTATATTTTAACCCCAAAGTTTTACATAATTACATTTTGGCCCATAACTGAATTTCAAATTTTATTTTCTTTTAAAGAACCTAAGTTTTCATAGTTTACGTTTAAGCATTTCTTTTTATAATATTGTATTTTGAAGAATAAGAGTTAATGTCTAGTTAGATGCTCTGAAGTATGTGTTAGTAAACAGGATTTGATGTGATTTGATATGATGTGGTAGGTTAGCACTTCGGGAGATCGGGCATTGGAGCTCTGGATTTTTGGATCGTTACAGTTGGTATCATAGGAATTCTCTCTTGTGGTACTAAGAGTATAGGTGTCTGATTCTGTAGACATGTAACTACAGAGTATGGGTAACACGATTCTATATAATCGTAAGCTGATGAGAGTGGGGTAGAGTTAAGAAATCTGCCTTTAATTTGTAATTTTATTGTTCTTAAGGCATGTGTTAATATAACATTGATAACTGTTAACTGTATCGGTATGTCCCACACTCATAGCACTGGGAGTGCAGAGAGTATGGAGGGCCAGAAAGGTCCTTGCTAGAGAGGTACCTCTACCTAATATGGAGGAATAGTAGAATCAAGAACCAATGGCTGCAGTTCTGAACACTATTAACCAGAGTCTGACCTTGATGACACATAATCTGGCTAACCACCAATAAGGAGTACCGAATCTGGTCGAACCACAGCCACAACCTCAAGAACAGAGTACCCTGGGTGAGTTCAATGCTACCAATCTTGAAGCGTGGTCATTAGATCCTACGGAAGCAGAAAGTTGGATTAATGAAATGGACAAAGTTTTTTAAGCAATTCATTGTAGTGAGAACCAAAAGGTTGGATTTGCTATCTGTAAACTGGGGGTGAGATTGGTTAATGATGGAAAATGATAGAGAAGAGTCTGACTCATCACCAATTTATTGATATGACTTAGGAACAATTTATGGAATTTTTTTTCAACGAATTATCATGAGCAATTTTTAAGAGAGTTTGCTAATGTGACGAAATTTGTAGACGAGTTTTAGATGAGGTTTTCTCTCTTCACTAGATTTGCAGTAAGGGTCACTGATGGGAGGGTAGATAGATGCTAAAAGTCTGAGCTGGGGCTTAGGCCTAGATTTAGAGATTGAGTGATCTCTGCTCGATTGACGAGCTATATGGAATATGTTTACTTGGCATGTGCTTTAGAGCGGTATAAGCCTAACAATAAGAGAAGGTATGAGCAAACATAGGGTGGACAGAAGAGTGATAGGTAGGAGTTTTCCTATGATAGATCTATGAGGGCTGACAAACGTCAATAATATTTACAGCCAGCACAGCAAGGTGCCCAAGGCTCGAGGATAGGGCAGAATCAGGGATCCTGGCCCGCAACGGCTCAAGGATTTAGACATGAGCAAAGTTCTGAAATTCCACCAGGGAAAAGTATGGGATTTAGAGGAGCGCAGGGTGTATGCGCTTGACCAGTTCAGAGTACTAGATTTTGACCATCGAAGAGTTCTAGAGTTCGACCTTCACATTGCACTGGTCAGGGTGGCAAGTCATCATTTCTGGCCATCCCATGTTTCATGTGTAGATAATTCTTGGTGGTAAGTCATGCTATAGATTTACTGGATGGTGTAGGTGTGGTAGTATGGAACATCAGGTTCAAGACTGTCCATTTGTTAGGAATAATCAGTCAACTTTCTGTCTTGCACCTACTGCTAGTGTAGTAGCAAGTAGTGTTCCTTGTCAGAGAAGAAGACCAGGCCCGCAGGGTCAGACTCGGTAATCTCAGTCTCAATAGGGGCAGAGGCGTAGAACATCAGCTAGACCTTTATTTTATGTCTGCTCAGGATACTGCCACATCCGATGACCGAGTACATTACAGGTTTTAGAATGTCCTGCTCAGTGATACTGACCAGCATCCTTTGACTGTATGGTTTTTGACTGTATCGTCCATGTTAGAGATAGAGATCTTCCTATGGATCTCATCCTATTTTTTGTTCAAAACTTTGATATCATACTAGGCTGGGTTCGTCGATTGTCATTGGAAACCTTACTAGTATTTCAAAGTTTGTATGTACGAGTAATAGTTTAAGTTAGTGATTTGATTTACGAGCGAGAATGGTATTTTTGGGAAGTGATTAGTGCTAAGTCTGAAATTTTGGTTTGAGAGTATGATAAAGAAATGTGGAATCCTACTTTGAAATTTTATTATTTTAATGAGAAGTAGGAATATATACCAAGACAGGAGAGAAGATACAAGAACATAAAATAAAGTGTATGACAAACACATCCACAAGGGTAGATAAACTGAAAACACGATAAGCAGATGACAACTCACTACAAGAGAAAGGGGCTAAGGTGACCGACACTCTGACAATAACTATCGCAAATTCAGAAAATGTCATTAACTAACTTTATTTTGCGACGCTCTGACAATACTATCGCAAATTTACCAACACAAATATTTATGTGTCACGACCTTTGCAACACTTCTCTATACGTCACATACTAAGTGTCGGTGTTGGGTGTAGCGACATTACTGTAGAGATGGCATTTTTTTTAAGTGTGGCATAATAGTGACATTTACGGTAAAGTGTCGAGAAACTTCTAATGTAAACAATCACATTTTGTCTAATTATACCCTATCAAGTAAATACCAGGTTTTAAATATTTTTGGGAGAAGAATTTAGGAAACGAGCGCTCCTGCTCTCCCTCTTCCTGAACAAATGCGCTCCACAACAATCAACCCTCTCTGGATATGTTGGCCTTCACCGATAGAGGTCGATTGATGATCAGGTATGGACCTTCTACCCTTTTATATATTTCATTTGCTCTCTCTATCAAGCCCCAATATCCTCTTTTGAACATTATTGCAACTGAAAACGTAACACGAACAAATCCAATTTCTACTTATATTGGCACTATATGATTGATTGACATGATTAATATAAGGACGAGTTCCTTCATTGCCGGGCTTCTGTAGTAAAGAGCATGTTTGCTCCTTTCTTGGTCTCTTATTGAGCATATAATTATATTATGCCTATTCTTGTTTCTTAATTGGATCTGATTTATGTCATGAGTGACGAGGTTCCCTCAAACTGGTTCTATTGTGCACACCAGCTGTTTGTTTATATGCTTGAGTGAACTTGTGTGGAAAAGGTAATTCTTTCTTTAATTTCTAGTACTTTTTTTCCTAGGGCAACAAACACTTGAAACACTGTGCATATGTATTATTTATGAAATCTCGTTCTTAGTTTTATGAATAAGCAAGGCCTTAGTTTAGAGTACTTCGTAATAGGTTTTGACGAGATGAGAGAAAGGCATTTACCTAGTATGCCAAGCTGAAAGATCATTACCAATTATATTGGCAAGGGTACAGATTTGAGAAATGATTTGGACGGTAGCCATGTCATCTTGTTCTTATGTTAATTAGTACCTGGAATTCAATTTGGAGCAATAAATGAATTGGCTATTATTATTTCCTACATGAACGTGTTAAATGGTTAAAGTTTATGGAAGACTTAGCCAACTATGAAAAGCATCCTTACTGCATTCTATCTTTTTTTTTATTCTTTTTTTTTTCATCTTTGCTCTATCTACTGTCATCTTAGATACAAGTTCTGATTTTGTAGCTCGATTGCGATCTACTGTCATCATAGATACAAGTTCTGATTTTGTAGCTCGATTGCGATTAACAATTTCTCTTGTTCATTTTGTGGCTCGACTGTGAATATATCTTGTTCATTTTGTGGCTCGATTGTAATTAACAATTTCTTTTGTGTGTTTTGGGGTATGGATATGGATAATGTGAGTTGAGGTATTCAATGGCCTGCCTTATTGTTTCTATTTCTTTAAGATCATACAAGTTGTTCATGTGAATTGGGTGTTATTTCTTTGGCATTTGGTGCCTCTCTTTTGGTCATCTTTGATCTAGGTTTTGTGTGTTTTAGATTTGGAATATTGGTTTTACGGGATGATATCTCATTTGCTGATGTGTAGGACTGAATTGCGCTTTTTAAAATGAGCTGAAACCCACAATTGGAAGCTCAGTACATAAACTCCACCGGACCTTATAGCTCGACAGGAGGCTTTATGCATTTCTTTGAAGGTCTTAGTAAGGTCTTCATGGATGTCAATGGCCCAGGCTTGGGCCGGCCTGGCCCGGGCCCAACGGGCCTCAGAGGAAAACGGGCCTGGGCCGGGCCAGAGGGAAGGAAAACGGGCCGGGCCCGCCAGATTTTTGGGATATATAGGCCTAGTCCAAGCCCTAGCCCTAGGCCCAATATTTAGGCCCCCCCCCCTACTTTTTTTTTTCTTTTCTCTTTCTCAACTTCTTGTTATTCAAAGTAAAGATTTGAATTGCGGTAATTTCTTATTATTATGTAAGCAAATTGAGTGTATGCAAGCAAGTAAATGTAATAATGTGTACATGTAGTAAAAAACATTTAGTAAAAATGTGTGTATGCAAGTAAATTTAGTAATTCTGTAATGAAGTATAAGATTTGTACATGTAGTATTATTTCGAGTCTACCTTGTATAGTTCTAAACCATCTATATCAAATATATTGACGTTGTACTAGTGCTACATCCGCCGTTTCAGAGATGTATCCTTCCCTACATTCTCTTTTATGTTTTCCAAGGTTGTCATCAGCATCACTGGTAATCCTATGAGCAAGTTATCTTCTAGTTTCCCAATATCCAGTCCCACAAGTTATGGATTTTATCAGTTGAAATGTTAGACTAAGGCCACGTTTGACACTCTTTTTTTGCCTTTTTTTTTTCAGTTTTAAAAATTGAAAAAAAAGGAGCGTTTGGTAACCATTTTTTTTTCAATTTAAAAAATCAGTTTTTAAACTGAAGAGTAAAAAAAAAACTACAAAAACTGGTTTTTTTTTTTAGACCACCACCACCACCCTCCCACCACCGGCAGCCACCTCAGGCGACCACCGGCAGCCACAGCCGGAGACTGTCGGCAGCCACCTCTGGCCGCCGGCGACCACCGCCGGAGACTGTCGGCAGCCACCACCGGCCGCCGGCTACCACCGCCGGATACTGCCGGCAGCCACCACCGGCCGTTGGCGACCACCGGCAGCCACCGCCGGAGACTGCCGGCAGCCACCTTCGACCGTCGGCCACCACCACCACCACCCCACCGTCGACCACCGCTACACCCCACTACCGACACCGCAAACCACAAAAAAAAAGTCAAAATAAAAAGGGTTACCAAACACAAAAAAAAAAGGGTTATCAAACACCTAGAGTTGTCAAACGGGCCGGGCGGCCGGGCCCGGCCCGGTGGCCCGGGCTGGCCCGGCCCCATCCATGAACAGTAACGGCCCAGCACAAGCGGGCTTGGGGCCTGGGCCTGGACCAGGCCTTCAGTTTCTGCGAAAAAGCCCGGCCCGGCCCGAAGTCGGCCCGGTTCTGGCCCGGTCTGGCCCGGTTTTGGCCCCACCACTTGTTTGAATTTTTTGCTTTTACCCCCCTTTCTTCCACCCCTTTTCCAAAATTCCACTTTTACCCCCCCCCCAACAGCATTGTTATGTGTTAAGATTTTATTAATAAAGCTCACCAAGAAGAGTATGAAAATGTTTAACATATAATAAAAAATATAATGGCTAACAAATAAATATGTATATACATACATACATATATATGTATATTACTTATAATGAAATAAAAGGATAAAGATTAGGTTCGTTAAATTGTGAATATTGCCTAGAGATGAAATTTAAAATTGAATAACAAGAAAAAAAAAAAGGGCCCGGGCCCGGCCCAAGCCCGGCCCTAGATATTGGGCCTAGGGCCAGGGCCTGGACTGGGCCTAGGTTTGCCTTCGGCAGGCCCGGCCCGGCCTGGCCCGGTTGGCAGCCCCACTGGCCCGGCCCCACAGCAGGCCCGATGGGCTTGGGCTGGGCCGGCCCAAGCCCGGCCCTTTGACATCTCTACAAACACCTACTTGTTTTTATAAAAAAAAAAAAAATTAAGTTGCTCTTTAAAAACTGAAAACAAAAAAAAAAAATTTGTCAAACGAACCCTAAAAAGCCTTAAACGAGTGAAGTAGTAATTTTTAACAGTAATAACTTCTAGCAAATTGACACCAAAATTTTCTCTCAATCTCGATAGAGTACAATTGCAGTCTTTAATATGTATTGAATGTGAACCCAACAACAAATTTTATGGAGAAGTAATTAAGTAATGCAACTCCTACTTTTTCGTGTCAGTAACAGGTAGACTTTAGCAAAGTCTATAAGCCATCTTCGTCTCTCTTCTTTCTTAAATTTTCCATGGATCATCAGTGAAAGACATCTCTGCTTACTGCCTATAGTAACTTGTTAGCTCATGAGGCATGTACCACATAATATTTCTTAAGAGGTGCAAAATAGTGAAGGGTTGTCTAAAATATGTAAAACTGTTAATGTTATGCGTAGTCCAGTACCCCAATTATCACCACTTCAACTGGATAACTTAAGCAATATTGATTGAAAAATAAGAGTTAATTACGCGGTTGACCACTGTACTATTAGGTAAATTTTACTTTGATTACTGAACTTTGATTTGTGTCAAAGTGACCATTGGACTCTTTAATTTGTTCAATTAAGTCATTCCGTTAGGTTCAGTTAACAAAATGTCCGTTAAATTATTTAATTTAGGGGCAAATCCGTCAATCTCTATTCTTTTTTTTCTTCCTCTTCTTCTTCATCCTCCTCCTCTTCTTCTTCTTCTTCTTCATTCTTCTTTCTCGTTCGATGTCTTCAACCTCAACCAAGCATCAGCACCACCGAGCACAGCCACCGCTCCACCACCAACCACCACGCGCTACTACAACACCAACCCAACAACACCACCAAGCGCAACCCCGACACCAACCCAACACCACCACCAAGCACAACCACCGACATACCCATGACCACCTTCTGTCCTCCACCATTAAACTCACAACCACCACCAATACAGTCCACCACTACCACCAAAAAACTAAACCATTAACACCACAGATCTGGAACTTAAAAAAAATGATTTGAAAAGGAAACAATCCATCGGCGCAATCGGCTAGTTGCTTCGTCTTCGCCCTCTTCTGCAATAGATATAGTTTCTTAGCCTAGATCTTAATTTAATGACAATAAATGAGGGTGGGGAAGGCTGCCAAATGGACGAATCAGGCACCTCCAACTCATCGGTCGTGAATGCCGACAGCGGCTCGAGCAATGCGGGCGACGAGGACTCGTGCTCGACGCGTGCCGGCGACGCGTTTGCCTTCGATTTCGGTATCTTGAGGGTGGGGAGTGGTCAGAAGGAAGGAGAGAACCGAGCGGCAGCTGTTTCCGGTGGACGGCAGAGGTGGAAGTGGTGGTGAGTTGACCCAGGAGCAGAGCTCGAGGTCGAATTGGGTTGATCTGACTTTTGGTCAAGCCGGGTCCGGTGGTGGTGGGTTGCAGGATTTGAGAGTTTTACAACCGCCGCCGCCGCCGAGCAGCAGCAAGTGAAGAAGAGCCGGCGAGGGCCGCAATCGCGAAGCTCGCAGCGGGTGGTTGAGATGGAGGAAAAAGAATAGGAGAAGAAAAAGAAAAGTAGAAAAAGGATAAAAATAAGAAAAGAAGATAAAAAAAAAAGAAGTAATATAAAAAAAATTGAGTTTCTATGTTTTGACAATTTTGCCCCCACATGTGCCTTGCACATGGACACTTAACAGACTTTTTGTTAACTGAACCTAACGGAATGACTTAATTGAACAAACTAAAGAGTCCAATGGTCACTTTGACACAAATCAAAGTTCAGTGGTCAAAGTGAAATTTGCCTAATAGTACAGTGGTCAACCGCGTAATTAACTCAATAATTAAATACCGTTAGACTAAAAAAAACTTAGACAACTCCAAGCTTTGTTCCCTCAATGGCCAACCCACATTAGGGTCAGAAAAGGGTTGACATTCGGGCTAGAAAAAGGCCGACATCCGGGCCATTTTCAGGCCAATTTGGGCTTTTTTTGGGGCGGGCCAAAACCCGGGCTTGACCCTGGCTTTTTTCTTGGATACTCTGGCCTGGTCCAAGCCTACGTCTAAAGCCCTATAAAAACGGCCCGCTACTGTTCATGAGAGGGCCGTGCCAGCTCGGGCCCAAAATGGGCCGGGTCAGGCTAGCCTGCGGGCCGCTCGGCCCTTTTGACATCTCTAGGTCTTACATACAAGCATATGAACTTCATATATGTTGATGCTCCATATGCTCATGTACTTGATTTAATTTGGTACATTCATGTTCTTTCTGAATGAAGTTAATACAAAAATCTATTAGTTTCCTTGTGATCATGTGACAATTGTATTAGCAGAATGCAAATTGATATATACATCACTAGGGTTGTGTGTGGGCTTATTATATATTGTTCTTTGTCACGATTCATAATATTTGCGATAATTAAACACACATTGCAAATATAAACTATACATGACTTGGGTTATTCTATTGGTTTACTCTTTTGTTTAAATAACTTCTATTTAAAAAGTAGCATGTGTGCTTGATTGCACTTTTTACTTGCCTAATTAGATAAAGTTAGAATTTTGATCTACATATCACCTTTGGAGTGTTTATATGCACAGTGAAATCACATGTCGTTTACGAAAGAATCTATTTTACTAAGGGAAAATTACAAAAAAAAAATGGCTTTTGGGGTAAAATATTTGTAGATGAGGGGTTTATTTTGAAAAATTGGAAAAAAGTGGGGTGACTTTTCAAAATTTCTGAACAATGGGTAGACTTAAGAAAAAAATGGGTTTTTTTAAATCAACTAATCTGGACTTCCCAGATTACCCTTCCCGCCAAAATCGTTGATCACTGTTCTGGTACAAGTCGTTTTCTGCAAGAATGCAAGTACGGTTATGCAAAAATACTTGTCAATTTTTTCAGATATACAAGTCGTTTCTGCATTTCGAACTGATGCAATACTAACTTTGCCTAAAAGAAGGGCTTATATTAGAACACCCAAAGATTTACCTGATATGAACATAAATCTTGGCAGATTTGTGGGAGTCATTCCCAAATGACATTGATTCTCTGTAAAACCTATGCTGAAAAATCACTCAGACTAATCTCATTAGCACTTTAATTACTTTTAATCAACACTCAACCAAAGAAGCTATTTCCAAGAACATCCAGATTAGGTTTTATCTAAACTTCTATTTTCTTTTGACTGTAAATTTGTATTTCCTAAGATACTTTTGAGATGCATAAAACTATAGAGAGTTTTGTGGTAATACTTTAATGAAGACCAATAGTGCTTGAAATTTTGGAGCAATGTCAAGCATATAACCACTATTGACAACAAGCCATTCAATGTTTCCTTCATCGCCAGTATAGACAAAAGATGGTGCTCCATGGTGCCAATAATGATCATTAGTAAGATACTTTTGGTAGAAGATTTTGGAGCTCTTGGGTTGAAATATGAAGTGGTCTAAAACTTGGGAGAAAAAAATAAATTTTGTATGGAAATATTGGTTTTGTTTTGTTGGCTTGTTTTGCAAGTGAAATTTGATAGGCATTAGCGAGAAAGTATGCTGACATTGATTCAAAATCTATGTATATTGTACCCCACCACGTTCATATCAGGTAAATCTTTGAGTGCTCTAATATAAGTCATTCATTTAGGCAAAAGAAATACAAATTTACAGTCAGAAGAAAATAGAAGTTTAGATAAAACATAATCTGGGTGTTCTTGGAAACAGCTTCTTTGGTTGAGTGTTGATTAAAAGTAATTAGAGTGCTAATGAGGTCTGAGTGATTTTTCAGCATAGGTTTTACAGAGAATCAATGTCATTTGGGAATGACTCTCACAAATCTGCCAAGATTTATGTTCATATCATGTAAATCTTTGGGTGTTCTAAAATAAGCCCTTCTTTTAGGCAAAGTTAGTATTGCATCAGTTCGAATGGCAGAAATGACTTGTATATCTGCATAAACTGACAAGTATTTTTGCATAACCGTACTTGCATTCTTGCAGAAAACGACTTGTACCAGAACAGTGATCAACGATTTTGGCGGGAAGGGTAATCTGGGAATTCTAGATTAGTTGATTTTTAAAAAACCCATTTTTTCTTAAGTTTATCCATTGTTCATAAATTTAGAAAAGTCACCCCACTTTTTTCCAATTTTTCAAAATAAACCCTTCATCTACAAATATTTTACCCCAAAACCCATTTTTTTGTGATTTTCCCTTTTACTAACTCTTACTTGTGGATGAGAGCGCATACCCTTTGGTGAATACCAGTTCATACAAATTTGGTTTATCTGAATCTGGAACTCTCTCATATTATGATTACACCCACACTTATATGGTCGACGATCATGCACCAAGGATTCACAGGTATGATATTCATCTCTCTGATATAACATGTGTTGGTGAAAACCCAAGAAGTAAGCAAGCAAGGGGAAGTCATTTCCGTTGAATTCATTTATCCAACATCCAATGATCACGATTACCTTTGAAATAAAATCCAATTTTCCCTCCTAACTTCTAAATATTTAGTTCTAGCATTCTTTGTTCAAGTAGCTTATGAAGATCTAGGAGATATTCATAGTTGTGGATGTACTTGCAGCAACTGAATTAGACTTATTTCAAACAATCGGTAAAATACTTCTTAAAGAGCCCCTCTCACTTATTTCATCGAAAGAGAAAACTACACCACGCTTTCAGCAAATGCCAAGAGCTTTGCCTGTTAACAAAATTTAACATCTATGACAAACTGCTAAATGCTTTTCATTTGAAACAATGACATCAGGTAATAACTTCGCATTTTTAATCTCATAGTGCAGTCACCTTGAAAAGATGCAGATGAATATTTTTCTTATATCGTTATGTTCTTTTAGGATATTAGTTTTCTAGTTTGAATTTGCTTATGTTACATCAGTTACCTTCGTTTGTAATTGTCACACCCCCGGAAGGGGTGCAATGCCAAACAAGCCGGTTAACATATGCACGTCAAGGATAAACATAGTTTTACTACAACCTCAAAATAAACAGTGGAAGTGTGCTTAAATGTTACAGTCGTCCATAAGTGAAAAGACCGAACATAACATTATATTACAGACCACCTCTTCTCTATACAAGTGCTACCATCCAAAACAACTAAGATTCTACTCACCCAGCGTAATACTCTTAATTCTCTTCAAGATAATTGTTTTCGTCTCCCGGTAAATATTTTGACTCTGATCTAGAAAAAAATATTGGGAATAGGTTAGCCTGATGGCTCAGTAGGGCATCCGGTGATTCTAAGTCCAAACATGAATTGATTATACTATGAATGGTTAGTACAAACATGCAAGTCACTTGAACAGATGATACATGTACTTAAGAATAATTTTAACATATCGACTATCACTTACAAACATTTGGCACTTGCCTTCAAAAGAAACGGGAATAATATATCGAGAAATATTTGAAATCTTGTAAAACATATACGAGAATGGCAAGTTCAAGACAAATATGAGTCTAATACAAGAATATCAATGTGCAAATATGCCCCTCATGCACAAGCCAATCTTCCCTGAATGCGTGAGATTTTTCGTATCGCAACCAACTGATATAGTGGGTAAAAAGTAGTACACATAGTTAAGACGTACTATCGAGACATGAACGAGAACGTGAACCCTGACCAGATAAGTTCCAACCCCAGCAAATAACACCATCAACTCACTGTTTTCCTCCTCCTTCACGTGACATGCATAATTATGTATAGATGTCAACAAAAATATCATCAAGTACATCAAAAGAGGTTTAATTCCTCTCAGATCATATTTGCCATAAATCACAAAATACATGCCAAACATGTAGAAAAATCTCTAAATGCACAGACTAATTCGGTAATCAAGTAAGGAATAATTTGATGTTCTTCCTTAAGTACCCACCCATGTGTATATTTATATTATTATGTAGATATCTGAGTTTCCATTTAAGACCTTAAATTTACCTAATTATTCACCATTAAGCCTAACACAAAGAACTACTAGTTTAGATTACATAATCTGCCCAGTATTTCAAATGGCAGCAAGAGTAGTCTGTACTCTAAAAATCATAACAATTTAATTACAAGTCTTCTACAGTAAAACTATATATTTATGGAAACTATACTTAAATGTATACATCCCAGTATTTTATTTGGCACAAAAATATTATTTTAAGGTCATGTTAAGCCCTTCCAAAGACAGACTTCAGAATTTGTCCAGCAATAGTTTCACGGGATAGGTTTCAAGCCGCGAATTTTAAACCATAGTAATAGTATTTGAAATAATTTGAAATTTTGTATGTATACTCTATACATTTAGTAGTACAAGATATAAAATAGACAAGTTCAGATCTTAATTAAAAGTATACCTTTTTAAGTACCAAAATTACTTTAATTTCATGACTGTTTTGCAGATTTCAGCGTACATGAACACACTTCTCCTTGAATCATTTCAAGCAAATGTATAAGTGTTTTACTATTACTCATAATACTTCTCATACATATTTTGAAAACTTAAAAAAAACATAAGTAACCTACCTTAAAGAAATTAAGGCCAAGCCAATTCAAGAAGGCTGATTCAAATCTCTCTTCTTTGTTCTTTCTTTTATTCTTCTTCTTCTTCTCTCTCTCTCTCTCTCTCTCTCTCTCCCTCTCTCCTTTCTTTTCTTTCTCCTTGCTTTTACTCTCTTCTTAATCCTCTTCTCCTTCTCTTTGTTTGTGGCCGAATTGAATAAGAGAGTCTCCCACCTTTATTTTGTTTCTAACGTATCCATTGCTTCACTTCCATTCCTTTTTTTTATTGTTTGCCTTTAATTACTCACCCCCAAACATAGCTAACTTATAGCTAACTTGTGGTATTTTATTCATACGCCATCACACGTGACCTCTTATAGCTAACTTATGGTATTTTGAAATTGACTCCAAAGTTTTACATAATTACTTTTTAACCCGAAAGTTTTATATAATTATAATTTGGGCCCACAACTTAATTTTAATATTTATTTTATGTAGAAAAATAATATAACACAATCATATTATTTCAATCAAATTGAAATATGTTTAAACTTAGGCCTTATCTCAAAATTGTACCCTCAAGTTTGCTTCAAGTACAGCTTTAGTACCCAAGTTTGAACTTGTTGTAAGAAAGTACCTAACTTTTAAAAAGCGTACCAAATCAGTACCTAAGCTAACGAGAGACAGATGCCGTTAAAAAATCAGAGAGATAGGATTGTCATTATAAAAAAAGGACATAAAGTTCAACCCACATAGAAGCTCTCCAGTTCTTTTTCTCTCTCTCTCTCTTACAAAACAAAAAACCCTACACACTCTCTAAAAAAACTCTTCTCTGTAAAAAAATCACGCTCAAAAAAATATCTTCTCTCTCTAAAAAACCTCTCCCTCTCTCTCTCGTCGACGGTAATTGTGGGTGGCATCCAGAATCAGGACGGGTCTCCAACACTGGTTGCCACAGCATGCGGCAATGTTTATCCGCTGGCAGCGGCTGTTGGCGGTGACGGCGGCGCCAGAGCAGGTAACAATCTTGTCCACTAGCGGTTGCTGTTGGAGGTAAAAACGCATCAGTTACCGGCCCTCGTCTCTCGTATGGTTCGTCATTGTTCGGAGTAGCTACTGGTGGTGATTTGAGCAGAGGACCCATAAAAGCACCCGATGAACACTTTTGCAGTATCTACTTGGCATTTTTTGGGCCCAAAGAAGAGATGATTGCCCACAAGCAGGAGGGCCAGGCCTTAAACTTAATAAAATGATTAAAAGCTAATTAAGATCGAGGTCTCACAATAACCTTTTGTTTTGGTGTTTTTTTCTCCCCTTTTTCTGAGTTTAGTTTATTTGTTGGAGGATTGATTAATGCGCTTGTGGGACCAAAAGAGAGTCTATATGTTACACTCTCGGAAGTCCGAAGCTTTGCTACCCCGAACTCCCAGGTTGTTAACCTACCGGATCACATCAAACCTGTCAAATATGTTCACTAACTCATACTTCAAAACATTTAATTCGACACCAACTCAAATTCCTCAAAATACTAGATTACAAGCTGTTTATCTTAAACTATTACAGCTTAAGTCCTTTGCAATTCAAATTTTTAAGAAACAAATTAATAGTACTGACCCGCGCAAAGGTCTCGTTGTACAGTTATGATGGGCTCATCAGAATCTCACTCAGACTCTAAGCCTCATTCCCGAGAAACTTGCTGTTGATCCAAACCTGCAGAAAGGAATCAAACGAAGGGTGAGCTTTTAAGAGCTCAGTAACGTTGTACAAGGACTACCAGCAGGATTACAAAATGATTGCAAAGAATCCAACCAACAATGGTTTTCGAATACTTTAACGAATTGAACAGCTCAATGATTTCCAAAATAATCTAAATTCATCATAAATAAATACCAAAATATACAAATACCATCACGATGGGTTCCAAAAATGATCAATAAAAGATCATTTTTGGAGCCATCATTCCAAAATACGATAAGGGTTTTCCAAAGGATTTCAAAACATACATAGATCATCTGAGACAGTTCTTTTCAAAATACACTGAATTTCTCAAGGAATTTTAACCCAAGCACAAATCATTTCAGAGAATACGTCATTTTCATAGCAGCCATGGCATTATACAGAACAGAAAAAATCAAAAATCAACATTGATCCTGGGGCGATTGCAATACCATTCTGGCAAGCTAACAAAGTGTACACATGCATGATGTACCAAAATACTAGTCCACTTGGGTATTAGCCTCCGTTCAATGCAGGATTCAGACCAGCCTTATTACGCCCTCCCATAGAACATAAAATCAGGTTAACATGAAAAAAATCAACAATATCAATGAGTTTTAACATGAGCTCAATTTACCAGAATCAGATCGGATTTTAATAACCATAACATACCGAATAAGTCTTCAATCAGAATTTTCAGAAGAAAATCACAAATAAACAGCAAAATGAATGCGGATGGTTACTGAATATAGGCCCAACAATTCAGAAGAACGGATACAGAAAATTTTCAAATTTGCTCAGCACATAATATAGGCGAGCATCACAAGATTTTCAAATAATCGATTCAGGTTCAACATTAGGGTTTTCTGGGCAATCACATGCTGATATCAACACATACTATAGAATTGGACATTAGTTGTAAGTAATTCAAAAAAGTACTTATAAGTACAAGTTATCAAATAAGGGTTCGGACAAAAGTCCTTACTCAAGGTTCAGATAGAATCCCTCACCTAGATCCGCAACTAAATTAACCTAACCAAAACGTTTTTAGCATTAACCTAAATGGAATAATGAAATCGTCAAAATACAGCCTATAGTACAATATTATAACTTAATATCGATTCACACATACTCTGAAAATGAACCTCCTTCACCGGGTATGTAAAATTACCAGAACGCCCCTAAGGTGTAAAATGACCAAAAAGCCCCTCTAGGACTTAAATCACCCAAATGGCCTTTCCGTAAGTAGAATCACTAAAATAAGCTTCCCATATATGAATTTATGCAAAAATACCTTTCTTAGGTCAAATTACCAAAAAACCCCTTTGGGTAGAAAATTACCAAAATACCCCCCGTTACACTTAAATCATCAAAATGATCTTTCTGTAAACCAAATCACTAAAATATTCTTATCGTATGTAACTTTACTCAAAAATACCCTTTATGGGTAAAATTACCAAAATACCCCTAGGGATGGCAAATTATCAAAATACTCTTAGGGCTTTTCGGCACCACAAAAATTCCTAAAACAACTTAAAATGCTATTTTAAACATTCTGATATCATTTTTGGCCTAAAAAGTATTTTAGAGAATTTTCGTCCAAAAATCCTGAACCTGTGTCCAGACCGAGCGCTAAAAGGTCAGTTTCGCGAAAAATACCTATCACCATGACTCAAAATTTTAGAATATAAATTATATCAGTAAAATAATATTTTTTTAAAATTCTCATATCAAAATAGCTTGGTTTGCTCTGCTAAATAATTAAATGAATTTCTTTCATTGATACCCCAAATTAGCGCCCTTCGCAGACACTGAAAATTTCTAAAAAATTTCAGAGTGTAGGTCTTGTAAAAATATTAGGGATTACAGTTTTAGACATTGTCTAATTTTGAACCTAGATAATTATAAAAATTCGTGGAAAAACTGACTAAGATAATTCCTACCTTTAGCGAAAATAACACTTACTATTCACATTATTACACACACTAATTAACCGTAGTTCCACACACTCATTTTCCTTCTTTAGTCAGCAAATACCCACTTTATTCAAACTCACACAGCTCACAAACACACACTCCAATCATCTAAACACATTCCAATACTTAAAAATATAGTCTTACATCACTAATTTAAAAAATTCACACACTTATACACATAATTCATACCCCAATCCTTCACCCGAAGCACTCAAGCATATACACCAACACTATGGCTGCCCAGTCATGTTCATGGCACTTACACCCACTGCACAGTACCCAAAAACGCACACCAAACCCCAAACACACATTAAAAAACACATACGAGAGATTTGAGGGATTACCTCTGAAAAGGGGCTCGGATTGTCTCCTCTTTTTCCTGTTTTTTTTTCTTTCCTGCAGCTGCCTTGTTTTTCCCTGTTTAGTGTTCTTTGTCACTGTTTTGTTATTTCTATTTCCCTCCCCAAAAGTTTTCTCTTCTTTTTATTTAATCCAATCCATTATTCTATCATTAATTGGGTTAGTCATCAGATCAAATAAGGAGGAGGTGGCATCTCCTTAAACAATTTTTTTGAAAAATTGACACATAAGGCATAATTTTCAAAATTTGCAAAATAGCCCCTCAAGTTTCTAAAATTTACAAAATGACCCCTAAAGTGTAAAAAATTACACTTTTGTCGAAAATCTTTTTAAACTCCCATACTGTACTAATATCCAAGCATTGCTCAAAGTTATTGCCCATTTATTTTTCATGTCACGAAACAGCTCCCGAAGTTCGGATTATTACACTATGTTAACATCTTGGACGTGAGAAACTCTTAAGGTTCAACTGTGATGGTTATGTTAGCCTACACATATGGATGTTGGATATTTGTTATGGTTGAATGAAATTATTTTGTGGCTGGTTCATATTTAGTTTATTTGCTTGTTACATTGACTTGGTTGTTATTTTATTTGGGCCAGGGAAATACCCCAAAAATAAAATTAAAAAAAAATCAATTTTGCTACACTCTACTATGTCGCTAGTATAAGTGCTTGGCCCATGTTTTTCTAAAAACTGGGAGAATGGTTCTCGACGTTAATTTTAATGACACTTGTTGAAAGTGCCTTAATAGAAACAACACTTGCAAGATCATGCAGCCAAATATTTTTGGCACTTTTGTAGAAGTGTCACAAATTTGGCGACATTTTTCATATAAGTGTTGCAAACGAGGTTGACTCATTGGCCTCACAAGGGGCACTTATAAGTGTCGCAAATATGCGTCGCAAGTGAATCGCCGACATGTATTGGAAGTGTCGGGAATTTCGAACACGCAATTTTGCGATATTTAGGAAAAGCAATGTTGAAGTGTCAGAAATCTCTTTACGATACTTTTCTTGTCATTGGTGACATTTTTTAAGTGTCGCCTAAACCCTTTTTTTTTTTTTTTTGTAGTGACTACAGCCAGTAGAGATTTTTACACAAAATAGAGCAGGTAGAAACAAAACACCACGTGAGTATAGGCCGACAATGGATCCGATCAAGAAGATGGACTATAGGCTATACAGTGGCAAGCCATTCCTGTGGAGCACCTAAAATCGATCGGCAAGCAAAAGATGCCAAAATTGCCGATAGGGACATAACACCTATTGTACCTAGGGCGACATGCAACGAGTGCACTTTTTGGCAGCCTAAAACCATCTTGGAGAATAATTGTACATCTAAAACTGATCGAACCTCTCAATTCTGGATTTAATTGACACAATTCAAAGAAGAAAATAAGAATATGAGATGAAAAAATTGTGCCTTAGAGAGCCATTGAATAGCATAAAGGATAGCAGTCACAGAAGATGAAACGAATCCATTGCAGAACGAACCATAGTACTAGCACCCATAGGTTCCCAATCAGTATTATATACCAACAGACCAAGGCTAAACTGATTTGCAGTATCAACTGTCTTCACTGAAACTTAACAGAATATGGGAGTAGCTGGAAATGAACATTGACATGTGGGAGAGAAATGTAAAGGGTAAATAGGGGGTAAATATGTTCAAACTGGGTAATCCAAACAAAAGAGCGAGGATGGTTGCACTCTCACGCTTGTCAATCTTTCGGAAGCAAGTAGAATATGTAGTAGTAACTGAGAGATTCTGAAAAAAAGAGCGTGTAGCAAGCGAAACACGACTGGGCAAAAAATGTTCCCTCCTAAATACTAAAGCATTATGCCTAATCTAAATATGCCAAAGGATTATGATCTACCACAAGAATCTCCTAATAACATGTTGGTTATAGAAAAGCAGCTGAGTGAATCCGTGCGCTGACTAGGATTTCAATGAAGGAAAGTCACGACTTGAAGTATTGAAATCACTGACAAATTGCCAAAGAAGGTTGACTACTGCACAACCTAGAAACAGATGAAAATGAGTTTCCATAGACTCCAAACAAAAGGTGCAAGAAATAAAAACTGGGCAATTTCTTTTGGCTAGTTTTGAAAGAATGGGCATTTGTTTCTGAATCAGCTGCTAAAAGAAGTATTTGAGTTTCTCAAGTATGGGCAGTTTCCAAAGTTTCTTCCAAAATCTTGATGGTACGTCCGAAACCAAATGCGCATTGCTTTGGAGAACAAGAGATTGATAGGTTTTATGAACCAAGAACGCTCAATCAGCCACATGAGGCCATAAATAGGAGTCTGGAAGATTATGAGCGGTGAGATCTAGCTTAAGAAGCAATGAGACAATATCTGGAGGAAAGAGGATGAAAAAGCAAGTTGATATTCCAAGAGCAAGAGTTTGGAAGAAATAGATCATGAGGTGCAAAGTGGCAGGAGTACACGTAACTGATCTAGCGCAATAGATGGCAGCCACCAATCCATCCATACGGAAATAGATCGCTCATCCCCAATAGCCATTGAATGCTTTATTTTAAAGATCATTGGCCCACCAGTAGAGTATGCCAAATCCAAGACCAATGCGGGGTTGACGAATATACAAGAAGTTAACTGTGGAGTAATAATGGTCTTTTAATACCCTGCTTAATAGAGAATATGACTAGGTCTAAAGCTTCCAAGCTTGCTTTGTTAACAATGCCTGATTAATAGACAAAAACTCCGAAAGCCAAGGCCGCCCTAGTTCTTAGGCAGACAAATAGAAGGCCAAGAAATCCAGTGAATAGACTTACGGTTCGCCTCACCCGATTACCAGAAGCGAACCAAAATTTGGTCTAACTGGGAACAAACATGAACCGAAAATCTATAGGCAGGCATGTAGTGAACCAAAATAGAGGAAAGAACAGACTGGATTAAAGTAGCATGACCAACCTTATTCAAAAATAGCCCTAACCAATGCGCACACCTATCCTAAACTCGATTAATAAGACTGTCAAAGATAACCTTTTTCTGGATCACCATATCGAGGTTAATCCTCAGATATTGACAAAGAAGGGAGAGGCTGAAAACTCAAAGCCTAATTCAATGAAAAACCTATTAGCACTAGAGACATTGAGCTAATAGAGAGGCCGCACTTACTCTAATTTATGTGTCGGCCTGACCATTTACAGTAGAGGTCAAGACTTCCTTAACAGCAGAAATGCTGCCAAGAATGTCTTTACGAAGTCTAAGAAAAAGATACAAATCATCAGCATACAAGAGGTGGGAAATAAAAGGCAAGGTTTTGCCCGCTTTGATGCTTTCAACTTACCTTAACGTTCTGCATTCAACATAGTTGCTGACAAAACCTCGGATCAGAGAATGAAGAGATAAGGAGACAACGGATCTCCCTGAAGAATGCTACAAGATGGAGTAAAGCTTGAAGTAGGGGCGCCATTAACAAGGAGAGAGTAAGAAACAGTAGTAACACATTCAAGGATAAATATAGTCCAATGGTGAGGAATCCCAGACATACTAGGACTGCACGAATAAAATCCCACTTCAAACGATCAAAAGCTTTACTAAGATCCAATTTAAACGCCACCAAAATAACTCCTCCCTTTTTTCGATGACAAACACAAATAGTAAGATTCTGGGCTAGCATAATGTTGTCAAAAATACAACGGCCTTTTACAAAAGAATTCTGAAAAGACGAGATGAGGTCTTGCATGACTGGGCTGAAACTGTAACGCCCCGAATTATTATCTCTAGAGTGTTAACGACGAATAGACAGAAAACAGAGAAAACCATAGAATTATCAGAAGACTCCCAATTGGTAAATCAGAGCATGCACTAATAATTTTCCAAAAAATATATTAATATTTGACATAGTGGCCCAAAGCTTTTATACAATCCAAGTTTCCTGATATGGAGTTTCAAAAATAAAATCTAAGAAATATCAATTGTCTTAGTCATACACTCAAAATATCATTACTAACTCTGAAATAAGGCAGCTAACTCTTAGTCACACAGCTAGCCCTTCAAATCCAAATCCAATAACTCACCTACTAATCACCTAAAAGGAAAAACAATAAACGAATAAGCCAAATGCCCAATATGGTCGCTCAAAAGACCAATCAAACAAAAGTAAAAATATCTGAAAAGCAAAATTTTGGAAGCACAAAAGTTTTAACGGAACAAACATCAAATCAAATTTCAAATGTCAAAATATATCTGAAATACAAGACTTCAACGGCACACCAGTTTTGACTGAACAGAGGTTATACAAAATATCAAATGCCAAAATATATTGGAGTACGAAGACAGACACTAGAGTTTCAATGGAATGGACATCAAACCAAATTTCAAGACAGACACTAGAGACTCATTCGGAAAGTGGTCACATACGTCGTTACTGACATATGAAGCCGGTTCAGAAAGTAAGGTCGCGATCTCTAGCTCAATTCCCGCTGAGCTAGCCCACGTTCCAATTCACGTGGGTAAGTCGGAAATAAGTCACATACACTGTGACATGGCTCATAGAGTTACTAAAACAAAAATCTCAAGATAACCGTTGTCAAATATTGGACATGTCAAAACAATACACAAAGTTTACAAAATACTGATAATCATTAATCAATGAAACGAACAATATCAATATAGCAAATTCTAAGGTCAAACAAATTCGACGGAATTTGATTTCCACAAGTCATAGCATTAAGAACAAATTCATAACTAAGTTTAAAACAAAGGGAGAAGAAAAATCAATTAACTCAATTCGAAGAGAAGTTCAGATTCAAAAAGAACTAAGGACTTACATGAACGATTGGTCCATTGCTTATTGGAATTTCAAAAGTTAACCCTTACCTTAATCAAGCTTTGATGAATACAAATCTTCAAGCATCACCTTAGAAATCAAGAGTTTTCCAAACTTTCTCTCCTCTCTTTCACCACCGCGAAGGAAAAAGGAAACAAAGAACCAAAAAGGTGAGAAAGGAGATAAGACAATTATTTATATGGGACAAAACTTTTAAGATTTCATTTGACCGAAAATATAGTTTCCATTGGACTGAATCAGACAGAGGTGAAAATACTTCTACAGAATTATTTTTTTTTTCAATTTAACCGAAAACATGTTTTAATTCGAATTAAATGTTTTCATTAGAATGAAAACTTTTAATTCAAATTAAAACTTTTTTTTTCGTTCGACCTAAAACTGTTTTCATTCGAATGCAAACTTCAGTACTCGCTCTTCATAATTTTAAATAATTTTCGTTCGAAGCAAAAATCTTTTCATTCAAAAAAAATTTATTTTCATTCGACCGAATCTTTCAGTCATTCCAAAACATCACTACCCTTCCCATTTTTATTCAAATAAAATCACTATTCATTCGATCTAAAATTTCAAAAACTTTAACAACTATTTTCTCAATATTATCAAAAAGACGACAAACTTATTTACTTAAAATAAGAATTTTGCACAAGGAAAAGAAACTTTTTGGGGGTATAATAGAAACAGTGAGTTAAAACTTTTGAAATGATTTTGTAGAGGACGTTGCACAAACTGATGGGACGAAAATCGGAAGCCCATAAAAGAGAGAGAATTTTCAAGACAAGAGTGATAAAAGTGACGTTGATCTCAGTAAGCATTTTTTCGAATGAGAGGAACGAAAGAACTGCCCTGGTAACCAACGAGCCTAAAGCATTGTTCCCAACCTATTATGCTCATACCCAATGGCCCGCTGGGGGTCTCGCTTTGCGCAGACACGTCAACATAGTAAACGGTCTAATTTCCAGCGTATCGAACCGGTCAACGTGCGCACGCCCAAGACATGTGTTTTTCTTCTCGCTTCACGCACTTCGTGCGCGATTTAGGCACAATTTATTTCGCGTTAGCGTGACTCAAGAGAGCGCAACTGTCACGCCAAGATCATCCGAGCACCTTTTCATCAAAAACATCGACCGAAGGCGCAATCGGGGAGACGGGGTCAAGGACAGGCCTTGGCCAACCCCATGGGGGGTCGGCCTCGGCCTTCCCCCCCGTTGGTTCACTTTTTGCGTAGGGTCCTTTTTTGCGCTTTGTTCGTCTCGTACGCTTCATATGTGACTTTGGCACCTTGTCCGTCACGTGGGTGTGATTCACGTCGACACGCTCGTCGCAACACAACTTCTGGATTCGTCATTGCCTATCAAAACACTAACCGTCGGCACGCCCAAAGTTCACCAGAAGGAGAAAAGTGGCCTTGGCCTTGGCCACCCTAGGGTCGGCCTCGACCTCCCCAAGGGGGTTGGCCTTGGCCTTCCCCCGAAACCCCCGGCTTTACCCTTTTTTGCGCACATTGTTCTGAACCAAATTTTGCGCTGACACGAAGCTTACTAACGCATACATAACAACCTTGTGACGTCTATCATCCGATTGTCCACAACCGTGCGCCCCTCTCTGACGTTTGTCGCTCAAAGTCACGCGCTACCGCCGAATGACCCATCATCGACGAAACCTGTGTCATCATCCCCAACTATATCATCGTTACATATTGCACTCATTATTTTGGGTATAACAGGTACACTCAATTCATACCCCGTCTCTGGGACACCCAATGTGCGCCCGTGCGCCATTCTCATAATGCGTGACCCCGGCACCAAATATTGTCCCGCGACGTTTGTCGCCGCGCCCGTGCGCCATTCTCATGACGCGTGCCCCCGGCACCAAGTATTGCTCCGCGACGTTCGTCGCCGCGCCCGTGCGCCACAATCATGATGCAAGCCTTCGGGCATCACACTTATTCACCACACCATGCGCCCCGACATGGACGTGGAACATGCTTCAACCCACTCTCCATAGTCTGCAGCATTCTAGGGGGCTCCGTCCGTAGTGCTCCGGCACGAGGACCCCAGCAGTGGGATGGGCTCGTTACCACAAAGCCATCGCCGTCACAATCACGGGGGGCTCCATCCGTAGTGCTCCGGCACGAGGACCCCACGCAGCGGGATGGGCTCGTTACCATAAAGCCATCGCCATCACAATCACGGGGGCTCTTCGTCCGTAGTGCTCCGGCACGAGGACCCCTCGCAGCGGGATGGACTCGTTACCACAAAGCCATCGCCACCACAGGATGGGCTCGTTACCACAAAGCCATCACCGTCACAATCATGGGGGGGCTCCATTCGTAGTGCTCTGGCACGAAGACCCCTCACAGCGGGATGGGCTCATTACCACAGAGCCATCGCCGCCACGAGATGGGCTCGTTACCACAAAGCCATCGCCGTCACAATCACGGGGGGCTCCGTTTGTAGTGCTCCGGCACGAGGACCCCTCGCAGTGGGATAGGCTCGTTACCATAAAGCTATCGCCGTCTTCATTCCGAGGGGCTCAGTTCATAGTGCTCTGGCACGAGGACCCTTCGCAGCGGGATTGGTGATTTTTTCGGGACACTATCTCTGCCAGGGTGCATGGGTGACTGGCCTACGTGCTCCGGCACTGGGGGCTCGCGTCGGCACCCCTATGGACTATGACCCCCGGGTCACTCCGAGAGGGGTGCAAGTCTTTGAAGGGCATTGCACCTAGTCTGCCTGGCAGTGGGGCGTCGGGTCTTCCCCCTCCGCTGCCAGGCCAGTGGGATTCAGTAAGGGCTTGGATCGGTGGCTGGAGCAACGGGCTCACTCTGATCATGCCATCATAGTGTGGTCAGTCTTCTCAGACAGGTAGAGCGACGCTGTGCGAGGCAGGCAACATAAATTTAGGAACCGACAGTCCAACGAAGAACAGGTATTTTGGGACCCCCTGGTGACGTGTCACTCCCAGGGGATGACATGTGGCATTTTATGACATAAGCACACTGTTTCCTATAAATAGTGAACTTTACAACTCAACAAGGGGACTTTGGACTCATTCTTACAAAAATTACTTTCTCACTCTAGAATTTGGGAGCTCTTGGATTCTAGTGAGAGAAACATAACTTTGGACTGTAACATTGGACCTCAACTCAGACCTTGACTTGGACTATCGACTGTCGGCCCTGTTCGTCACGGCCTCGTCTCTGCGGCACTGCCACTCCTCATGGCCTGTCTGGGAAGCCTTGCTCTCAGCCCTTACTCCGTCCTTGCTGTCTCTCACTTTGTATACTTGGAAGCTGATGCGGACTGCAGCCTTTGTGGCACCTCCACGTAGGCACGAACCCACTTTTCTTGGCATTAAGCATGCCAACATAACTGGTATAGAACTGCAGGTATATCATCCAGTCCAGGGCTTTTAAAGCGGCCCTACTAAGATAGGACAAGTTTGATTTCATTAGGGGTGAAAGGTTGATAGAGGAGATCAACATGGGCAGAGGATAAGGTAATCAAGGGGAAGCTATATAAGTACATGTTCAACTCTACCAACGACATGGGCAAAGGGATCGAAGGTTGAAAGTGTGACGAAAGAACGATAACCAGATAATTACGAAGCTCAGCAATGTCGACTAACTCACAGTCTGCATCATTAATTAAGGAATGAATCTGATTGCAACAGTGATGGATAAACATTGACGAATGAAAAAAAAATTCTAGTATTACGATCCCCAGTCTCGAGCCATGAGATTTTCGAGCGTTGAGCCCAAAATATATGCTCACGTGCTAAAAGAAAGTTAAATCCGCAGTAGTTGAGAGAATCAGTTGAACAGTAAACATCAGAAGTGGAACTAAAGCTTGGGCAGCCAGAAAAGAATCCTTAGTTGCCTTAATTTGACCAAATAAGTTGCCAAATTTTCAAGTACTAAGAGCATGCAAATTGGATAGGATGGCTTTTAAGAAACGCGTAAGGTAGAACAGAGGAGAGCCAAAAGAAGGACTAAGACAACCAGAGCTAATAAGAGATATAAGCAAAGGATCAGATACACATTGCCTCAAAACGGAGCGGATAGGAAAAGGACCGGAGAGGGGGGAAGTATCACAGAGAATAGGCGCATGATTTGATCTCTAGATAGCCAAATTACGTGCGCATAGCAGAATCGAAAAAAATAGCCAAGACAGAGAAGCCATAACACGATCAAGCTTCTCATACATAAAGCTCGAAGATGGGGTACCGTGCGTTCAAGTAAATGTAGGACCTATCCAGCTGATATCTGACAAAGTAAAAATTTCTTGGAAATATCTGAAACTTTAGACATTGGGGATAGAATGCAAATTAGGGCTTGTTTTTTTTCTTGCAGAACTAGGACTTGGTTAAAGTCACCACAAAGGTAAAGAGGGCCCACCACCCCATGTAAAGAGGATGCAATTGAACCCCAATGGGGTTACGAAACTGAACTTGAGGATGCCCATAAATAAAACCAAAAAAGACAGACTCGTCTACCAAGGATGGACAGGAGGAAAGAGTAAAAATAGGATGAGCACTAAGGATAGACAGACAAAGTGGAGGATGTCAACCAAGCCACAAGCCTCCATTAAAACCAAAAGGTCTAAACCAACAAAAGCCACGAAACCTACTTTACAAAAAATACTGTGACCTTACTAAACAACATTCTTGTTTCCATGAAAAAAAAAACTACATTCGGATTATGCACACAGATTAGTTCTAAAGTAGTCCGAATTTGTGGAAGCCTGACCCATCCCTCCATAATTTTAACTAAGTTGCCTCATGGAGAAACTCATGATTGGTTTGGCCCAATCACCAAAGCCTCTGCAACGAAGACAAAAAATTTCATAGCAGGCAACAAACGGTCAGAATTAGAATCCAAGTACTCGGGCAATTGATCAGGCAATGATTAAGCAACAGGAAAACTAGGAGAACTAGCAGCAAAACCAAGATTATGGTAACAACTATGATCAACAAGTTCTAAAGACATACATGATGGAGTGATGGGTAGAGGATCAAAAGTCAGTTTGACTTTCTTCAAGTATGTTATGTACGTGTGCTTTTATCTAACATTAGGATTTGCATAGTTTCACCTGCCCTAATATGAGATTATGTAGATTTCTAAGCCTCAGATAATCTATGATTGAGAACATGGATTAAATTTTGACAATTTATTTGATGTTTTGGTATAAGGTTGAGATGTGGCTGAGCATGCACTAGTAGACCTCATGTTACTTGCTTTCAGAATTGAATGATTTTAAACGTTTAACTGAAACAGATAATCGAAGGGATAAGACTATAGACTTTTTTGATAATTAATGTGATTCTTAATCATAAGTGATGTGATAACTTAGAGCCTTAAACTCTAGTGAAAGTGCAATATATGCATATGCAGAACCATATTTTGTGCTATGTTAAGATAACGTATTTCTCTGTGATGAATTCGGTAATTGTTTGAACTTGTGGATTTGAGATATCAGAGTGTACAATGAAAGCCTAGTGGTGTAGGTATAGAAGCTTAAAATAATTTTGGGGTCAAAATGTAATTTTAAAAACGATTGGTGTTATTTTGTATGGAAAACTTTGGGGGCCATTTTGTAATATTTAAAAATGGCATGGTAGGTGTCAAATTCTACAGAAATTTGTCATAAGAAATTGCCACTGCCTACTTGTTTATGTGATGACAAATTCCATTATAATATAAACTACTGGTTAATTAATTCTTTAGGAAATTAAATGAAAAAAAAAGGAAATTCAGGCAAGACAGAGGAAGAAGAAAGAGAGGGAATTTCAGGCAAGAATTAGAGAGAGATAGGGGAAAGATTGAAAATTTCTTTGGCAGTAATCTTCTACCCTTTGTGTGTGTGTGTGTTGTGTGTGTTTAGGGTAAATTCAATGTGTTTGGTCACGGGTAGTGGGGTGTTCATGGTTGTGTGTGAGTGGGTGTTTGGGGTGTGTGAGGGGAGGAAAGGGCTGGCCTAGCAGCCCTGAATCAGTGTGTACTGGGATTTCAGTGAGTGGGTGTACATGAAAGCTTCCCTCTGTGTGTGTGTGTGTGTTCACAGCCATGAACGCGACTGTGCAGTGTGTGTATGTGGGTGTGTTCAAGTGTAATTATGTGTGTCTATGGTGTATGTCTGTGATTATTGGAGTTAAGATGTGTGTTTAAGAGAAACTGTGGATATGAGGGTGTGATTGGGGAGGTTTCTGTGCTCTAGTAGGTATCGTGTGTGTTTTAATGTGTAACAGTGCCACACACACACACACATAATGTTTTTGTGTGTGTGTGTGTGTGTGTCTTGGGTATGTGTGATGATATATGTGTAATTGTGTCTGTAGTACGTGAATATTGTGTGTTAGAGTTGATGCCAAGGAATGTGGGTTTGTACCTATGTGGAGGTGCCACAAAGGCTGCAGTCCGAGTCAGCTTCCAAGTGTTCAAGATGAGAGACAGCAAGGACGGAGTAAGGGCTAAGAGCAAGGCTTCCCAGACAGGCCTCGAGGAGTGGCAGTGCTGCAGAGACAAGGCCGTGACGAACAGGGCTGGCAGTCGACAGTCCAAGTCAGGGTCCGAGTCAAGGTTAGATGTTACAGTCCAAAGTTATGTTTCCCTCACTAGAATCCAAGAGCTCCCCAAAT
The DNA here is from genome assembly GCA_033070095.1 of Escallonia herrerae. Taxonomy (NCBI): domain Eukaryota; kingdom Viridiplantae; phylum Streptophyta; class Magnoliopsida; order Escalloniales; family Escalloniaceae; genus Escallonia; species Escallonia herrerae. The sequence goes on along the minus strand of JAVXUP010000922.1, from coordinate 261,130 downwards.
TCTAGAGTGAGAGAGTGATTTTGTAAGAATGAATCAAAAGTCCTTTTTTTGAGTTGTAAAGTTCACTATTTATGGGAAACAGTGTGCTTATGTCATAAAATGCCACATGTCATCCATACTAATGGATTCGGGTCCATAACCATGGGTTCCAATGCACGAGATCTTGTAGCACTTACCAATGAGGCCCTATCGATTAGTATTACACAGAAGAAATTAATTATAGACACTAATACAATTAGATCCGCTCTTCATAGACAAACTTGGGATTTGCGATCCCAGGTAAGATCGGTTCAGGATCATGGGATCCTTTTCTATCAGATAGGAAGGGCTGTAGCACAAAATGTACTTCCCCTGGGAGTGACACGTCACCAGGGGGTCCCAAAATACCGGTTCTCCGTTGGACTGCCGGTTCCCAAATTAGCGTTGCCTGCCTCTCACAGCGTCGCTCTACCTGTCTGAGAAGACTGACCACACCATGACGGCATGATCAGAGCAAGCCCGTTGCCTCAGCCACCGATCCAAGCCCTTACTGAATCCCACAAAGTGCGTCAAGAGACGCGCGAAGAACCTGACAGTGGCGAGGGTTGCCCCTGTAGCCAACTGTCAGGCGGACTAGGTGCCATGCCCTCCAAGGACCTGCTCCCGTCCCGAAGTGACCCGGGGGTCATCGCCCTGGCGGTGTCGACGATCAATGGTAACATGAGTGGACATGCTCGCAGCTCAGTGTTTAGGGTTCGTGGTGAGGGGTCCTAGTACCAGAGCCCCCATGACACTGACGTCGATGGCTTCAAGGTTGTGAGCCCATCTTGTAGTAGATTGTGTCGGCGATGGCTTTAAGGTTGTGAGCCCATCCCATAGTTGATTGTGCCGGTGATGGCTTCAAGGTTATGAGCCCATCCCGTAGTTGATTGTGCTGGCGATGGCTTCAAGGTTGTGAGCCCATCCCGTAGTTGATTGTGCTGGCGATGGCTTCAAGGTTGTGAGCCCATCCCGTAGTTGATTGTGCTGGCGATGGCTTCAAGGTTGTGAGCCCATCCTGTATTTGATTGTGTCGGCGATGGCTTCAAGGTTGTGAGCCCATCCCGTAGTTGATTGTGCTGGCGATAGCTTCAAGGTTGTGAGCTCATCCCGTTGCGAGGGGTCCTCGTGCCGGAGCACTACGAACGGAGCCCCCTGTGATGCTGTACACTCCAGAGAGTGGGTCGAAGCATGTTCCACGTCCACGGCAGGGGCGCATGGTGTGATGAATAAGTGTGATGCCCGAAGGCCTGTACCATGATTGTGGCGCATGGGCGCAGCGACGAACGTCGCGAAGACAATACTTGGTGCTGGAGTACATGTCATGAGAGTGGCGCGGCGACGAATGTCGCAAAGCAATACTTGGTGTCGGGGGCACATATCATGAAGATCGCGCACGGGCGCAGCGACGAACGTCGTGGAGCTATAGTTGGTGCCGGGGGCATGCATGATGAGAATGGCGCACGGGGCGAAGCTATACTTGGTGCCGGGGGCACGTATCATGAAGATGGCGCACGGGCACGGCGACGAACGTCGTGAAGCTATAGTTGGTGCCAGGGGCACGCATGATGAGAATGGCGCACGGGCGCGGCGACGAACGTCGCGGAGCTATACTTGGTTATGGGGGCACGTATCATGAAGATGGCGCACGGGCACGGCGACGAACGTTGTGGAGACTGCGCACGGGCATGCGTCGGGTGTCCCGAAGATGGGATTTGAGCTGAGTGTACGTGTCATAACAAGATGATGAATGCAACATGTAGTAATGACAAAGTTGGAAGTGATGGTACGTGGTCGTCAGTGACGGGTCATTTGGTGGTAGTGCGTGACTTTGGGCAACGGACGTCGCGGGAGCGGTGCGCTATCGCGGACGACGAACGTCGCAAGGTTGTGTACGACGGACGCTGCGAGGTTGATGCACGACGGACGTCGCGAGGTTCACGGATGACGGACTTCGTGAGGTTGATGCACGACGGATGTCGCGAGGTAGATGTACGAACGTCCGTAAACATCGCGGAGGTGCAAAGACTTGAGAAAACAAGTTCGCGCGGGAGGGGAGGCCATAGGCCAAAGATGGGGGAAGGCCAAGGCCACCACCACTGGGGAGGCCGAGGCCGACCCTAGGGGGTGGCCAAGGTCAATGGCCAACTCCCATGAAGGGAGGCCAAGGCCACTCCCCTTTTTGGTGACCTTCGGGCACACCGACGAACGGTGTCTTGATGAGCAATGCTGAATCCGTAAGTTGTGTTATGACAAGTGCGTCAACACGAGTCGTATCTATATGACGATCAAGATGTCAAAATTACGTACGAAGCGTACAAACCAGAAAAAGTGGGAAAAGGAGCATGCCCGAAGGGGGGGGAACCACCGAGGGAAAGTGGCTGAGGCCAACCCCTCTTGGAGGCCGAGGCCGACCCCCTAGACCTGGGGGAGGCCGAGGCCGACCCCCTGGGGTTGGCCAAGGCCAAATGGTCTTCCATTTTTGGAGCCCAAGGCCACTTCCCCCTTTGGTGTACTTCGGGCACGCCGACGGTATGTGTTTTGATGGGCAATGAAAAATCCAAAAGTTGCGTTGCGACGAGCGTGTCGACGCGAATCATACTCACATGACGAACAAGGTGCTAAAGTCACGTACGAAGCGAACAAAGTGCGAAAGAGACTGCCTGCGAAAAGTGAAGAACCGGGGGAGAAGGCCAAGGCCGACCCCATGGCCTTGGGAGAGGCCGAGGCCGACCCCAAGGGGTTGGCCAAGGCCTTTGCCCCTTGACCCCGTCGCTCCGGTTGCGCCGTCAATCGAAGTTTTTTGGTGAAAAGGTGTTCGGGTGGTTTTGGTGCAACGGTCGTGCTCTCGTGGGTCACGCTATTGCCGAATAAGTTGTCTATGTCTCGCACCAGGAGAGCGTGGAGCGAAAAGTGCGTGCGCGGAGCGCAAAATGCACGTCACATGAGCGTGCGCGCGCTGACTGGTTTGATTTGTTGGAAGTTTGACCGTTGAATCTGTCGACGTGTTTGAGCGAAGCGGGAACCCTAGTGGGCCTTTGGGTGTGACCAGAATGGGTTGGGAACAAGAGTTTATTTGGGTATGGATTTATGTGTTTAGGTGTGGTAGAGTCTGTGTTTGTGAGCTATGTGAGTGTGCGTGTGTGTGTGTGAGTGTGAGGTAGGAGATAAAAAGAATGTGTGTGTGTGTGTAAGGTGTCACGGTGTAATGGTGTGAATTTTAAATTTTTATTTGAATAGTGACTATAATTGTAGCACGGGGGCTAGGGAGTGGGAGGTAAGGTTAAGCAGTTTTGTGCAAATTTTTAAATAGGTTGAATTAGAATCTGACAAAGTTCAAAACGGTGACCCCCAATATTTTTACGAGAAGTATGTTGTGAAATTTTTTTGGGATTTGCAAAAGATGTTAAATTAGGGTATCGATTAAAAGGAATTCTTAAATTATTTAATATAGCAAAATAATCTACTTTAATTTGAAAATTTTAGAAAATCTTATATTACTAAGCTGTTTCATTTTCTACAATTTTGTACCGTTTGAAGGTCGATAGCTATTTTTTGCGAAACCAACTTCTAAGCACTCGATCTAATTACCACTTCAGAATTTTGGGCAAAAATTTTATGAAGCACTTTTTAGCCCAAAAATGACTTCGGGCTACTAAAAATGGTGTTTTAAAGTATTTTTCGGTGCGAGAGTCACTAGGGGGTATTTTGATAATTTGTCACCCAGAAGGTAGAGGTGCCAATGGGTTGGGCTTAGGCCGACCAAGCTTCAGGCCATGGGAACCGAGTCGGGCCCAAATATGGGATATTCAAGCCCTATCCAAGCCCAAGCCCGGGCATACACACACGCAAGTGCACGCACACACACACACATGTATGTTAGTGTGTGTGTGTGTATATATATATATATATATATATATATTGAATTAGGCTCAAATAGTTTCACTAACTTGAACATCAATCCGAATTTGACCTCCCATGTATTAACGAAAGGAGAAAGTGAACCAAAATAGAGATAATAATTAATCAAAGGTCCAATTGATCACCATGCCTGTATTGTAAACATGCAGTTACGAACAATCCAGCCAAGGTAATAGGAATTAGACACACACACACACACACACACACACACACACACACATATATATATATATATATATATATATATATATATATATTAAAGCACAAAATAAATTTTTTTATCGGCTTTCTTCTTTTTATTTCGGCTTGGGACCGGCTGCTTGTAAACAAGAAGGCGAAGTTACCTATTTCATATATGTAGGATTCATTTTCCAAAAAAATTAAGAAAAAAATATCTATTTTTCTTAAGTGCATTGTTTACTTTAGACACACTTAATTTGTTTGGAAATAATTTATACTAAAAACTTGAAAAAAAGAAAAGAAAAGGAAATTAACTAATCATCCAGAAGTATTTCGACGTCTGAATCGTTGCACGTCCTATTATCAATCGGTTAATCTTCCTCGTGGTATTTTGCATCAAGATAATCCTTCTAACATACACATAACTTGAGTGACTTGGGGTTAAGACGACTCCTCCTGTCATCTAACACCCTCCCGCTCGCCGAAAATGCCGACTCCGAAGCAACTGTGGAGGCTTGTACCTGTAGTACATTCTAGACAATTTGGGATAAAGTTTTATAAATTTTTTCATTTTGTTTTCAAAAAGTTAACAAATCAAATTCATTTGTTCTTCCATTGATAAAGCAAAATAATGATTAGTATTTGCATACAAATCAATCTCATTAAAAGAAGAAAAAGTAGACGAACTTGTCAAACTAGAAGTACATTCCTTTAGTAGTTATCTTGCTACTAGATGTTCAACGCCCTTAAGATATGACGTATAATATATTTCACTGCTCGACGATAAAGCTCGCCCGCGCACGTCAGCACAATTTTAATATAAGTTATAGAGGTCCTCAAATGGCGTGCTCACTTTCGTTATAAGTTTGGTTGTGTCCTTATCCATGTAGCACATTAGTATTGATATCTCTAGTATCGAGACTCTCGCATCATGCAACTTTAACTTAGGATTCAAACAATTAGCTAAAGCAAAAATAGTAGGCAATTCTACCAATATTTATTAAACTGAATATCCATATGTTGTAACACCCCCGACCTTGGGAGCCATTACCAATATACTTTAAGTCCTAAATCATATGCATTTAATAAATACTCAATTACACCAAGGTATAAACAGAGCATCTAATCTATTATTAACAAGGTATAAACAGAGCATCTAATCTATTACTAACAAGGTATCTCCAAAAGGTAGAGGCGTTAAAAAACATTGCCTCATACCAGTGTTATTAAAGGCGCAGGCGCACCTAGGGCGCTAAAGGTCTCTGGAGCTTAGGCGCATGAGCGTGCCTTTTTGAAGCGAGGTGCAAATTAAAATAAATAAATAAATAAATAATAGGGCATTAAAACAATAAAATTACGTTTAAAAAGGGATAATATCACTTATATCCCTCAGTTTAGGGGTAAATTACAGTCAAAGACGTAAGTTTCAAAATTTTGCAATCTTATCCAAAATGTGAAAATTTTGTATAAGATATGCCCACTGTTAGGGTTCCATGAACCTAACTAACAATTTTTGCTGATGTGGCAATACCATATTTTAAAAATGGCAATACTACCATCTCCTTCTTCCCATTTCCTATATCCTCACTCACAACCACTGGAGCACCCAACATCACCAACCAAAACCACTACACAACCTAGTCACTTTGTCCCAAACCCACCCCAACATCATGGTTACACACAGATTCACAAACACACTTAAAGCACCGCCCGCCCCATCATCAATATTCACCAGCACCACCCACCTCCACCACTTTGCCCACAACCAATTCATATACAATTCAACTCCCTTTTTCACACTGCACTAGATTCTACCATAACAAATTGTGGTGCTACACCCAGATTATCTCTTGATTAGATCCTCCACCGCCTTGTTGGACGTCGTAAGAGAAGCCTCACCCCTTATTTTGCCATCACCCATAATTTAGGCCCAGTTACTTTGGGCACTGTCCATAGTAACCACCCCTAAATTAGGCCCAGTTACTATGGGCACCGTCCACCACCAACAAGATGGTCTCTACTATTTCTGCTGACCTGCGACTTTGGATTTGCTAACGTGAACGTGCACCTCCCAATCCTTATCACCACCGGCCGATGCACGGGCTAATAAGACCATCACTCACCGTCACTGCAGTTACGGCTAAGTTTTTGTAGTTTCTGCCAACGTGTGCCTCTCCGAAATTGTCGACCACCCACCACGACCCCCAGATGGTCATGACACTGGACAAGCTGACGCAGAGGTTTCTGCCATTGTGCGAGACGCATGAGGAAGCATTGTCCATGATCGAGGCCTATAGCGAGAGGTGGTACAATCTCTGCCGCATGGCAAGAGCAAAGAGTCAACCTCGGTGACACCGCCTGCTACGAAGGCTAACTCCCTGCCTTCATCACCCAAGTCCAAGAAAACAAAAGGCTACACTGACATTTCAACACATCGTTAAAGACAACAAAGTAATATATCAATTGTGACGGTGCACGGGGGCTCCAGGTGGTCTGTCATCTGACCCCCTCGACCAGCTTTCAATCTTTAGCAAAGTAAGAATGATAGGCTTTGACCTCCGGCATGCATCTCTTTCTTCTGTCCCACCCATAGAGACTAAATGGTGATGCACAGTCGAGCATTGTCCACTAGACCCCGAACTCACCCCTGGTGCTTCCGCACCTTGCTATGAAGATTGCCCTCGACCACAGGCTAAAGACCTTGAAGAAATCAATCAGGCTGACCCGGGCGAGGAACCACGATTTACGAACATTGGCACAAAACTCACCCCGGGCCAAAGAGAGGAATTGGTTACCCTCTTTTGTGAATATTGCAATGTATTCGCATGGAGTTATAATGAGATACCTATGTTGGACCCTGCCTTGGTGACACACCATCTTAATATTGCTCTTGGATCCATCCCTGTTAGATAACATTCGCTAACTTTTTGCCCTGAGCTCGAGTTGAAGATCAAGACAGAGATAGAGCGACTTCTGCTGGCTGGCTTCATTGAACCTATTACTCATCCCATATGGTTGACCAACGTCATCCCTGTATAAAAGAAAATGGTCAAGTCCATTTTTGAATTGACTTTTGGGACTTGAACAAAGCATGCCCCAAAGATGAGTTCTCATTTCCCAACATTGACATGCTTATGGAGGCCGCTGCCGAACACGAAACCTTGTCTTTCATGGATGGCTTTGCCAGCTACAACCAAATTTAAATGAATCCTAATGACTGCACCAAGACAGCCTTCCAAACTCCCATGGGCAACTTTTGTTGGAAAGTCATGTTGTTCAGCCTCAAGAATGAGGGTGCTACCTATCAAAGGGCGATGACAGCCATCTTTTACGACATGATACACTGTACAGTGGAAGACTATGTTGACGATCTCATCATCAAGTCTAAAAAGGAAAGTGATCACCTCACTAACTACAGTAGTTTTTGATCGTTGTTGCCAATACAATATGCAGATGAATCCACTGAAATGTGCCTTTCGAGTCTCCTTAGGCAAATTCCTCAGCTTTCTAGTCAGTCAACAAGGCATCGACATTGACCCTTCTAAGGCTGCATCCATTCAAGAGATGCCCCCTCCCAAAAGCACCAAACAGTTGAAGAGCTTCCTTGGCAAGGTTTCTTACCTTTGTCGATTCATCCCTGCATTGGCCGAACTTATCACTTCCTTCCAGCACTTGATGTGCAAGAACGCACCATGGAGTTGGGGTGCGCCCCAATAGCAAGCCTTTGAACAAATCAAGTCGGTCCTTATGTCATCGCAAACCATGGTGGTGCCACAGCGGGGTATCCCACTCTTACTCTATTTGACTTCCACGCCCAGGTCCATAGGAGCTTTACTTACCCAAGAGGTGGATGGGGTGGAGCATCTTGTTTATTATCTCAGCAGGTCAATCAGGAGACCTGAAGCAAATTACTCCAAGATCAAGAAACATTGTCTAGCCTTGGTCTACGCCTCACAGAAATTTAGACATTACTTTTTGGTGCACCAAATCACACTTGTCACCAAGGTTGATCCACTCCGAGATACATGCTCATTGGCCCTGCCTTGTCTAGCCAACTCACCCGCTGGTTGTTACTCTTGGTTGAGTTTGGCTTATCTATCAAAACCCCACAGCTTTACGGAGTCAAGCACTTGCAAACCTCTTGGCCTTCTTCCCACGACAACAATATGAACCAACCTCTGATGAATTACCTAGGGAGAAGACATCCCTGATCACTGACATTGATGAACTGTGGATGCTTGAGTTCAACGACTCAGCCATAGGCCATCTCTTGAAGCCTCTAAAGCCAGTAAAATTCTGCCTAATCCACTAACGTTACTTGAGCGGGCCCCCCAGCAAAAAGGAGCAAGTGGTGTGAACCACCCAAATGGCACGGATTACAATATCTCGTGGGACAAAATGTCGACCCTAAAACCGGGGAGGCTAACGATGAGAATTCAGCTCAAAACGAGGCCCAATGATGACATTGTAAATGATTATTTTTAGGACAGCATTTTTACTTTGAAACATTTGATCTCCTTCTTTGAGACATGTATTTTTGTGTGTTGTGGTAAGAAAATGTTAGTGTTTTTTTTGCCCTCATTGAAAAGGGTTGATGGTGGGAAAGAAAATGAAGGTAATGTCTTTGCATCTATACTGGTACACCGTCCGCTACATAGTGAAGCGGGCGGTGTAATGAAATCTAATGTTTCTATTAGGCCATCCGCTACACTATGTAGCGAACGGTCTAAAATACAAAAAAAAGTAAGTGTTGAAGTCTAATGTTTCTGTTAGGCCGTTCGCTACACTATGTAGCGGGCGGTCTAAAACACCAAAAATTTCTAAGTGTTAAAGTCTAATGTTTCTGTTACACCGTCCGCTACATAGTGTAGCGCACGGTTTAAAACACTAGAAAAAAAACTAAGTGTTAAAGTCTAATGTTTCTATTATGTCGTCCGCTACACTATGTAGCGGACAGTCTAAAACACCAAGAAAAACTAAATGTGGAAGTCTAATGTTTCTGCTGCTGTGCCATCTACACTATGTAGCGGACGGTCTAAAACACCAAAAAATTCTAAGTGTTAAAGTCTAATGTTTCTATTAGGCCGTCCGCTACATAGTGTAGCAGACGGTCTAAAACACCAAAAAAAACTAACGGTCCATTTGGAACCAATTCTTTTAGGATTTGGATTTCAGATTTAGAATTCAATTTACTTTTTTTTGTTTGGAACGAAAGGGAATTCAAATCACAGAATTTCAATTTTGTGTTTGGAGAACAGAGAAAATGGAAAGGTAATAAATTTGTAGACAACTATATCCTTGACTTATGATGAAAAATAAATTAAGGTAAGTGGTTTCAAGTGTGCTAGTGGCACCACATGGTGGTGGTGCTGGTGGCAACAATATTGCACAGGGTAGCAACATCGATAGTGGAAGTGGTGGTATTGAGGTGTAATAGGGTGTAACTGGTGGTCGTCAACTGATGCCAATGTGATGCCGGTGGCAGTAATGGTGGCGGTGGTGGCAATAGGGGTGGTCGTGGTGATGGCGGCAGTAGTGGTGGCAATTGTGGTGGTGGCGACATTATTGGTGGCTATGATGGTCGTGGCGGCGACAGTGGTGGTTATGGTGGCAGTGGTGGTGGTGGTGGGTGGCAATAGTGATGGCAACGATGGTCATGGCTGCAACAGTGGTGGTTATGGTGGCAGTGGTGGTGGTGGTGGTGGTGGGTGGCAATAGTGGTGGCGACGATGGTACTTGTGGCAGTACTGCTAGTGGTGGCGGCGATGATGGGAGTTGTGGCGGCGACGATGATAGTTGTGACAGTACTAGCGGTGGCGGTAGCAGTGGGGGATGCAGTGGCGGTGGTGGTGGCAGTAATGGTGGTGGCAGTAGTGATGGTGGCAGTAATGGCTGTAACAGTGGTAGTTGTGGCACTACTGACGGTGTTGGCAGTAATCGTAGTGGTGGCGGTGGTGATGGTTATAGTGGTGGCTGAGGTGGTGGCGGTAGTGTTAGCGGTGGTTGTGGCAGTATTTACAGTGGTAATGGTGGCAGCATGTGGTGGTGGTAATGGTGGCGGCAATGATGGTGGTGGTGGTGACAATAGTGATGGTGGTGGTGGTGGCAATAGTGGTGGCGATAGTGTTAGCGGTGGTTGTGGCGGCAGCGACAATGGTAGTGGTGGCGGCGTGGTGGTGGCATTGGTGGAAGTGGTGGAAGCGACGGTGGTGGTGGTGGCAATATGGTGGTAGTAGTGGTGCCGGTGGTGGTAGCAGTAATGGTGCCGGTGGTGGTAGTAAAAGTGGTGTGGCGGTAGCGGCAATGAAGACGATGGTGGTTGGTTCATTGTTTAAGAGATCCAAAAAAAGAGTATGATAGGTAAATAATTACTTTTAATTCAAGTAAATCGAAATCCATGAAATCCAATTCCAATTCTTTTTTTAATGTTCCAAACAACAAAATTTGAGGATTTGAAATGAAATTCCATGGTTCCAAACACACTCTAAGTGTTGAAGTCTAATGTTTCTGTTAGTTCGTCCTCTACACTATGTAGCGGACGATCTAAAACACTAAAAAATTCTAAGTGTTAAAGTGTAATGTTTCTGTTCTGGATGACAAATATAACAAACATAACGACATAGCATGGATACTTTGCATACACGTGATGCAGACGTTCCTCAATCCTCAACAAGCTTTTCCCACCTCTCCCCAAATTCCTCAATCGTTAACAACTTCTTAACGCACCTGTCAAAATCCTGTTTAAAGTCTGGATACTTTGATACACGTGATGCAGACATTCAGGGTATTTGTTGCTTATGTACCAAGTGCACAAGTTGTGTCGAGTATCTAGGAAGACGGTTGCAGTAGCCTTTTTCATTGTCAAATCTTGATTGGTGATGATAACTTTGGGTGTTTTAAAGTTTATTGCTTGCAGTCATGCCCTAAACAACCATACAAAAGAACTCTTACTCTCGTCCCTTAACAAAGCGAACCCAAATAGGATAGAGTGATAATGATGATTGATGCCTATGAAAGGAGCAAACGTCATCGAGTACTTTTGTTGGTACGGTATGTGGCGTCGAAAGTGACAACATCCCCAAAATGCTTACACTACAAGAAAAAATATTTTTTCGTGACAGACCTTATGCGACGGATGGAATTCCATCGTTAAAAGCTCTTTCAGCGATGGAAATTACCATCAGTAAAAGTCCGTCGTTAAAAACTTTTATCGATGGAATAAACCGTCGGTAAAAGTATTTGCCGACAGACGTTTAGCCACGGAAGTACCATTGCTAAATTTTTTTAGAAATTTTATAATATTCGAGGGTTTTTTTTAATTTTTTAGTGACAAATGACAACTGTCGATAAAAGTGTTTAAAGTAAAACTTTTAGCGACGGAATATTCTGTCCTTAAAAATCCACCCATAAAACAGACAGATCTTCTTTCTTTCTCTCTTCCCATTTCTCTCTCTGTCTCTTATCTCTCACTCACCCACCAATGTTCTCCTCTTTGGCAACCCCCCTCTACGGTGACAACCCCGTCCCCCTTCCCCCCCCCCCCCCCCGACGCCGCGCCACCAAGCCCTCCACTACCGCTGCGTCACCAAGCCCTCCACTGCCACTGCGTCACCAAGCCCTCCACTGCCACTGCGCCACCAATGCCGCCATCGCCGCACCCACCTCGAGATTTGCTCGAGATTTGTATATCCATTTCCCTAATTTCGTTTAATGCATGTTTTTGTTAATTGTTATATTATTAAATCTTTAAACCTTGCATTGAACATTGAGCATTTGTGACTACGAGATTGTGCATTGTAGCTTCTGCTGAGTAGCTTTTGCTGCTTGAAATGTGTGTGACAGCATATGTAGGGGTTTGAAGTATTTATAGCTCAACTCGAGTCTTGAGCATGGACTTTGAGGGGCAAATCACTTTGAAATGGTCATGCATGTTGATTCTATGTGTAATCTAACTAAAGGGTTTTGTTTCTGTAAGGGCAACATAGGGGGGTATGTGGGCTTGAATTGGTCAACAACTATGAACTTTAAGAGATTTTTAACCTTTAAAATGAATGATTTCAGGCGTGCACTGCGACCATGGTTGAATACTGATGATATAATCAGTTGAATCGGGTTCACACGGTAGTAATGGCGAAGAATATTAACTATATATATGTGGTCGGACTTGTGACCAAAATAAGGTTGATAATTTGAATTGACTAAGGCGACGCTGCACATGTTTTTGGCCTTTAAATGGGCTGAGCCACACCAAAGTTTTTCTATTTTTTTATTTTTCTTTGAGCGAATTCCTTCCTCTTTAACATCGTCGTCCAAGTAGAAGGGATGTTGTATGTAGTCATTGTCTACACCTTTAAATAATCTCGTAGTCACAATTGTTTTTAGTAAAAAAAACTTTTGTTTATAATTTATTGGGATGATACGATAAAGACTCTTCATTCTTTGTAATCGACAGTTCTAATTGTTAGACTTCTTTATATCAATGTTCATTCTTTATATAATTTTTTTAACTGTGCATTGAGCATTTGAGAATTGAGATTGTCGACTGTGCATTGATCATTTGATAATTGAGATTATTGATGGAGGATGGGACCCAATTGGATTGAGATATTTGTGATTTAGTTGAGGTGGGTTAAAATTAGGTTAATTAGGTTAACACGATATTTAGCACCCCCTGAGGTGAATCCTGACTCCGCCACTGGCTATAACTAGCCCTAATTAGTCCTGACAGCACTTCTCTGGGCTGGTCAAAAGTAAGGCATTTTGTCTGGCCTAGGCCTGACACCGGGTCAACCCCGAACCGAAGATCTTAAGGATTTTTACAAGTTGAGCTTAGAATATTATAAGAAATTTCAACGTCTAGGTAACTTCAAGATTTGCACCACCCAAAACCATCTAGCAGTTCGGCTAAAACCTAAAAACAACAAGGAGACAGGAATTAGAATACAAAAACACAAGCTAGCTAAGATCTAAAATTCTAGTCAAGAACCAATAATATGATCCTAGCATTTGAGATGCCCTTTGTCACTCATAAGCAAGTAGAACAAATTACCCTTCGTTATAATAGAGGAAATGTTGGTTTCAGGTGTAGATGGTTGGGCCCGTCGGTTCATTTTCATATAAAGCGGGCTGAATCTCTATGCATACATCTTCAACTAAGCGGCCAAAATGAAGCATTAAACTTACTGATTAACACGCCACCAAAGCATCCAATGCCTTAAATTAAACTGTAACTACCCATGATAGCACATTGGCACTACACAACATGGTTCCAAACATGCCAACGCCAACACCCTGGTACCAGGGCCTCTTGAGATATTGGTCAAGAAGTTCAAGGAATAAAACAATGATGTCTCTAACTATTGTTGAATAAATGCTGGCGATGAAGATGATGATGATTCCTAAAATGTCTATAATTAGGAGTTTTGAAATATGTTGAATTGTTCAACTAACATACATGTAGCAACAATAATGCAACAGTTAGGGAAGCTTGTGCTGATAAGCTTGATATTCTTAGGCACAATCGGAAGAAAGGTATTATTACCTCTTAGAGTTAATGTAGAAATTTGTAGCTCATGATTCAAGCGTGTAAAAGCTTTCGATGATGGTAAGATATGCATTGCATTTAAACCATGCTTCTTCATGATTTAAACAAAAGAAAGTAGCAGGTTAAATAGAAAGAAGTACATAGCTTTTGCAAGTATTTCTCAAGAAAAAACACCATAGAATTTGGTTATTGTTTTTAAAACTTTGATTACTTTGATGATGCTAACGTCTACTCAAAAAGCTTCATGCAATGCTAAAAATGACACTGTAATGACTTTTTAGGTGAAATCAGCACCAAGGAAACAAAAGCAGGTGAAAAAGATGCGAAGACTTCCATATTTAGTTAGTCCTACTAACAACCACCCAATAAGGCTGCATGTAAAGGATGTTCGCCGGTTAGTTCGAGCAGAACCTCTTCGCGTAAATGAACCTTCTTGTGTCAATGATCGAAGAGTACTTGACGATGCTTGAGTTAGTAATTATTGGTTTTATAATTCTTAGTTGTAAAAAAACATCTGCTTACATTTAATTTTTGCTTCCACCTCAACAAATTGCTTAGAGTTACAATCTTGATGGTTGACTTTTGCATCTAGACAACACCCACAGTCCATGTTCTAAAAAGATCTACTTTTTCTTCTTAATTTGGAGTTTTCATAGTTTTTGAACTACTACGGTTGATATACAACTTTTTTTCTTTAATGTAGCAAAAGTAATGCAACGACACCGGTCAGCATTGAATCCAACGCCCCCCTCATTGGCTGTTAGAGAACAGTGTAGGAAAGCTCGTGCTCATAGGCTTGATATTATTAGGTGCAATCGGCATAAAGGTAATATTACATTTTACCGGTTAATATAGAAATTTGTAATTCATGTTAAAGCTTGATTCAATCTGGAAAAAGCTTTCGATGATAGTAAGATATGCAGTGCATTAAAACCATGATTTTTCAAGAATTAAACAAAACAAGTAGTACGATTGCTTTTTCTTCTTGATTAGGAGTCGTGCACAGGTACTTTTTGCTGCACATTGTACATTCTCAATGATTACTTGGTGCTGGATTATCTCTCAACCAATAGACAGTATACAATCCAATATTTAAATCAAGCTTCAGTTTATTCAAAAACCACCATTACAATGAATTACTGGGACTTAAATAGTTCCTTCCTCTTTGCTAAATTGGCAAGACTTGGCTAAGTTGGAACAGCATCTACTGTCCATGGCAAGAACCCTGTTTGGTGTTTCCTTACTCCATTTTTGACTTTGCTCCTAGACAACACCCATTGTCAATAGTTGTAAATAACGTCTACTTCTTCTTAATTTGGAGTTGTCAAATATGTTGAACTACTACAGCTAACATACATGTAGCAACAATAATGCAACGACATCAACCAGCATTGAATCCAACGCCTCTCTCATTGACTGCTAGAGAACAGTGTAGGGAAGCTTATACTGATAGGCATGATATTCTTGGGCACAACCGAAAGAAAGGTATTATTACCTTTTAGAGTTAATGCAGAAATTTTTAGCTCATGTTAAAGCTTGATTCAAGTTGGTAAAAGCTTTCGATGATGGTAAGATATGCATTGAATTTAAACCATGATTCTTCAGGAATTAAACAAAACAAATTAGCAGGTTTAATTGACAATAGGAAAAGGTACATAGGTTTTGGAAGTATTTCTCAAGCAAAAACACCATGGAATTTGGTTATTGTTCTTAAAACTTTGATTGTTTTGATGATGCTAACATCTACTCAGTAAGCTTCATGCAATGCTCACAATGACATTGAAATGGTTTTTTAGGTGGAAAACCAACACCAAGGAAACAAAAGCAGGTGAAAAACGGTGAGTAATTCTTCATGTTAAAACTTGATTTAAACTAGAATAACTTTTGATGATGGTAAGATATGCAATTCATTCAAAATGTGATTTTTGCAAGTATTTCTCAAGCAAAACACCATGGAATTTGGTTATTGTATTTTAAAACTTTGATTGCTTTGATGATGCTAACGTCTACTCAATAAGCTTCATGCAATGTTAACAATGACATTGTAATAGTTTTTTTTAGGTGGAAAACCAGCACCAAGGGAACAAAAGCAGGTGAAAACGGTGAGTAATTCTTCATGTTAAAGCTTGATTTAAACAGAAAAAGTTTTTGATGATGGTAAGATATGCAGTTCATTCAAAATGTGACTTTTGCAAGTATTTCTCAAGCAAAATCACCATGTAATTTGGTTATTGTATTTACAACTTTTATTGCTTTGATGATGCTAACGTCTACTCAATAAGCTTTATGCAATGCTAACAATGACATCGTAATGGTTTTTCAGGTGAAAAACCAGCACCAAGGAAACAAAAGCAGGTGAAAGACGGTGAGTAATTCTACATGTTAAAGCTTGATTTAAACTGTAAAATCTTTTGATGATGAAAATATATGCAGTTCATTCATAATGTGATTTTTCAGGAAGAAAACAAAACAAAGTAACACAACCAACCAAAAGGAAGCAGTTGAAAGATATTAAGTATCCTCCAACTCTATATGGTCACTACTTTTACAATATAGGTTACAATACCGGGTCATTGTTTAGTAGAACTTTGTTTCCTTGGATGATGCTACCGTCTACTCAAAAAGCTTCATCTGATGGAGACATTGTAATGGTTTTTCCAGGTGAAAAACTAGCGCGAAGGAAATAAAAGCAGGTGAAAACGGTGAGTACTTAGCTTTTCTAAGTATTTTTGAAGCAAAAAAGATATTATAAATTTGCCACTTTTATAATATAGTTTGCTCTTTACAAATTACATAAATGAACCATTGAATCTTGAAGGCCCCATTAAAACTTGCCAATATTGCCACGTTATTGTATGGTACCAAGAGCGGTCCGTAAAATCTAGGAAAGCCAAAGAACCACAATTCTCTATTTGCTATAGGGAGGGTCAAGTTACGTTGCCTCTTTTGAGAGAAGCTCCAGATGAACTGAAAGAACTTTTAGTGTATCAACGTGGAGAGGATTCAGCTAGATTTAGAGAGTCGATTAGAGCATATAATTCAATGTTTGTATTCACCTCAATTGCAGGAAAAATTGACAACTTCATTAATGATGGAAAGGGGCCTTATGTGTTTAGGTTAAGCGGGCAAAATCACCATAGAATTGGGTCATTGTTGCCTCCTGAAGGGAAATCACCTAAGTTTGCACAGTTGTACATGTATGATTCCAAGAATGTAGTGGCTAACAGGATGGCTGCATTTTCTACCATTGATGGATCAAGCAATCTTGACTCAAAAATTGTTGAGAAGTTGGTTCGAGTGTTTGATACAAATAATGAAATAGTTAAGATGTTTCGTCCTGTAAGAGAACGGTTCAAACAAGCAGATTATGAACCTGTTCATCTTTGATTTCTCGAGTGTCGTGCATCTGATGGTCATCTAAATAATATGCCAAATGCCGATGAGGTGGCTAGATTGATACCTGGTAGTGATCCCTCAAATCCAAGAGACATAATCGTTGATGATAGAACTATAGGGTTAAAACGAATTAGCGCATTGCATTCAAGCTTGATGGCCATGCAATATCCTATGTTATTTCCTTATGGTGAGGATGGCTATGGAAAGAACATTTTCCACAAAGATGTTGTTTGTTCTAAACCAACGAAGAGAAATACAGTGTCAATGTGTCAATTATATGCATATAGACTCCAATACAGAGAAAATAAAGGGCATATCTTGCTTAATGGACACAAACTACTTCAACAATACATTATTGTTGCATATACGTCTATTGAGCAAGCTCGGTTGAATTGGGTGTCTCAAAATCAAAAAAAAAAAAACTTTGAGCATATTTGTACAACAACATCAGGGATGCTGTTGTGCGAGGAGATTCATGTCCAAGATCTGTAGGCAAGCGAGTGGTCTTGCCAACTGCTCTTACTGGTGGCCCGCACTATATGCAACAAAACTACCAAGATGCACTTGCTCTTTGTAGGAAATATGGTCACCTAGATATTTTTACGACCTTACATGCAATAGTAAATGGTTAGAGATACAACACTTCTTGGATTTCATTCCGGGTCAAAAACCAGAAGATAGACCCGATATTATCTATCGAGTTTTCAAAGTGAAGTTGGATGAATTGATGCATGACATTAGGAAAAATAGCATCTTCTGCAAGATTCGAGCAGATAGTTTTAATTACTGAAAATAGAAGTTCTTATCGTTAGCTTCTGTTTTCCAGTTTTTATCTTCTAAATAAATTTTTGTTACACAGCTGTTTATACATTTGAATACCAGCAGCGAGGACTTCCACATGTGCATATCTTGATATGGCTTTCTCAACAAGACAAATGTCCTACTTCAGCTGATGTAGACCATATAGTTTTAGCCGAAATCCCTGATGAGAAAGAAGACCATGCTAGTTATAATGTTGTGAAACATTTTATGATGCACGGACCATGTGGCGACTCGAGGCCTCACAATTCGTGTACGAGGGATGGAGAATGCACTAAACATTATCCCAAAAGCTTCAATAGTGAAACTTATGTGGACAAGAATGGATTCCCAGTCTATAAGAGGCGTGATGGTGGCAGGAAAATAATCAGAAAGGATAGCATACCGCTGGATAACAGGTAAGAAAATGGAATATGATTTTTAAATTGACTTACTTTTTGCAAATATTAGATAAATCACATTCACAAGGAGTATAACTTACAATCCTCTCAAATTTAAGAGAGAATCAATCATGAATTTTCAACGAAGGCAAAGGATTTAAGAATGCCAAGAACGAACATTTACAATCCTCTTGCTGCATCACCTTTGTTCAGACTAAGTGGCTCAAGCCCAACAGAACATCATCATTTCCACTTGGGCAGACTCATGGACTATGCAAGTGCAATGCAAAAGAGACACTAAAGCATAAACATCATGAGAATAACGAGATAATAAATTGAACAACATCAAATAAAATCAATTGAGATGCATACTTGACTCGACACAACAGACTCTAGCACGCTTCATCCTCTTTTTGTCAGTTACTCACTTTTTCACTGACCGCCAGTTACTTCCCTTCACTAGCCCTCCACTTAATGATGCCCCCTTCATACGGGGTGTTTATCTCAGTCTTATCCAGATTAGGGAACGATTTTCATCAAGGAGCGGACTTAGAGAGTATCTTCGATCGTAAGTCCTTAACAACGCTTTCAGGCTCATTGTCTAGCGAACCAAGGGAATTCATTCTACCTTAAGTCCTCAACAGCACAAGTCAACAAGAAGTACCGGTTCATAAACTCAACCAGTATTCCAACATAAATATAGGAGTTCAACACGAGTATGATCAACATGGTATGTCAAGCAAAACAACGGATATCATATCGGAACCGCACTATCCTTACCTGTTGGCTTTATAGTCGACGAACTCCTCGCTTACTAATTTTCTCAGCAATGGAACCACCTATCAAATAAAATTCTTCTCGTTAGACCGTCCTAAAATACTAAAGCATGCTTACCTTACCTCCTCCCTCCCTTACTGCTCATCTGTCTCCCACTTATTACGGCTAATCCATTAACCGAATTTGCCATAACCCATAAGGTGCATTACCCGCACTACCGCACATCTTGTGAGCATCTAAACTCAAATTTTTCACTCTTTATAATCCTTACTGCTTAACCATGAGTTTCTGCAATATTCGTCACCGGGTGTAAAAATTACTGAAACGCCCCTTACTATAGGCAAAATTACCGAAACACCCCTGACAATTTCTACACCAATAAACACTCCCAATTGGCTCAAAATACCCTTTTAAACCAATGTAAACTAAGTTTTGTACTAAAAAGTCATTCGGTGAAATTTTTGTTCGAAAACCCCACCCGGGTAACCAAACCAAGCGTTAGGGAACTAAATTTTTTTCAAAATACAAATCTACCTCCAAATGTCATGGAATTTTAGAAACTAAAGTGTCTCAGCTGCGTAAAAATTCTATAAAAGTTTTAGATTAAAATACATTTATTTGATATTTTTAAAAATTCAAAATCTTATTTTAAATATAAATATATTTAACATTGTTCAAAAGCTCAGAAATATCCAACAATTTTACAGTATCAAGATCTTTTGAAAAGAATATGAGTTTTTATTTTGTGTTCGGCCAAATTATATCTTAAAACCATGTTTCGCAAATAAAGTTTCAAATTAATTAGAGGCTAAGACCTTTTTTTAGCGACATCTACAGTCACTACTCATCACTTTTGGATCAAATTTACACTTTTTCATCATCGTGAAAATCTCAAAACTTACATTCCCACCTTCCCGGTACTGGATTTGTCGCATTAACAGCAACTGGTTGTGCTGCAGGTATTGCCACAACTTCCTGCAGAAGTCCCACCAGTTCTCTTCGTAAGTCTTCTCTATTAATTTATGCCCTATTATCATTGTTGTTTCCCACGCTGGCGCCTTTGGTGTGAGCCAAAGACGCTTCAGTCTGGGTGCCTCTTGCGAAGGATCTCTCTCCTGTTCACTTGGTATTGTAATCTCTCGATTTCATTAATTACGTGTCATGCTGAAAATAGTATAACAAGTCTTACATTCACATACAACAAATGCAACTTCATAAAATAACAACATCAGTACAACATAAGTTTCATGCTACGATTATCATACAACGATAGATTGTATGCCTAGACATACAACATTTGACTCAAGCAAACCTATATCGCTCTTTAAACAGCTGCGCACTCCAGTAATCTTCATCTAGTAACATCCTCCGCTCGTTACCAGACAAGGCTCTGCTCGGAGGGCATTCACGAACTACTTCCTGCATCTTTTGGACCACCCGCGAGCTAGCATCCACTGTATCCTCAACCAACATATTTGCCTTCTTCTTTTCCTAAAGACACTCTATCTCCAATCTCTTTATTTCACTGTCTGCTTTAACTTTTAGAGATTCTAGCTGATAGAACAGTTCATCCCTCTCGCTGGAGACCCTTATATACTTGCGTTTCCAAAAAATCATAACCTTCCTTCTTGACGGCTCGCTCGGTCCTTCCTCCTTCACCTCTACGTCAGCTCGAAAAGGTTGATCGTCCTCTATTTCCTCTATCTCGAGGCCCTACAAATTCATGACCACGGGCTCCTCCTCGAAATCTACTAAGTCCTCCTCAATTTCTTTCGAGTCTTCCTCACTGTCCACATCGGGGTTCAACACAACCATCATATCATCTTTAATCAACCCCGCAATATTCGTTGGTGCACCTGCCATTTCCTGTAACGACGATAGAATAACAATTCTTATAACTCAGTTATACCATAATTGGTTCAACTTACACACCTCGGTCACCCCGTTACATTCTTCTATTCTTCTTAATCTCGTATCAAAACTTACATATCGTTCTAAGCACTCCAACAGTTTACAAGATCGTAATACCTAAGCTCTGATACCACCTGTGACACTCTCAGCCCAAATGACGTCACCGGAGCTGAGATGTCAATCATGTCAACGTTATAGCTTGAAACATAACACAAAGCAACTACAACCTTAATATCATGAAGAAAACATTACAACACGTCCTTACAAAAATTTTCCTTAATAGTACACATCGTGTCACAGCGGAAACCGCATAATATAACAAAACTTAATGTGTACACCCAAATTTACATTTGCGTGGCGATGCACATATTTCCTCACAGGACCTCAGTATAATTTTTCTTTACCTTTCCCCAAGGTCTCACCTTGTTCAAACCTAGTACCAGAAAAACATATCAATTAATGAATGAGAGCAAATCGCCCAGTAAGGATAATACGAGGAGTATAACGTACAATCCTCTCAAATTTAAGGGACAATCGATCATAAATTTTCAACGAAGGCAAAGGATTTAAGAATGCTAAGAACGAACATTTACAATCCTCTTGCTGCATCACCTTTGTTCAGACTAAGTGGCTCAAGCCCAACAGAACATCATCATTTCCACTTGGACAGACTCATGGACTATGCAAGTGCAATGCAAAAGAGACACTAAAGCATAAACATCATGAGAATAATGAGATAATAAATTCAGCAACATCAAATAAAATCAATTGAGATGCATACTTGACTCGACACGACAGACTCTAGCGCGTTTCATCCTCTTTTTCTCAGTTACTCACTTTTTGATTGATCGCCAGTTACTTGCCTTCACTGGCCTCCACTTAATGATGCCCATTCATACGGGGTGTTCATCTCAGTCTTGTCCAAATTAGGGAACGGTTTTCATCAAGGAGCGGCGGACTTAGAGAGTATCTTCGATCGTAAGTCCTCAACAACGCTTTCAGGCTCATTGTCGGGCGGACTAAGGAAATTCATTCTACCTTAAGTCCTCAACAGCACAAGTCAACAAGAAGTACCGGTTCATAAACTCAACCGATATTCTAACATAAATATACGAGTTCAACACGAGCATGATCAACATGGTATGCCAAGCAAAACAAAAGATACCATATCGAAACCGCACTATCCTTACATGTTGGCTTTATAGCCGACGAACTCCTCGCTTCCTGATTTTCTCAGCAATGGAACCACCTATCAAATAAAATTCTTCTCGTTAGACCGCCCTAAAATACAAAAACATACCTTACATCCCCCTCCCTTACTGCTCATCTGTCTCCCACTTATTACGGCTAATCCATTAACCGGGTTTGTCACAACCCATAAGGTGCATTACCCGCATTACCACCAATCTTATGAGCATCTAAACTCAATTTTTCCACTCTTTATAATCCTTACTGCTTAACCATGAGTTTCTGCAAGATTCGTCACCGGGTGTGAAAAATTACCGAAACACCCCCTGACGATTTCTACACCAATAAACACTCCCAATTGGCTCAAAATACCCTTTTAAAACAATGTAAACTGATTTTTATACTAAAAAGTTATTGGGTGAAATTTTTATTCGGAAACCCCATCCGAGTAACGAAACCAAGTGTTAGGGAACTAATTTTTTTTTAATATATGAATCAGCCTCCAAATGTCATGAAAGTTTAGACACTAAAGTGTCTTATCTATATAAAGTTTCTATAAAAATTTTAGATTAAAATACATTTATTTGATATTTTAAAATTTCAAAATCTTATTTTAAATATAAATATATTTAACATCGTTCGAAAACTCAGAAATATCCAACAATTTTACAGTATCAAGATCTTTCGAAAAGAATATGACTTTTTCTTTGTGTTCGGCCAAATTATATCTTAAAACCATGTTTCAAAAATAAAATTTGAAATCAATTAGAAGCTAAGACTTTTAGCGACATTTATAGTTACTATTCATCACTTTTGGATCAAATTTACACTTTTTCATCACTTTCCACACTTCAAGTTGCATTCTTCAGATTTTCATGCATAGAAATAATTTCCCTTCTTCACTTATACATGCATTTTATGCTTACTCATCTCATTACCTATTTAATTCCACTTCAAATTTCATTTAAACCAATTTGATCTCACTTCATTTCCACCTATGTAACTCTATAATTTCATTTAACATGAAATCATTACATAACATAATCAATTCAGCCCTAATCTCCATCAAGAACACATACCAAAACACCAAGAACACACACAAGTACAGCTGATTTTTACCTCACTTTTGAGACCTGTAACTTCTTTGTTTCTTGGCGTAATTACCTTATGTTTGTTGGAATCTCTTCCTTGCTTCCCCTTCTACAACTTCTCTATTTTGCATTTCACAATACTATGTCTAGATCTTCCTCAAATTTCCTCTCAATCAGCCACGTCGCACAGCTTCGCACACTGTAGGTTGGTTTTTTCCTAACTTTGGCAGTCCCTATCTTCCTCCATTTATCTCCAAATTGATCTATGTGTCTTGGGTCTTCTTCCTTCCTATTTTCTCTATGACTTCTCAGCTGAAGTCATCCCGTGATCCCTTCTTCATTTTCCATTATTCTCCCTCCAACAGCTGTCCAGGGTAAGCATTTCCCCATGCCACCTCACACTCCACTTATCTTTCCATGCATACACTCCACCTCTTGGAAATGAGAGGTGTCATTCCCTTTTTGTTTGCGGCTGTCTTGGGCAGCCACGAAATTAGACCACCTTTTTCTATCTTTCTTTTTTTTTAATTTTTAATTATTTATTTATTTATTTATTTATTTAACAACAGGGATATTACACTGTTTGTCACGCTTTTGCTCTTCTCTGAGATAATTTGTAATACCCTGACCTTATGTCTAGTTTATGGTAAATCCTATCTTATTAGTTATAAGGTATTTGGCAACGATTTTTGAGCAATAGTATATTTGGTCTTTAACGACAATTTATAACAACCATAAGTTGTAGTTTATGACGCAAGGTGCAAAAGAGAAATGAACGAAGGTTATTTGGTAACTTGAGAAGCTATAATTAAATTAGGGTTGATTTCATAAATATTTGATCTCTCAGTTCAGTTATTTTAATTTTGTAGGGGGAAGCCTAGAGGAAAAAAAAGAGAAAAGAAAACCAGGAGAGAAAGTCAAAAAAAAAAGGAAAAGAAAAAAAAAGAACAAAGAGAGAAGTCGGGGAAAGAGAAACAAATGAAGAGAAAGGGGAAAGAATAAAAGGGCAGGGAGAAGAAGAAGGGGCAGCAGGCCCTAATCGGGTAGCGCCCTCCCATCTCCGGCGTCCCCATTGCCGACCATGCTCCATCACAGGCGATGAACTCCGGCGCCGTCTATACCGTGCACCACTGCACAACACCACCGCAACCATCGCGCTCAAGCCACCGCGTCGCAGCCATTGCGCCGCTGCCAAGGTGCCGCAATCACGTGAGATCGCTGTCGCCGACAGCCCAAATCGCGGACAGCCCAAATTGCCGGCCAACTCCATCACCGGTCAATCAACCACTCCTCTCCGCCGTGCAATCGCTACTGCCGGCGATGCTTTCGGCCACCGGCGAGCAACTTCAACCGCTCCCTCCACCGAGCACCACCGCACAACACCTCTGCAACCACCGTGCCACAGCCAAGGCGCCGCTGCCACCGTCGTGTGATCGATGTCGGCAGCAGTCCCACCGCTGCCCAACTCCTCTTTCGGATCAGGAAAGCCCCATCACTGATGATCAACTCCGGCCAACGTTTTCACCAAACGCACCACTCAACGCCACAAATCTTGACCACCTCTACGACCTCAGAACCAATGCGGCACTGCCACCACCGCACGGTACTTATTACTGCCCAATTGACCTCTATTCACCACAACGATTTTGCTATACCACCGTCCAAAATCCACAACCACCGGCAGGGGCCAGAGGCTGCACCACCGTGGGACTTCAACCCACTGCCCAAGCACACTAATAGTTACAGGAAACAGTCTCTTGTCAAACGATGAGACGCAGATACGTGGTGCGTCCAAGGAGCCACTGTAAGACCTCGGACCAACCACAACTGCCTTCCGATTATCATCGCTGCCGGGAGACTATGGCATATAATTGGTTTTGTGAAATTGTTTGTGAAGCGGGGTTGATGGTGATGTTGTGATTTTGATGACTGTGCAGTGGTGGTGATTTAGTGAGAGTGTTGGCAGTGAATGAAATGAAATAAATGAGGTGGGTTTCTGTGTGTACAACAGTGGGTGTACGGTGCATGTATTTGGGCATGTTTGTAGGTGTGATTGTTATTGGTCGATGGTGTGTAACAGGATGTGTATGGAGATATCGTGTCTGCGTGATACTGCGTGTTGGATGTGTATATTGGTGTAGTGTGAAATTGACTTTGTGTGTAGAATAGTGACAATCATGGTGGTCAAATGGTTGTGGGTTGTTGGAAGGTGGCGTCTTAGTGGTAGATTGGTTGTGGAAGCTAGTTGCCGATATGTTGGGTTTTGGTAGTATTGACTATGAAACGGGGGTTCGACGGTACGAGTTTGATATTGTTGTAGTTAACGGTTATGGTTTAACGGTGGTGCTCTAGGTGACTGGACTGAGGTAACCGTAGTGGGGTGTATATGGCGGCGGGTGATAAAACTTAAGACCTTGTTGATAGATGAGGGAACCTCTTGGTCACAATAGTTGATGGGTGTGGCAATTATACTGGGATGGAATAGCTGGTGGAATGTGTGTGACCGTGTGATTGTGGTATCTGGGTGGTTTGTGTGCGCGCACCGGTAGGTGTACGTGTCACAAGCGCTTAGGCAAGTGTGTATATTGTGTAGGTGTGGTTGCGGTTGCGGCGTCTGAATTGTTTAAGAAAATATCCAACAGGAATTCTGCATTTTCATCAATGATACCCTTCGGTTCTAATGAAGTCGGGGCTATGGAGATGAAAGGAATCGCATTAACGGTTTTATTGGTCAAAGGTAACAACTGATCATCGCGCTAGATTTTGGATCGAGGAAATGTGTCAGCGACAAGTAAGTGACCCTTGATTCAACTAGTATTTTTATATGCAACGTATATGTTTATCTACTGTTAAAAATGTGTTGCTTATCAGCATTGACCGTTTTAAGTATGTTTAGCCGCTCTGGCTTAATTTGTCGAAAAACTTTTCGTGATTTATTTCTCGTTAAAAACCGGACCAGCATGTAACTGATAGTTTGCTTAGAGAATGCAAAGAAACTCAAATTTGAAATATTTTGGCAATTGACGTATTTGCAAATATATAACATGTTGAAAGCCATCGAAAATGGTTGTGTTTACAATGAACTCAAAAGGTTGTCTGTTTGTTTATTCGATTGTTGTGCCCCATATCCACGGGGGAAAGTTGGATTTCGGGCCCTGGTCAACGGGGCTTGTACGTTGATGCACAGTACTGTGGCTGGTGGTGCGCCCTTGCGTCCACATGATTATTTTATCCCGGGTGTAGGAGGGATTTCGGGCCCTAGTCAGGGGGGCTCGTACGCTGACCGCAGCATATCGTTTGAAACTAATGTGGGATGGAACCGTTTGTCTTGGGGTTTTTGTGTTAATGATTTTATGCCTTAGTTTTGTTCCATGTTCTTTATTTGGTTTAAACAGATGGTTTCTTATTCTATGATTTTAGATTTCTTAATGTTGCTATAATATAAAGCGAGTTATTTTTTTGCATGCTATGGTCCACCTAGTTGAATCATTGTTTACTTACTGAGCACGTGGAAGCTCATCCCTTACTTATCATTTCAGGTTGAAAGTAAGGCGATGGTGAGGAGCATAGGAAGAGACAATTTGGTGCGGAACTTCAGACACTGTATGGAATGAGTCGCTGAATATTTAGGTTGTTGGTTTAGTTTTAGCCGTTGATAAATCAGAGTTATAATGAGTTTTAGCATAAGTACTGTATTCAAATAGAAATATGAAAATGTAATTAAAGTTTGTAGACGTTTTAATTTCCGCTGCAGCATATATTGGATTTTAGCGAGTAAGGCCTGACAGAGCCTTTGGGTGGAGCCCATTGGGTCTGCGGCCGGTCACGTGCCTAGCTCACGGGCCCATTCGTGGGTTCGGGTCGTGACATAATTGATCCACTGAAGTTTTGGAATTTCAATGGGAGAAATTTTCAGATGACATTGAGCAGTCACAGCATTGTATATACGAAATGCATACTTTACGACTTAGTGAAGAACAAAGTAAGATGCTCGTTCTGTATGAGATTGAATTAATACTCAGTCGGCAAGGGAAGTGCTTAACAGACTGTTACGTGAATAGCTAAACTACGACCACGTTAAGTTGAAAAGGGAGCATGATATCACATTTAAGAGCCTAAATGATGAGCAAAGGCATGTGTACGATACGATTATAGATGCAGTCATTAATAAGAAGGGTGGTCTTTACTTTGTTTCAGGTTACGGAGGAATTGGGAAGACATTTCTATGGAAAACGATAAATACAAGGCTTTGATAAGAGGGACACATTGTCTTGGCAATTGTTTCATCAGGAATTGCAGCTTTATTGATTGACGGCGGTAGAACAGTGCATTCAATATTTAAAGTCCCCTTGACTTTGACTGATTGCACCTGTTGTGATATCAAACAAGGGACAATGCTAGCAGAGCTTATGTGCAAAGCAAGTCTAATAATATGGGATGAAGCCCCGATGACTCATCGACATATATTCGAGGCGGTTGATAGAACTTTGAAAGATATATTGGGGCTGAAGATCATAGTGCTGAATAGAAACCATTTGGAGGGAAGCCATTCTTACTAGGTGGTAATTTTAGGCAAATACTCCCAATGGTCCCCAAAAAGGGCAGAGAAGAAATAGTGTCGGCATCTATTAATAGATCCAATCTTTGGGAACATTGTGAGGTTTTGGTACTTACAAGAAACATGAGGCTTCTGAAGAAGACTCCACAAAACTAGGGCGGAATGTCTATTGAGGAGTTCGGCAAATGGATCATAGACCTTGGTGATGGGAAGTTGAAAACATATAGTCTTAAGAACGAATCTGATCCTACTTGGATCAAAGTTCCAACAAAATTTCTTATTCAACACGGTGACAATCCAATTTAGGACATATTCATAGCGACGTTCTCGGAACTACTCGAAACTACTAAAGAAGGAAGATATCTACGTGAGAGGGCAATATTAACACCAAAAAATGAAGATGTTCAAAGGATCAACTCACATATTCTTTCTTCTATACTGGGAAAAGCGAAGACATATAAAAGCTCAGATACAATATGCAAGGCTTCTGCAAATTCTGAGGAGCAAGATTTATTGTACCTAGCAGAGTTTTTGAACAGCTTAAAGTTCAGTGGAATTCGAAATCACAAACTTGAGCTTAAAGTTGGATCCCCTATTTTTTAATGCTCTTACGGAACATGAATCCAAGCAAAGGCATGTGCAACGTTACAAGGCTGATTGTAACTCATCTAGCAAAGTGGGTGATAGAAGGCAAAATACTCACAAGGAAACAAGCTGGAGAAAAGATTTTCATACCAAGGATCATTATGACCCCAAGTGAAACCAACTTCCCTTTCGTCTTCAAATGTCGCCAAATCCCAGTTTCCCTTTGCAATGCAATGACAATAAACAAAATCCAAGGTCAAACACTTGATCAAGTGGGATTGTATATGCCAAAGCTAGTATTTAGCCATGTCAGTTATATATTGTTGTTTCGAGAGTAACTTCACCAGAAGGTTTAAAAATTTTGATTGAAAATGCAAAACCAGAACATGAAGGATACACAAAGAATATTGTGTACAAAGAAGTCTTCAACAATTTACCAACAAGAGGTAAATTAGTCTGAACTCTGGTAGATATAGATTCTATACAGTACCTTTCTGATTTATTTTACATAAGAAAGACTTCTCATAAACATATGGATTTCATGTCTTCTCCTGGCCTATGATACAGCTTCACAGTGAAATGACACACTTTCTTTGAAGAATCTAAAGCGACGATATCATGTCATGTCTACTTGCAAGAGTAAAGAGTACAATTGCCACTAGAATACTTACTTTTTCCTTTCCATTTTTCCCCATGGATATCAATAAGTTAGTCTCGAATCAAATAAGTGCTCTCATTAAGTATTTGAAGCTGATATTGAAGTTCTTCTTACGCTTGTGTCAATTACATTGCCACAAATCAGAGCAAATAGTACAAAAAGGTTCTTATTTCATATTTGACATTTGGAACTCTTTTCCTTGATTCCTTTGTTTTACTTTACACATTATTGATCTAATTCTGCTGAGTAAATAGCTGGGTACTACCTTTTTTATTATTATTATTATTATCCTTTTATGTTATTGTTAGGCATGCACGTTAATTTTTTATTGCAAGTCAATTCTAAGAAAGATATGATTTTTGGTTAAGCATATATCTACTGTTATTGATGAGTTGAGTTTGCAAGATGGGAAACCAACCATAAAAACAAAACACTTTAGTCCTTTTTATTCTTGTGAATTTATTGATTATAAGTACAACAGATTTGGAATCAAGTTTTCGTAAGGTTTTTTAATCTTACAGTTCAGTCCTTCATATTCTTGTGAATTTATTGATTATAAGTACAACAAATCTCCAATCAAGACATGAGTTTTGGTTTTCATAATAGCAGGGATTTAAGGAACACAATAGCAAAGTTAAGTACTAATAGGTAAGAAGTTAGTACACTTTTTCTATCCAACAGAGAAGCCTCCTTCAATTTGTCAATCTTCTCTTCCTTCAGTGTTCACGCTTCAAGTCCACTTTAAGCAGAAAATATACCAGGTAACCTTACTCCTTTAAGCAAAAGATATGAGTGCAAATTAGCAAACAAGAACACTCTATCAAACCTATAAAAACAGCACTCCTCTGTCTGTTGAGCTGCCTAGATACTATTCAACCGAGAAGGCTCCTGCAATCCATCAATCTTCTTTTCCTCCACCGCACATTTGTCGTCTCTATACTAGGTAACCATCTCCTTTAAGAAAAAAATCAGACCAAGAAAAACAGCACTCCTCTATTTATTGAGCTGCCTAGATACTATTCAACAGAGAAGGCTCCTGCAATCTATCAATCTTCTCTTCCCCCACCGCACCTTTGGCATCATTATATATCAGGTAACTGTCTATTGCTTTATTGAATGGATTTCTAAAAGCAGTCTATACCAAATTGCTTTGGTTTGAAGCAATCTTCCTGAATTTGTGATTTTTTTCTAACACTATGCTTTTTAAATTGATGGTAGCTTGGTGAAATTCAACATGGTGTAGTCATGTTGCCTAGAAGAAACTCTCATAGAATTTACGTCTATAGATAATGTCTTCTAACCTTTTAACTACTGAAAGGGTCATAAAACACCTGAAATTGGTAAAGGGAGATGATAGATGCACTCACAGGAAGCTCACTTAATCACTCGTATCATGGCTTCTACATTTGGTTCATAGGAAGAATGAAGGTGGTTTGACACTTAGAGTTAACCCCATACCGCCATCCTATTTTTTGGCTAATAGGAAGCAACATCATGACCTGTGGTACTTACCCTGCATGTTGACTGTAGCTAGGGAAGTACCTAATCATTGTTTTAGACCATTACTACCATAAATTGATTGTGCTCATGGTCTTAATACAAAAAAGAAGGAAAAGAAGACACGGGAATTATTGCACTGGTGATGTAGAATACACTGAGCAATTGTTTCCACCATCTCTAGCATTATTATCAAGCAAACAGCATGGTGTAAGGAGTGATAGAGTGCAAATTAACAAACAACACCTCTTTTTCAAAGCCACAAAAACAGCATTCCTCTGTCTTGAATAGATTGCTTTATTGAATGGATTGTTCAAAACAATCTATAGCAGTTACTTTTGGTTTGAATCAATCTTCCTGAATATGTGATTTTTCCTAACGCTATGCTTTGTAAGTTAATGATAGCTTGGTGAGTTGGTCGATTTCATTCATGGATTTTGGTATCTAATTATTGACAATCGTACAAAGAACATCATGCTTTTGCTTAGTTACTTCTGTAATTGCTGTCAGTTTGTAATAAATATGCTTGCGGAATTCAACCCTCATTCTCTTTGAACTAACCCCATTCAAGCTAAGATTTATACAGTTAATGGTTCTTTAAAATTTAAGCAGTCAATACTTCTTTACTTCTTCTTACTTTTTGATCAGTAGACATGAAATTCAATTGTGTTGTATTATAATTACATAACTGTGGGATAGAATTAAAGTTGCTTTCTTTGGGTTAGATATTACTATAGAAAAAGAGATGGATATTTGTGGAATTCAGATTAGAGCCTGTAGTTAGTCCACCTAACAACCACTCAAAAAGGTTGCATGTAACAAATGTTCGTTGGTAAGCTCACGCAATGCCTCTTCCAATCAACTTTTTCTTCTTGATTAGGAATCGTCGACTTTCCTGAACTGTTACAGCTGACAGACACTTTTTTTTTATAATGTGGCAACGATAATGCAACAACATCAGCCATCATTGAATCCAACGCCTACTTTACTAAGTGCTAGACAACAGTACAAGGAAGCTCATGCTCATAGGATCGATATTCTTAGACATTGCTGCAGAAAAAAAGATGGAAATTTGTCGAAATCAAACTGCTTAAAAGAAGGGATGAAAAGAACCAAAGGCTGTTAAAGAAAATCTTGGAAATTCGGCTAAAAGAGGTGAGTTTTCAGCAGAATGGAAAGAAGGAATAAGAACCTATAGTTAGTTCTAAGTAACAACCACCCAAAAAGGCTGTATGTAACAGATGTTTATCATTGGTGATAGGATTCTAATCACGTACTAGGACAAATTACCTTTTTACTGAACAGTTGTAGATACTGTTAGATAAGGAATACCATTCATAATAGGATTCCAATCCCATACTAAGAAAGATTATCTTTCTTAGTATGGGATATAACTCCTAATATGTTAGTATATTAGTCAGTAGAGTTTTATGGTGCCTAGAATTTGTTTATAAATTACAGAGTGCCAAGTAATTCAGACCTGATTAAATCCTACTAAATTAATCAAATACATATATAAAGATATCATTCAAAAAATATCAGGATTTAATATGCTTAATTATTCCTAATAGGATTCTAACCCATACTAGAACAGGTTACCTTTTTACAGGATAATTGCAGTTACTATTGGATACGGAGTAGTCTGAGAAAAAACTATAAAAGCATAACATATGTCCCAAAAATACTCACATCAAAATCTTTGCAATAATCGCAGCAGCTCTCAGATATTGTCTCTTTTACTCCTCTGCTCATCTTTCAGAATTACATCAAGGCAAAGATATACTACTACCTAAAGAGATACATAATCATAATCCTTTTAATCTCTCTCTCTCTCTCTCTCTCACACATACACACACACGCACGCACGCTCACAATCTCATAAGAAAGCTTAACTACTTATGGATCTCTCTTTCGCAGTATTAGTACTTTGCTTGGAAATTTTACCAAGCTGTTTTTATTCTAAATGCTAATTAAATCATGAGCTAAGACAAATGATAAATTGCATTATTTTTCTGTTCAATTTCAACAACTACATGCATTATTATGTTTATTTACATTCTTCGTGAATTTGGTTGTTATGATAATGCTAAGTTGTACAATCGAAGCAAAGCAAATGGCGGCATAATGGACCAAACTCTCTGAGATAAAAGCTGACAGAGATGATTGAACCATCAAAGTTAGAATGACGTGGATTTGGGATGGAGTAAACCCAAGCACAAAAGAGATCTACAACTCTAACTTGATATTGCTTGACGAGGAGGTAAGTATGACATATCGTATACGGTCATGAAACAGAAAAAACAAATATAAATACAATTCCTAATGAAATAGTAGTGACTATATTTATATAATTTTTGGGAAATCTACAGCACGTATTGTTGCGAAACAACCAGAGGCACACATTCTTACCACAATTCAAAGAAGGAAACATCTATATGATTTCCAACTTCAAGATCACAGAGGCAAAGGGAACATACAGGCCATTACCAAAGCAGGATACAGTCATCACTTTGTTCCATGCAACAAAAGTAGAGTACCTCAAGCAAGATCTCGAATCAATGCCTCAGCATAACTTCGCATTTAATTATAAACTATGATGAGCTACACAAACCAGCAAATGATATCACATTCCTCACAGGTAAAAAAAACTTTTAAGGACTCAATTAGACTTCTTTCCCACAATAAATTGTATCAGAATAGTTGCATATGATTCATTTTTCCTGCATTCTATCTAGATGTCATTGGTATTCTATCAAAGGTCTTTGACATTGAAGACTTTGGCATCAAGCCTGGAAGGGCCAAACCATTTTTCAAGAAGGATATCTGTTTGACAAACAAAAGGTTATGAAACCTCTCTTAGACGACAGGATATTTTTATAGTTTGACAATGACATTGTACAACGCAAAGACCGTTTCTCTTGTCAACAAATGCCACCTCGTCCCTCGCAATCGCAGTCCCCATTCCTGCAAGATCAAATCTGTACTCCTAATAATAATGACTTCATTGAAGACAACACTCCGCATTCTAATTCTAGCCGTTCTTCTCAAACACTTTGCATTTGTCATTTTCGTTCCCTTTCTCACATTTCCCTTCTCTCGGCGGTAAAACCAACCTTACTCTTTTATCATCCTCTTTTTCCTCCACTTTTTAATGCCAACCTTAGTTTCGCAATCGATGATCACCCAATATCCAACTCTTCCTCTTGACGGTATTCCCATGTATTATTGTATTAATCATCTGTTATGCATTGTCTGTAAATTTACTTTCGTTTAATGCATGGTAGCTATTTGATTGAAATCCTAGCTGAATTGGGTGACTCCCTTTACTTGATCTGGGTTTTGTTTGATGCAATTCATGGCACCTGTTTGAGAAAATTCCTAGCCGAAATTCGGTGTATCCTAATCGGGTTTCTTGATTGATCGTTTGGGGCATTGGTTTGTATGTTCAATTGGGTTTAATCGAATATTGTTATATGCAATGAGGAGTAAGGAAGAACTGGAAGGTAAGATTGGCGGGTGTTTTATTAAGGATCCATATCTTGGGCTCTTGAGGATGCTCTACGTTTTAATCTCTTTCGTGCTGGGTGTAGTTGTTGGGTTGATATCAAGTTCGCATATCGAACAGTATTTTTCGTCACATGCAGAGGCAATATATACAAATGGTGCATTTGTTGCC
Organism: Escallonia herrerae; assembly: GCA_033070095.1. Lineage (NCBI taxonomy): Eukaryota > Viridiplantae > Streptophyta > Magnoliopsida > Escalloniales > Escalloniaceae > Escallonia > Escallonia herrerae. Next base: position 226,931 of record JAVXUP010000922.1, on the reverse strand, counting down.
CTGGGTGGTACTTTTGATAGATGTGAGGTAGAGGATTGTTTAAGCATGGAGAGTTTTCTTCAGCCAAAGTATGCGATGCACGGCATGTCGGATGAGGAGCTGTTTTGGAGGGCTTCTATGGTACCCCAAATGGCGGAGTACCCTTACAAGAAAGTGCCTAAGGTTGCTTTTATGTTCTTGACAAGGGGGCCGTTGCCATTGATGCCATTGTGGGAGAGGTTCTTTCATGGGCAGAGTGAGAAGCAGTTTTCTATTTACGTGCATGCACTCCCTGGATATGAGCTCAATGTGACAAATACCTCTGTGGTCTACAGACGTCAGATCTCTAGTAAGGTATTGATTGTTTTGCAATGATTCTTATTGCTAATTTGAAGGTTCATACTTATTGGTTCTTGACATGTCATTAGTAAGTATGTAGCCGATTCTTGTAGCTTCATATTCAGGCAGTGAATTGCAAAAGGGTGTGAATCCATGACTTGCATAGCCAAGGAAATAATGTTCATTCATATTAACAGGAGAGCAGAAAATGAGAAGGATGTCACTTATCAGAATGTGTCTGTTTATGTATAAGGGCCGTCAAACTGCATCTTATCGCGTTGATCGCCGTTCACATCACAAGCAGAAGACCAATATCAGAACTACTTCCAAACCCACCACCTCAATTAACCACCGCCATTTAACCCACTAGAACCACCTCCAAACCATCAGCAACCAATCACACCACCAGTTACCATCACCCCCCACCATATGTAGGTTCGATACTGGTAAACCAACCTACCGCGATCGCGCATAACTAGATATTTGGTTTTGAGAAAAGCTGATTCCTTTAGATTGGGTAACACAATTCAGATCCAGATGGCGGTTGTAGGTGAAGGAGGAGCATGGAGTAGGGATGGTGGTGAATCACATATGCCATACTTTTATAATTTGCGGGGGTTTCAATTTACCTTGTACCGATTGCCCAAAACAGTGACATTTGGTGATGGCTGTAAAAAGACCGTTTACTTTTTTAAGAAAATGGCATTAGCTAATTTCTTACCAACTGCCTAAGTGAGGGTGGTTGGGCGAGTTTGAAACAAAAAAAAAATGTCAATTTAGACCGTCATCCTACGAAGTACAGACATGGGTGCGGGTGCGGATACACGGATACGGATTTTTTGAAAATTTTAGGATTCAGGTGCTGCGGGGATACAGCTAATTTTGTTAATTTTTTTTTATGTTCACTTAATATTGAATTTCTAAGCAATTTGAATCGTAATAATCATAATATATGTGTTTGATATATGTAAAAAAGATATTAATATTCCAATCAAAGTAGAGTTTTTAAGTTTAATGTGTTCTTTCGCAATATTTTAAAGCTTTCAACCAAATTAGTGAGCTTTTCATAAGTTTAATGGGTTGTTTTATAAATATTAAAATTGTATAGCTGAACACATCACTTTTATTTCCTTGAAATACTGGGGTTGGTTTATGCAAGAACTTAACAGTAGAGTACTTAAATAAAATAACCATCTTGTTATGCTAGCTGTCAAAAAGTCAAAAGTCATTCGAGCACAGATAACATCGATTCTCCATGTTCTTCTTCTTCTCTGGAAGAAGCAACACGCCGCACACCGCACGCCACACGTCGTTGCCGATAAGTCCTCCTTCCCCTTCTCTTTCTTCTACTTCTATTTCTTCTCTCCTGTCTCCTCTTAGATTCCTTGTCAGTGGTTGCTGGAGTTTTTCGTGGTCGCCAGTGGTCACAGATTTGCGCGACAATACTGTTTTCATAGATCCGATACGCACCCGATATTTAAGACATTAGCAAATAAATAAAAAATGTTAGACACGCACCTGAATCGCACCAACACCACACTCGACGTGCACCTACAACCGACTCATATTCGGTGCTGGTGCTTCACCCTAAGTGTCGCACCAGTGCTTCATAGTCGTTAGTGATAGGACGTAGACAACAGTAGATTAGCTAGATAAAATGATTTTATCTGGCGTTATGTCTGGATCAACCCCTTTACCTTTACACAGATATTGATGTTCAAGGACGGTCCAGATCAACCTCTGGGAGAAAATGACCTAAATATTCTTTTTCACAAAATGGTCAAGTAAATGAATTCTATGTTACATGGACTCAGTGTCAGTGTCCAAATCAGATACGTGTTCGAGTGTCGGACTCGCCAATTTTGAAAAATTGGGGATACATGGACATGGTTAAAAATTTTAAGATACATAAAATACTTTAAATGAGATTGAGTGTTAAATATTTTTTTTACGAGAATATATGAATTCTACAAAAATTATGTAGAAAATACTGCCAAGAATAAATAGGTTCTTTCATTTTTGGTTGGAGCATATACATTTTATTTCGATTTAGATATTTTGGTACCTTTTTTGATAAGTTAATGCCAAAAAAATTAAAAAAAAAAAAAAAGGAAACCTGTCAAAACTCAAAAAGCAAAGAGACAGAATAAGACCCATGTGACCACTGACTGACTACTCGTAGAAGGTACTATCTCTCTCCCCCTCCCCCCTCCCCCTTCCCATGTTACATGAACTCTTCAAAATGCGTGAACTATCCGTGTCGGACATTCGACATTATGTGTCCGACACATCTCATATGATATGCCAAACACTATCTTTTAGTGTTTTAGTTATTCGTTATTGCTTTCAGATGAGACAAATTTTCAATTAAAACCATGTCTCACTTAAAACACCATTTCACCTAGGAAACTACTAAAACATAATAATAGATATGAACAATTTGCCGTGTCCCCGTGTGTTGTTTTAAAAATTAGACGAATCCAACACTTGGACACGTATCCGACCCGGACACTCGTACCGAGTCCATGTAACATAGCGGTGTAGGTTGACGACCATATCTTCTTCTCTTTTCCCTTTTCAAAACATCATATTTTCTTCTTCTCTCTCTTAAAAACCTTCACAACTTCTTTCTTCGATCTTTACCGTCGCTTTCTAGCCAGACTGTTCACGTGGCGTATCCGTTCGGCAGATAACGGATCCGACACGAATCCCATACCTGTGTTAGCGTCGAGTCGTGTCGACACCGCCCCTTCACCCCAAAGTGAAGGGTCCATGTAACATACAGTGAATTGCCAAATGCTTCTACTTGTAGCTATCGGTAAAGAGGTGCGAATCCACCTTCTCTCCTGATTTCATCAACCATACCGCCCCACAATCTTAGATTTCCTCAAAGTTAGGCTGCAAATCCTCAAGTCGGTGATATGGTGGTGCTTTGATTGGTTGGCGATGGTGGTGGAGGGAGTTAGGCATGATCAGTGGTTTTGGGTGGAGGGATTGGTGACTCAGGTTGTAGTTGTGGCTGTTGCAATTTTGAGGTTGTGGTGGTGGATGGAGGGATCGAGGTGCAGTTTGTGGCTTTGTAGGGTGGTGGTGGGTGGAAGGATTGACGGGGTGCAGTTTTGGTTGTGGCAAATTGTTGGTGGTGGGTGGAAGAATTGGTGGTGGCAGTTTTGGGTGTGGCAGGGTGTCGGTGTTGGGATGAATGGATTGGTTATGGACAGTTGTGGCTTGGCAAGGCGTTGGTGGGCTGAGGTTGTGGTGGGATGGAGGGATTGGCAGTGGGTAGTTGTGGCAGGGGTGTCCGTGGGCTTTCCCGGGGGGGGGGGGGGGGGGTGTTGTAGGAGAAATAGCAAACATTTAGGAGAAATGTTGTTTTTTTCTAAAGGGAAGGGCAATTTTGTAATCGTCAGGGACTACTCCTAAGAGGAGCACTTTGGCAATTTTTGAGAAAAAGAAAATCGATCTCACCCGTGTGTGTCGTGACATAGACCATTGGAGATCTATATATAGCAGCAAAAAGTCCCTTTTTGTTTGGCTGACCGGAGTGATCCACGGAAGGACACGGACAGTCCAAATTAACTTATTATTATTTTTTTAATTACCGGTTGTGCAAATTATGTTCACTACCAAAAGAGTAAAACGAATTATGTTCACTACCAACCAACCCTATTCTGGCGGTTGGTAGAAGGGAAAGGAACTTAGTTGGATTAATCTTAGGCAGCAACAAAGTGTCACCGCTAGACCAACGTCACCTGCTGCCAGTCGTCACATTAACCACTGTCTCCACATCATACAGCACCCACCATTGCTAAATCACTGAAACCTACCAACACTGCTTCACAACCCATCTCTCCATCTACCCCACATAAGCCATTAATTTTGATATAGAAGGGGCATTGGACAGAGATGTTTGATGTGGGTTTGGTGACCTAGTAGGCAGCAGTGGTGCTATTTAGAAGTGGTGAGGTAGTGGTGTTGTGGCTGATTGAATTAAGAAGATATTTGGCAGTGGGGTAGTGGTGTTGAGCAGGGTCCTAGTGTTGAACAGATGGGAAGTGGCGGTGATGACAGTAGTGGGATTGCTCGTTGTGGTGGTGGTGGTGGTGGTGGGCTTATTGTCTTGGCAATGGTAGCTTCTAATGGTGGTTTGGTTGATGATGAGTTTGGGTTGATATATGGTGGAGGTTGTGGTTGGTGCTTGTGGGTGTGGGTTTGAAACGGTAGATGGTGGAGGTTGTGGTGGGTTCGAAGGTGGCTAATGGTGGGTTGTTATGAGTGTGGGTTTAGGGTGGTGGATGGTGGATGGTGGAGGTTGTGGTTGTGGTTGGTGATGGGTGTTTGTGGGTTTGGGTTTGGGTTGGGGTGGTGGCTGTGGCTGTGGCTGCAGTGGGTTTGAAGGTGGCTGATGGTGTTGGGTTGAAGGCGATGATGGGGGTTTGGGGTTGCTTATGGGTTTTGACTTAGGACCTTAATGGGGAGGTGGGAGGGGAATATTAGTCAGTGGTTTCTCCACTCTTCGGTACTCTCGGACTAATGATGTTACTGCAACAAACATGCTTAGCAACCATCTAATGGGTCTTAAATGGTTCCTTTTTTCCTCTTTTTCTTCACTGAAAGAGGTCAAAGGTGTGGGTAAGAAAAATGGTCAGAGACTCGCTGTATATAAATTTTGTTCACCAAGCGGCGCAGAGTGCGATCCCTAAGCGATATTCTGTTCGCCTTCATCTTCAGGGGTCCTTGTCTTAAAACATATCCTGTTCCAGTAGCATAATAAATTGGAATAAAATGTCTCACCATCAGTAAGTAAGCCCCATGTTGCTTTTATTGAAATCAGCTATAAGAGAGAGTTGTTTTCAAATATGCGTTAGTGAAAACAGTTATTGCTTTACGTGAGCTATATGAAGAATACAGGAACTATTGCAAGCAAACTTGAAAGGATGCATGACATGTTACTTTCTGTTAGATTTTTGACACAATGTATAATAAGCCAAGTGGCGGAGGATTACTGCAAAGCAGGTTTTTTGGACTATAGGTCGTTGATATATTCAACCATATATTAGTCATCAAATCATAGTTTATACATATATGACTATAAATATTCATTCACATACTTGTATATACATTAGTTGCGTGGAGCATGAGTATGGAGCATGGAGTGAGAGTGGGAGCATCACTAGGATAGTGGGTTTTGTATATCTCAACCTTATACAGGAGATGGTCCCACGTATGGCAAGTTTTCTGAAGCTTGCTGAAGATCTTGGACTTCTAGTTCATGCTGATTTGACGGTTACACTCTTATAACATGGGATGCATATGGAGATACGAGGAATTCGCAAGCTGAAGCTGTTGAATAGCTAAGCCGTCGATACTGAAACCTGTCAGAATCACCCAAGTTTGTTGCGTTCCACTAAGGCGTTGTCCTAGCATCAAGTTGGATATAAGTAATGTCAGAGAGAGATTGTGGGATCTCATTCCTCATCCAATTGAGTAATTTACATGGGGAACTTCAGAGGCTATAAGATTCCTTATCTTTTCTGTTCATTTTCAGCCCTGTGACGGTGGTAAAGGAATTCGATTTGGTTGTTGGTGGGCGAACGTGCTGATGCTGGCTTATATTGGCACTATTTCCTTGGCAAACTTGCAAGGAGAGTGTAAGGCTCTGTTTGGTAGGACTTTCAGTTTTCAGTTTTTTTTTCTAAAAAAAAAGAGAAGAGTTCTGATTTTTTTTTTTACTAGTTTAAAAAACTGGTGGCTGTTTGACAGAGTTTATTTTTTCAAAAAACAGAAAAGTTCAAGCGTTTGATAGGAAAGCTCTTTTGCTTTTTTTTTTTTTTACAATTATTTATTTTAACATAATTAAGCATAATTTAACCTAGACTATATTACAATGTCTTACACATAATTAAACATAATTCTCCAAATGTATTACAATAATATCTTACAAATAATTAAACAAAAACATTACAATGATGTCTTACAATGTTTTACACACAATTAAACATAAGTAAACAAAAATATTACAATGGTTTACATTCCTAGTTCTTGATTCAAGTGGTATAAACCGAGGAATCTCAACAGTAAAAATCACGTCTGCGGCTCCAAATTTTTTCAGCAATGCGGTTTCTAACTTCCGCCATTCTCTTTTGCAGTTGAGGGTTACTTAAATACATTTGATTTTGATCTTGTGACCCGCCGATCTGAGCGCCGTCAACAATCATATCTTCCCTCGCAAAATCCAAAAAATCCGGATCACCTCGATCTTGTCGTCTAAAAAAGTTGTGGATAACGCAACAAGCAATTGGTATGTAACTTTGAGTTTTAATCGAAAAAGATGGCATCTTACTCAGAATTGGAAAGCGTTTCTTCAGAACGCCAAAGGACCTTTCAATGACATTTCGTAGTGACGAATGCCTGTAATTGTACAATTCTGTGATACCTATTGGTGGCCCGGTTCGTTCAAACTCTTGTAAATGGTATCGTTCGCCTCTATAAGGTGCCAGGAACCCAATCACGTTTGTATAACCCGAATCGACAACATAATAACGATCTGAAATGTTGAGAAAAAGTTGTAAGTATGACTATTTGTGAATTGATATAATGTAGGATCAAATTCAGATATAATGCATAGATGTGTGTACCTCCTACAGGCATTGGAAACTTATTAACGGGGTTAGTAATTGTCTCAAAAATCACTCTGGCATCATGTGCACTTCCTTCCCAACCAGCCATAACAAAAGTGAAGCACATGTCAAAAGAACACACGCACAAGAGATTCTGCGTTGTGTTAACCATCTTTCCACGGTAAGCAATTTTCTCGCCCGCCGGTATGCATGCATCAATATGAGTACCGTCAATTGCTCCAATACATTTCTAACACATAAGCAAGTTCGTATCATCTACATATATCAAACCACAATGACAATTTGATATTCACAGGAAGAATGTTTACCTTAAAATAAGGCCAATACTTGGAGTTATTTTTAATTTCATGTGGAACTTCACTTTGATTTGGAGGCGAAATGATTTGCGGTGCAAGCCTGCACACTTTCTTCAAAACATGGTTGAAGTAATACGATATGGTCTCGCCTGAATGTTGGAACCGCTCCGCAGCGTGGCGATTGCTTCAGTTTTGTGCGAGTATAAACAGAAAAATTGCTAATTGTTCTAGAGCGGTCAGCTGTCTAGAATCTTGCAAACCAGTTTTAGCCTTCAAAAGTTCACATAATGCTATAAAAACTGGGGGTCTCATCCTCAACATATCATAGCATCTACCTTCATGACCAGTAATTAACTCTATCACATAATAATGTCCTGTAAGTGCTGAAGTTCTCATAAGCATTTTGCCCGTATACATGTCTTTATATTCCATAAATCCTATGGCGCCCAAAACCTCTGCCACAACCAACTCCTCCGCTTCCTCAAACTCCTCAAACTCATCAAGCAATTGATAAGCATCATAAATCCCAACCATATTTCGGTTCATCCTGTTTACAACATATAAGCCTTATTAATGTTTCAACATTAAAACATAGGCAAAATTAATGAATTGAACAAAACAACATAGTTATAGAAAAGGTATCGTTAACACGCAACAAAATCCATTTATTACATACGCAAAGTGAGGGAAAACCTCACTAGTTCAAGCACATAAAAGATAACATTACATCAAAATAAATAATGTCGCTTCAAATAAGCACGCCAATAAAAGACACGTAATCACGCCGCAATATCACTTCAAATTACGGACCACGTCAACCTTCCTACTATCCGGAATATCCATAAACAGGTCCCTCCAAAGTGCATCGCTACACATTCTCTCAAAGCCTTTAGCATACTGGTCCCCAGTAATGCCTTCAAGAGAGTCCAAGCACGCAACAACATCTTTAACCTTCTTCTTAGACTCGTCACTTTCAGCTGTGGCATCTGTGGTACCTCTACCCTCAATCCAAGATGAATTGGACATCAACCTCTTCTCAAAAAGCTCATTCCTCTTTTTCGAACTCTCAGCAATACCATCTAAGAAGGTTGACAACGTGGCACTATAGCTCTCCTTCCTACCACTCCTCTTAGTAGAAGATCTACTCCTCTTTCGATCCACGGCCAAGTCCTTAACCTTGGGATCATCATCTTCCTTCTTAATGAACACATCATCATCATCACTGTCAGAAGGTAAGTTTGCTGACGATTTAGTATTCAACCCCTTTGCCACCGTAGACCCAAAAATACGCAGTAGCTGTGGATAATGAGGACAGCCTCTTTTTCGATACTTCTTAGCCCAACCATTTTCCTATGTATATAAAAGGTAAACAAATCAAAGTAAGTTCTACACAACTTTAAAAAACTGGGAGAAAGGAGAGAGATGAAAAAGAATTACGGAATGGAACTTAAAACATTTACCTTAATTAACCTATCCCACATCTCATCGTCAGCAACAATATTCCCCGTAGTAGGATCTGTTCCTATTCCAGTGGTTGTTGTAAGTAGTTTTGTGTACAACTTGTAGTCAGTCTGGAGTAACTGATACTTATTCTTCAGTTGATCTTGAGTATAAGGGTAACCAGTTGCCGCAACCAATTGAGTTTTCAGTGAAGTCCAAGCAGTCGGTGTAAAGGTGTTATTTATCCTCTGATTTTTCTTAACCTCCTCATCCAACAGATCAATGTACAGAGAAGTACTCTTTGCAGGCCACGGCTTTGAAACCTCTTTTGTATTAACCTCCACAACATCATCATCTTTACCACAGTCGGTCATCTTGGAAAGCTAGCTCTAACAAATCCATAAAAGACTATACAATTGGTCTTTCATTTGAATATAAACAAAATTAAAGAGCAAATCACCCATACCCATACCACATTCCGCAGTGAACCACAAATCAGGTAACAATGATTCAACCTAAAAAGGTGGTCTAGTCTAAGAGATGATTTGTGTTGGTACATGCATTGTTTTACCTAAACAGTGGGACTTGTAAATCAAAAAATGCAATGCAATCATAAAAATCAAGTGGAACACTTTTACAAAACAGGTGTGTATTCACGGTATAAAACAACTCTCACTTCAGATATAAGAAGAGAACTTGTATTCACAATATAACTTGTACTGTTGCCTACAACATTGGAGGCTCTTGCGCCAGATCAAAGAAGAGAACTTTCCATGGATAAAATTCTTCACCAATATGTGTCCAAGTTAATATCTAATCAGCAGATCATGAAATATAAAAAGAGAGAGAACATGATATGTTCACCTTGTCCATGTTAGGAACAAGATCATGTGTTCATCTGAAAGCTAACTTTCTTATGTATAGTTAAAAATGTCTTTGAATTAGATACTATAGTAGCTGTGTAGAAAGTGAAAGGATTATTGTGGTGTTCTGTCTTGGTACGGCTAAAAAAATACGTGGGTTGCTGGCTTTGGTGCTTCATTTCTAAGCTGTTCGAGTCTGAAAATGTACTTTGGCCATAATTTGTAAGATGTCTAAATGTCTAACGTTGGCGTTTGATCAGTACTTCCAGAATAATTTGCAATATCGTCGGTTACAGCACCCCTTAATCGCTTGCAACGACGAGTTTCGTTTCTACAGTATAAACAACACCTTTGGTGCCCAATTGGAAGTGCAAACATCCAAGTTAAACGGGGATTGCTTTTGTCAAATCTGGAAAAATAAGGACATTAAATGAGGAGGACACTCACTACACAGTAGACAGAATCTCATAAAATGAGAAAGAAAACCCTTCTTGTATATATGGGTATTGGTTTGGTTGGACTTGACTGTGATTGATTGACTGAATCAGAGAGGGAGAGAGAGAGAGAGATACCCGGTTCAGATGGAGGCGGTGGCTGTGGTGAGAGATGAGATGCGATCCAGAAATTTCCTTGAGAGATCGAGCTCCGCAGATGTGGACTCCCCCAGATGCGATTCGGCCAAAGAAATGAGATTGAGCTTCGTGACCGGCGATGGAGGCGGAGAGAGAAGGGACAGAGGCGGTGACCGGCGATGGAGGCGGTGGCTGTGGTCCCGTGAGGGATGAGATGCGAGCAGAGCAGAGCGGCGATGGAGGCTGCTGTGGAATCCTTTTGTGCGATTCGGCCAAAGAGAAGACAACCCTAATATTCCTTCTCTTGATTTGGCATTGGCAGATGTTTTATTTTTGTTGCTAGGAAGATTCGAAGGCCAAACCGCATAAGTGAACCACCTGGGCCGCGTGAAAAGAGGCTTCAAAAAGAGCTTTTAGCTCTTTTGGAAAACCGGACATCTCTTTTTAAAGAGTTGGGCTTTTTTAAAAAGAGCTGGCACTACCAAACACCCCACTTTTTTGGGCTAAAGGCCAAATTTTAAAATTGGGCCAAAAAAGAGGTGAAGAAATGGGTGTCAAACGGCCCCTAAGTTTCACGACTTTCTTTTGTTCTAATTATGACATAATCTTCGGCCTTTACTATCAGGAGCTTTTTAATCCATCTCATTTATCTTTCTTTCTTTTTTCATTTTTTTTTTGTTTTTTGTTTTGAGTGAGAGAGAAGAGAGGGGGGAGAGAGTGTGGAAGAAGGGGTTTTTGATAACCCTTGGTGGTTGCCGGGGACTATATGGTGAAGAGAGATACCAGGTGATAGTTGATTGGTTTTGGAGAAAAAAGAATGAGAATTGGGTTGTGTTTACCATATGATACCACGGCACTTGACCAGCTGGTTTCGAGGAAGTTTGGTTTTGGGCCACAGCGCACCTAAAATTGGAAGTTTAGAATTTTATGAGTTTGAAGTTTCAATGAGGGAGGACTTGATCGTAAATGTGTGACATCTAGGAGATGATATCATATGGTAACCTGTATAGTAGTCCTTCATTATTATGCATGGTTCACATGTTTGAAATTATACGTAGCTACTCATGATTTAGTTTGAATGTTTCTTCCTTCCTTTCAGAATGTCGAATGGGGATCTGTATCTCTCGCTGATGCAGAGAGGCGACTTCTGGCAAATGCGTTGCTTGACTTCTCAAATGAGCGATTTGTTCTTCTTTCTAAGAGCTGCATTCCAGTTTACAACTTCCAAACTGTCTACAAATATCTCATTGGATCTGTTCATAACTTTGTCGAATTGTATGATGATCCCGGTCGCTATGGGCGAGGCCGTTACAGCTGTCGCATGCAACCCGATATCATGCTCTCAGATTGGAGAAAAGGATCCCAGTGGTTTGAGCTCAACCGTACTCTGGCTATTAAAATAGTCTCTGACACCGAATATTACACCATTTTCAGGAAGTATTGTACACCTGACTGCTATCCTGACGAGCACTACATCCCAACTTACATACACATGTTCTACGGGCCCTTAAATGCTAACCGAACCGTGACTTATGTTGACTGGTCGACGTGGGGTCCGCATCCAGCAACCTTTGGGGAAGCCAAGATAACAAAAGAGTTCACACAGTCTATAAGGATTAACAAAACGCAATGCATGTATAATTTTAAAAATACAACCATTTGCTACCTTTTTGCTAGAAAGTTTGCCCCAGATGCTCTGGCACCTTTACTCAACCTCAGCTCCACTTTAATGGGATTTTGAGAATCTTAAATTTGCTGAGGTCTCCACCCCGCACCCCTTCCCCCCTCCCACACACCTTGCTTGCCCCTAAGTTTTTTGCCTACTCTACTGGTATGTGTTAGTTGGGAGTATAATGTACAGTACCTGCAGAGGACTCCACCCACAAGCACTGAGAGGACATTCTTTTGAAATTTTGAGACAGACAAGCAGTCTAAATATGAAGGAAAATAAATCCATGTAGAAAGTTCTTCCTCATTGAGTACCATGACGACCATAATTTGTGTGCCTATTCATTATTCATTATTAATTCTGATTATAGCAAAGTATTTAGTCTCAGATATATTATATACTGGTCTTTCAATTACTTTTCGTGAACTGTTTGACAAGGTAAAGATGGTCAAAATTCTGAGGTCACAGCAATCGTACCGATCACTTGTACTGTACAGAAAACACCAATTCAACCACAATTTATCAGAATGTAAGTTCTCATTCATGCCTCTGTAAGTTGACTATGTTGTTTGTACTGTTTTGTTATGGATTTTTGCTACGGTTGTTACATTTAGCAACTTAGCAAGGGTGCTGTGGGCAAAATGCTTCGACCGTAGTTGCCAAGAAACTTCTCTGGTTGAAAAGAAGAGCACAGAAAGATCTATTATGGATACAAGTCTGACAGCATAGGGCGGTCTCATTAATTGCAATCTATTTAAGAAGTTTTGAACTGCAAGATGAAACTATTGCACAATTTATATTTGCAAAATTTGCATAAAATACCTTTGTGGTCTATGGTAGTTACAAAAAAACCCTTGTTGTTATAAAAGTTACAAGGAGACACCTAAGGTCGCAAAAAGTGTTGCATTAGACAATTCCCGTAATAGAATAACAAAAATGTCCAAGCTGCCCTCTGTATAAACCATAATTGTAGATCTAGGGTTTTATTTTGTATGAATGGTGTTGGTATTGGGCAGGGGGCAGGGCTAAGCTCGTGGGGGTGGATCAAGATGGTGGCGATAGCACAAGTGGATGGGGTTGATGGCAGGGTAGCAGGCGGCGAACTCTTTCGCATCTACTCTTCTAGTTGTTCCATAATTCTAATTGAAATAGAGTTTAAACCTAGCAGAATTCTGGTTCTAATGAAATTCTATTCTGATTAGACTTCTAATCCTAACCAACTTCTATTCTGATTATCTTGGAAATCTATTTCTAGACTCCTCTAAGCTATCTTATGAAAAGCTAAAAGACGATAGTGAAAGAATCAATTACGTCTCGATTTGGATGGTGGTTTGGAATGCTACATTGACAACTATGGTTCCTCCATGATTTGATAGAATTGCTATGCTTATGAACTCGAAAACTGACTTTCCTAACCTATTTCTCTCTATCTTTTTTCCCCTTTTCTGCTAGTTTATTTTCATATAATTCTAGAGCCTTTTTCGAGGGATATTTCCCTTTAACTGACTGTCCCTTTTCGGCAGCTAGTCTGGAGGCAGTAGATATGTAGGTTGCGACCATTTGATTGCCTATCATTTCTGAATGATAAGACCAAAATATGCTGAAAAGTCTTAATTACCCGTACCAGCTAGATGGATCTGAAAATCATAAACGAAGAGAAATAATTTGAAGAGATGCTAAATGACTTAGTTAAGGGCAGTACGCATCAGCCTACAGAATCGTTCTTTTACAGAAAACCTGAAAATTGTACATGCAAGCGAGTGAACAAAAATAGTATCGAGTGAGCTTAAGTAAGTTTGAAAGTAAGTAGCTTATCAGATTGTAAAGCAAAAGAAACAAATAAAGACCAAATTTGACATGCCAACAAGTACGTCGGGCAAACAATTTTCTTGACAATACGTCCTGCGTATGAAGGTGTTTCAAAATGACTCAAAGACAAATTACATTATCAGATAGAATTTGCATTATGCATCTCCAACCACTAATTCCAACCATGAAAAACCATTCTTGCCTTTGCTTTAAAGCAAAAGAAAGGCACAAAGTCTAGTGTAGACATTGTAGAATGAAATGCTCAAAGCAACCTTTAAGTAACGTAAATGTTCCCAGTGTAATATCCAGAACGGAGTCTAGTAAACATTGCCAACAAATCATTTGGCTAGTCCTCTAGTCCAGGTCTCAGATCCAACACGAATGGAATTCACTAAACAAGCAGCAGTTAAAACTTAGAAGGCAAAACAAAAAACAAGCTTGGAACAAAGGAAAGAGCCAGTAGCAATCCAGATGTAAAGATTTACTTATGACGTGTATATGACATTAGAATTTAAATGCATCTACAATTTTGAATTGGCATGACATGTCTAATTAGGCACCAATCACTAGTTGTGCATTATTCGTTATGCAATTTGCTAGCTACTGTAGTAAACGTAGTCCCTGATGCATCAATTCAATGCTTTAATTATCTTAAAAACAGGTTATGAAACACATTGCAGTTCTCATAAGATAATGTATCAGATGCCTAAAGTAATACGCTAGAAGGCCAACCAAAAATAGGAAGAGAATCTTGTTCACATTGTAGGAGTTTTATAAATATTGATTTGTATATTAATAATTCCAGTGTTACATAAATTTTCTCCCTTTCACTTTTAGCAGATTTTTAGGATAGAATGTAGATATTGAACATTGAATTCAACTCAACTGAAGCAGTAATCGCAAATAGGCAAAAACAGAGTAGAGTCAATGTTTACATGCTCGAATCCTATTCTACAAAGTTTCAAAGAGTCAAACGAGACTTGAAAGAAACGAAGAGAGTATATGAATTCTTCCTCATACAGATATCTAAGCACACAAATATAAAAGAGCAGGCATTAGCACTTTAGATCGACATATTTGATATAGGTCATTTTTCGTTTGTTGTTACCATAAAGTCATAAGAACTTAATTTACACCAATCAGTAAATTCACCTATATCGTGGCAAACCTATTAAATATGATGATTATAATATAACAGCAAGAAAATCTGGGGATAGTGCCTGCAAAATTCTGACCACCCACCCAAATACTAAGAAGTTCTATAATCTTGACATTGGCATTCGTATATAATAGCAACTAGCAACATTGACAGCCAGTTATTGACCTTCTGATCAAGTAAAAAAATATGACATATACAGTCATACTTTGATTTGATCATCAATTGAACGGTAACGCAAACCAGAACAGGTATGCGTGCTTCCCACATTGCAGTACTCAGATCAAAAGCAAGATAAATTTTTTGAGTCAGCTACTAGCCTTCCAACATAGCAGATTAAAAAGATTGCTTGCCTCATTATGATATCTCAAGTGGAGGCCATTTACAAAAGCGATCTTCTCTGCTTACTTCTTCATCACTTCAGATAAACAGCATGTTTTATGAACACATCATAAGCATGAGACACTTTGCCCTGATTGTCTTCCTTATTTTTTGGTTTTGACATAAACCCGCAGACATTAAAAGAAGTTTGCGTCTTCTAGAAAGCGATAACATGGCTCCAGCAAATACAAGTCAAGATGGAAACAACTCCATTATACTAGAAAAAATTGGTAACATTAAGAATGGGAGATGTACAAATAATGGAAGTTCAGCTAGTCTGGCTCTCAAGTAGATCATGACATTGAAAGATGCAAAAAATCGCAAAGCAGGTCTCAGCCTAGCACTTTGAGTTTAATAGAGCAATGATGCGCCAGCTATTCTGAAGCTCCAGCCAATCAATGAATAACCATAACTCGATAGATCAAGATTTCTACACGAAAAGATGGACGGGATTAGAAAGAAAAAGAAGAAGGCCACTACGGTAGGCAGTCCCCTTAAGTTTAAGATGTACCATTGCATCCGTAAATGGTCTTCTACTACGATCAAGTGCCAACGCTACGATTTAGCCCATTACTTAAACATTTATACCTTACAATACAAGCTCATCCACTTCATGATTTTTGCCGATAGCTGTTATGTTTCAATTGCTTTTACTGCATCAATAATTTTAAATGTACAAGGATTACAAGTATCGAACACATACCACACTGCATAAATTGTTCTTGGGGTTCTAGATAATATACACCTACATGCTTATATTACTATTTCATAGGAAAAGGTATAACCTTATACCAACCACCATGAATTTATACAAACTTCGCTCCTTCTTAATAATTTTCCTAAGAAAATCACTCGACCACCCAACAACTGTTTATCTATCGATGCCTGTCACAGTATTGACCAACCCATGAAAACTGTCCAACAAAATCTTCTCACCTAGCACAAAAACCATAGATTTAAGTCCAGTGAGCCTCTGTGCTTGATCTACCATAAAGATGTCCAAGAAACACCGATCTAATTGAATGCATGCCTCTTGCCTCATAGTTATATTTGATTCCAACTCTTTGGTTAATCACCACAAATCCCCAGAAAACCTTTTTCAAGCAATTGACAAGCCCATCCTCTTACAAATTTTCTTAGGCCCTAACAAACATAATTTTGAACATGTTGTACCTCAATATTGCATAAACCAACTATATAAGGCTCAAAAACCATAGATTAAATCCAGTGAGCCTCTGTGCTTGATCTACCATAAAGATGTCCAAGAAACACCGATCTAATTGAATACATGCATCTTGCCTCATAGTTATATTCGATTCCAACTCTTTGATTAATCACTACAAATCTCCAGAAAACCTTTTCAAGCAATTGTCGACAAGCCCATCCTCTTACAAATTTTCTCTGGCCCTAACAAACATAATTTTGAACATGTTGTACCTTAATATTGCATAAACCAACTATAAGGCTCCTCTATAATTTACAATGCACCAAGTATGTTGTTTTGAATATAACTATGTTAAATACAAGTAGAAAAAAAATTACGTGTATTTAGGTTATTCATCAAATCTCTTTATTTAAGAGAAGTTATTTTAGTACTACTCTTCCTGCCTACAGGTTATCGCTTTCCCTATATAATTTTGCTAAGGTACTAATTAGCTTACAATTGATGTATAACTCAAAATGTTCCTTTTTTTTTGTGGTGCATCAGACGCCATTTGGGCCTAGGTCCTAGGTCTGCCGCTTGTTTCTTTGTCGAGCGGTCTGATACCTTATTGCATTCTCGGTGGTACACGGCCATAGATTGGTCTGTATGGGATATGCTCTGCATCTTTAATTCTTTTCCCTCTCTTATGCATCAACTGTGCTGATTCTTTTCCATTTGAATCATAAAAAAGTGCATAAAGAGATTAATAATTAAATCCAACAATTTAACATCAACATTCTATGACAATCGCTGCTACAGCCCATATCTCTCTTCGTCCACACACAAGTTTCAAAAGTTAAATTGAAAAAACTAATAACTTTTGGCTCACAACTAGTCCGCACTAGACACTGGTAATTTGGCCAAAAATGAAGCACCCATGCTTCATCATTTGAGAATAAATGGACCGTAAAAAGAAGCTGTCACAAAAACGCAAGAAAACTTTTGAGGTTGCACTTGGTAGTGCAACAATGAGGATGCGGCAGGGATTCGATCTTTTCAATAGTGCACTTAGAGTTTGAGAGGTTTTAGGTTGACAAATTTGTGTAGGTCCAAACGGGGAGGGCAGGCTTTTACAATTCATGTAGGATAAGCCATGTCTATGAAAGCAATCACTTGTTTCAATAATCTGACCCTATCAAACATCAATTCATTCATCACTTACAATGAAAATGCATAGAATATAAAAAGGAAAGACCAGATAGAGTATTAGCACCTTCTCTTATTTTCAACAGAATAAAGTTAAGTTTCTCCAACAATCAACAGAACAAAATTATGGAAGAGAAGATTTTCATACCAAAAATTTCACAGATTTGTCCTAACATTTCATCCTCGGTACAGTATGTGAGACACCCCTTTTCAGTCCAAAGCAGAGACATCATTTGTAGCAAGAGCTTCTCCAGAAGATTTAACGGGGCAAAAGAGGGTCAAGACATCAGCATGGTTACGAATATATCCAGGGCACTTAGAAAGGAAATCATGGGCTTCATTATGCCTTCCAATCTTGAAATATGCTTCAAAGACACACAGATACACTGACGTAGATGGAAAGTTTCTAACACTAACTGCTTTAAGAAACATACATGCATCATCAGCAGTTCCAGTCTTTGAGATGTACTTAAGGAAAGGATCCAAGAAAGGAGGGTAACCAATATTTTTCATCAAAACAACAAGGTTCAAAGCTTCTTTCAGACCCCCGTGGACAAGCAGCTTGCTGATCAATAACTTGTATGTACTATGCCAAAGAATCAACTTTCTTTCATTGACCATGTCTAAGAGAAGCTTAAACACATCCACTACTCTGTTCTTACGGCAATATGCAGTGACCAACATCTCAAAAGCATACCCAGCACATGATGTCCCCTCGTTGTCAACCATTTTCCGGAAACAATCAGAAGCTTCATCGGGATGACTGGCTACACAGTATCCTTCAACTAATCGCCCATGTTCGGTAATTTTCACTAGAGCCAGAAACTTCTATATTGTTGATAAACTCCCTTACTTCATCTACTCTCCCATTACTACTAAGCTGAAACACAATTCTGCATTGATAAGCAGAACTAACTATTAGACCATGTTCCTCCATTGCTTTCAATATCTTATTGCATTCCCCAAATCTCCCAACACTTGTTAGCGACTTTAGAACCGAATCGAGGGTCGAATTTGTCAGCACATTTCCAACCTCCATATAGACCCTTAAAACTCGAGAAAACAGATTCATGTCTATCTCCTCGGCAACCACTATTTTCTTCAAAATAATCGTACAGTCATGTGCATCCTGCTTCACTGCACTTCCCATAGCAAACTCGTACAAATCCACCCCATCCTTCAATAGTTTCCTCTTTAAAAAATGGTTCATAACAAGGATATATGTTTCCCGCACCAATTCACACCCCACACTTATCATTTCATGCATGACCCTCCAAAACTTCTCGGTACAATCCTCTGTGCACAACACCCTCGCTATGGCATTATACGTCCGCTCATCGTGCTTAAACAGACCACTCTTCTCAATCCACCTAAACAATATCAACGCCTTGTTCGGCTCCAATGCAATACTTGCCAAGACCATCTCAACCAACTCGCCCGTTGATATGGGAAGAAAATACCACCTAAGAGATGGTGGCACGTGTCACCATCTGATACTCTCAAAACTGCCACTCCCTTGATGGAGAAGTGGGAAGTTGTAACCGCCCACCTTCCCACTTCTTATCCGTTATGACAATAATCCCTACTTAATAGCGTAACTACCCACTAATAAGAGTAATCTCTCATCAGTCTGGTAACTCTCGAATTAAAGGGGGAATAACTAACCACTAAGGGATAACTTTATAAAAGGGAAAGAAGGAGAACAGTCTAGAGGTAAGTGACTTAATCCAAGTCTACAAAAAATACATCTTAAGTATTTTTACTGACTTAAGCATTGGAGAATTCCCACCAGAAATCCTTCTAGCAAGTCACCGGTGTTGTCTTTGCTGTGCAAGTCCATTCACGAAGCAAGTTCCAGATTTTTTCTACAACATTTTGGTGCCATCCGTGGGACCGAAATTCGTGAATAGACCATGGCTCAAAATCTTTATTCGCAAGTTCAGCAAGACGGAGCACTCGCGTTGATTTCATCATCAACACTACTCCGTGACGTTACTCGTGGTGGAGCCACCTCCCAGCCAGCAAATCGTGGAAAAAGAGTGGCGGAAATCCTAGTAGCCACAACGGCAGCGCCAGCAACTGCAATAGTTACGCCACTCCCCACAAACCCTGCCTCAACTCCACTGCACCCTACTGGTCCATCTGAACCTCCTACTGTCGAAATCACTACGGTCACTACTGTCACCCCACCTACTGTCGACCGCCAAACTGATCTACTCACTGTCATTCAGACAATGCAGCGATCCATCGAAAAGCTGCAAGCCGCCATTGAAAACCCACCTTTGCAATTGGAACCTCCTAGACCTCCTAAGGAAAAGCATCTAACTTATACACAGAGGCAATCTGTCCATCAGCGATTGACTTTCCATGAAGAAGCAGGCGATTCCAAAATTTAGGACAGGGCACGTAGTAACCGACATGTGATATAGTTGGAAGATGAATACTCCAACGACAAACGACGTAACACCCGTTTCAAAAGACATGAAGAGAGCTACTGCGAGGCTCAATCCACCAAAAACACGTACCTTAACACTGGTGGCAACCGAGCAGAGCGCTACTCCAGTGCTCCAATCATCGTCGGATGGCCGTTCGTGGAAGAAGTTGATATCTTCCCAGTTCCCCCCAACTTCATAGGAGACCCAATGGAACACTTGGCCATTTTACCTCGGGCATGAGCTTGCATCTGGTCCCAGACCAAATCATGTGCCGAGCATTTCCCGTAACGCTAAAAGAAGCCGCACATGTGTTGTTCCAGCACCTAGCGCCTCGCTCCATCTCATATTGGGCTCAGTTAGCTGAATCTTTTCAGAGCAATTTCCTCACAAGTAGTGTGCAGAGGAAGAATTCCTCGACCCTCTTTCGTATAGTCCAGGGGCCGAAGGAATCATTAAAGTCGTACTACGCCCGCTTTAACTCTGAGAAGCTTCTTATTGATTACTTAGATCCAGGTGTGACATTCACAGTAATTGCTAGGCGAGTGAGGCTGAGCACGCCCTTACGTTTCTCGTTAAACAAGCGCCCACCAGAGAGCATGTCGGACCTCCTTGACAGGGTGGAAAAGTATCTTCGAGCTGAAGAAGATTCAACAACCTCGCAGTACGAAGAAATGCACACCGGGTGGCACAAAAGGCAAGATCGTTCTGAAGGGGGAAATCCGAATGAATCCAAACGCTCGAGAGCAAAGCTCCCCAAGACGTTTACCCCTCTCAATACCTCTCGGGGGCACATCCTAAACCAGATCAAGAGTCAAAGCATCCTCAAATGGCCAAAACCTATGAGAGGACCAGCCGAAAAGAGAAACTCCCAACTATATTGCCACTTCCATAAAGATCACGG
The DNA here is from genome assembly GCA_033070095.1 of Escallonia herrerae. Taxonomy (NCBI): domain Eukaryota; kingdom Viridiplantae; phylum Streptophyta; class Magnoliopsida; order Escalloniales; family Escalloniaceae; genus Escallonia; species Escallonia herrerae. The sequence goes on along the minus strand of JAVXUP010000922.1, from coordinate 206,100 downwards.
ACATACAACCGATGAGTGCAAGGTGCTTCAGCGCGAGATTGAAAATATCATAGCTAAAGGGCATCTCAAGCAATTCATCAAAGCCAACGATCGACAGCAAAATGGAAGAAGGAATCAGTGGAGAGTAGAGGAGACGCTCCCGAAGGACCCCCTAGTGATAAACACCATTTTCGGAGGACCGAGTGCTGGAGAACTGTCTAGCTCTTCCCAAAAGGCCTACGCTCTGCAAGTTAATCTAACACAAGGACCAGCTAAGCGGACGAAAGCATCAACATTTATGGCATTGATAAATGAAAAAGGCTTATAAAGTGCCATGCGTGTGGGGAAAATTGGCCAAGCGCAAGCCCATAGGCATTCAAAACCTTGATAAAAAAAAAGGGATGAAGAGGAACCCTAAAACCATTGAGAAACATGTCCCAATAAATACCTATCTCGTCGATCGTAGTCATATTAGTTGATTCATCCTCGTCAGGAAGTCTAAGTTTTACAACTGACGGAATCTCACAACGCTCTCGAAGAAGCTTTAAGTCGTAGCTGCTTAGTTTACTCCCAAGTGTATGCGCGTCAAAAGGCCTAGGAGACCGAGCGTTCTCCCTTAGAACTTCCTTGGCAGGAACCCTCCTTGATTCTTGGAAAGGCACCAAAGGAACACCAGTTTCTAAAAATAGGGGGTCGAAGGTAGGTTCTATCCTCACCCTCGAGAATCGGCATTAGGCTCAGAAACATGTTCTCCATCATGATCAGACATAATTCTAGATCAAAACAAGAGATTTCAAAAGAGACTGGGTAAAGTATTGAAGCTTACTTGAAAAGAGGACGATCTTCAAGCAACTTAAAAAACCTTCTTCAAAGCCCCAATCCCGCTCGCTCTCTCTATCACACTTGAAGAATGGAACAAGTGAAATGAGGTAATGAAATTTACCCCTTTAAATAGAGTTAGAGCATCGATCCAACGGATGAGATCTTATGACCGTTGCAATACCCTAAACACGTGGCCTGCGTCCAACAGTATCACCAGGGACAAATTTACCCTTTTTGCCCCATACCATAACTTCAACATAGCCGAGTAGACGAACTACTTTGGTTCTAGCCTCTGCCGAGCAGACGAGGGCTTTGGACCACATGCCTCTACTCTAGCCGAGTAGACGAGCTACTTTGGTCCTAGCCTCTGCTGAGCAGACGAGCGCATTGGACCACACGCTTCTACTCTAGCCGAGCAGACGAGCTACTTTGGTCCTAGCCTCTGCCGGGCAGATGAACGCATTGGACCACATGCCTCTACTCTAGCCGAGTAGACGAGCTACTTTGGTCCTAGCCTCTGCCGGGCAGACGAGCTCATTGGACCACACGCCTCTACTCAGCCAAGCCAAGTAGACGAGCCCTTGATGCCCCTCTACTCGGCCAAGTTGAGTAGATGAACTCTATGAGGCCTCTACTTGGTCAAGCAGAGTAGACGAGCCCTTGATTCATCTCTACTCGGCTAAGCCGAGTAGATGAACTCTATGAGGCCTCTACTCGGCCAAGCCAAGTAGACGAGCACTTGATGCCCCTCTACTCGGCCAAGCCGAGTAGACGAGCCCTTAATGCACCTCTGCTCGGCCAAAGCCGAGTAGACAAACTCTATGAGGCCTCTACTCGGCCAAGCCGAGTAAACGAGCCCTTGATGCACCTCTACTGGGCCAATGCTTAGTAGAAAAGCTCTACGAGACCTCTACTCGGCCAAGCCGAGTAGACGAGCCCTTTATGCCCCTCTACTCGGCCAAGCCGAGTAGATGAACTCTATGAGGCCTCTACTCGGCTTACGAGCCCTTGATGCCCCTCTACTAGGCCAAAGCCTAGTAGAGAAGCTTCTTAAGGATTTTCGATGGGAAAAACTGTAGTGATGCTATAATTCCATATCCTTCTTCGAAATGAACATGGAATAGGGGGCAAATGATATGGGAAGAAAATACCACTTAAGAGATGGTGACACGTGTCACCATCTGATACTCTCAAAACTGCCACTCCCTTAATGGAGAAGTGGGAAATGGTAACCGCCCTTCTTACTTCTTATCTGTTATGACAATAATCCCTACTTAATAGCAGTAACTACCCACTAATAAGAGTAACCTTTCATTAGTCTGGTAACTCTCGAATTGAAGGGGGAATAACTAACCACTAAGGGAGGACTCTATAAAAGGGAAAGAAGGAGAATAATCTAGAGGTAAGTGACTTAATCCAAGTCTACAAAAAATACATCTTAAGTATTTTTACTGACTTAAGCATCGGAGAATCCCCGCCGAAAATCCTTCCTGCAAGTCACGGTGTTGTCTTTGCTGTGCAGGTCCGTTCACGAAGCAAGTTCTAGATTTCATCTATAACATTCATAAACTCAACATTTAGTTCACTTAACTGCTTCTTAACCTCGTCCCCCCCCCCCCACACGTCTTGTCGAATCACCTTACAAATCCTATTACAAAGATTCTCGGTTGAATTAGCCGTCGAACCATTGGCATAAATTCCACCAACTTATTACTATCTTCCGCGTTGAATTTCTCCGTAACCCTAACGCACGTCCCTCTTGCCACCCCATACCCTTTCTTTTGCATGACACCAACCAAATCCCAGAATTCCTTCATAAAGCCATCAACACCCAGCAAACCCAACATGTAATTATACAATTTCGAGCTCAGTATTTCTGCCATCCACCTCAAAAACCCAATCAAATAGCCTCCAGCAACGTCGGGGGCAGTACTCGGATTCTGCAAGACATAAAAAACCAAATCATGTGTAATGACGACGTTATTGGACTCTAACTCAAGCTTAATCTTGTCGTTACTACTTCCAACTTGAGAGAAAATGTCGGGTAGTGTAATGACCTGATCTGGGTTGTCTTTATTTCTTAGGGTGGATTCGGACGAGGAGAAAAAACGGAAACTGGGGTTCTGAAATAGGGGTTTTGTGAGTCCTTCCGGGGGGATTAAAGGAGTGGTGGGTGTGTGTAGGAGTGCAGAGGACGAATGGAAAGTGGGTGTTGTAGAGACTACCTAAAATTGCCGGTGGTGGTGTGGAGATCGAGGGGGTAGCAGCGGAGGAGGAGTAAGCGCCATTGGTTTCTCATTTTGGCTTTTGTTTTCTAGGGCTTTGGATAGGTTCAAAGCTTTTAAATCATGAAATGGCCTTTGTCCAAAACAATCTATGGCATGGCTAATTAACACATAAACCTGTGATGCCAAATAAACTGGGTTCGCAGTCGACGTGGAGGTGCCACAAGGAATGCAGTCCGACTCGGATGCCAAGTGTGATGATGTGAGACACAGCAAGGGCGGAGCAAGGGCGGAGCAAGGGCAGAGACCAAGGGCTTCCCAGACAGAGCTTGAGGGTGGCAATGCTGCTAGGGCGATGGCGCAGAGTGAATACACGACGACAGTCACAGTCTGATGCTTATGTCCGAAGTCAGGGTCCTATATATTTCTCTCTAGGATTCTAGAGTGAGAAAGTGAAAGTGTTCTGAAAATGTCCACCTCCCCAAATGAATTCTCAAGACCTCTATTTATAGAGGTTGAGATGATGATGTCATCACGCGACACGTGGCGCTCCCCGGGAGTGACACGTCGCCGAGGGGTCCACAGCTGTCGGTGCTCCACGGACTGTCAAATCGCATATTCACCCCATCTGCCCCGCACAGCGTCACTCTGTCTGTCTGGAAAGACTGGCTCCCACAGCGTCGGTGTGGCCAGAGAAACCCCTTGATCTAGCCTCCAATCCAAGCCCTTGCAGAGTCCCACAGGCCTGGTAGTGGTGGTGAAGACCCGACGCCCAACTGCCAGGCAGACTAGGCGCGATGCCCTTCGAAGACCTGCTACCGTCTCGGAGTGACCCGGGGGTCATAGTCCATAGGGGTGCCAACGCAAGCCCCCAGTGCCGGAGCGCATGTCATGAGAGTGGTGCGGCGCGGCGACGAAGGTCGCGAAGCTATACTTGGTGCCAGGGGCACGCATGATGAGAATGGCGCACAGGCGCGGCGACGAAGGTCGCGAAGCTATAGTTGGTGCCGGGGGCACGCATGATGAGAATGGCGCACGGGCGCGGCGACGAATGTCGTGGAGCTATACTTGGTGCCGGGGGCACGTATCATGAAGATGGCATATGGGCGCGGCGACGAACGTCGCGGAACTATAGTTGATGCCGTGGGCACGTATCATGAAGATGGCGCACGGGCGCGGCGACGAACGTCGTGGAGCTATACTTGGTGCCAGGGGCACGTATCATGAAGATGGCGCACGGGCGCGGCGACGAAGGTCGCGAAGCAATACTTGGTGCCGGGACACATGTATAAGAATGGCGTATGGGCGCGGCGACAAAGGTCGCGAAGACAATACTTGGTGCCGGGGCACGTATCATGAAGATGGTGCATGGGCGCGGTGACGAACGTCGCGGAGCAATACTTGGTGCCGGGGCACATGTCATAAGAATGGCACATGGGCGCAGCGACAAGGTCGCGAAGCATATACTTGGTGCCGGGGCACGTATCATGAAGATGGCGCATGAGTGCGGTGACGAACGTCGCGGAGCAATACTTGGTGCCGGGGCACATGTCATAAGAATGGCGCATGGGCGCGGCGACGAAGGTCGCGAAGCATATACTTGGTGCCGGGGCACATGTCATAAGAATGGCGCATGGGCGCGTGACGAGCACATGTCATAAGAATGGCGCATGGGCGCGACGACAAAGGTCGCGAAGCATATACTTGGTGCCGGGGGCACGCATGATGAGAATGGTGCACGGGCGCGGCGACGAACGTCGTGGAGCTATACTTGGTGCCGGGGGCACGTATCATGAAGATGGCGCATGAGCACGGTGACGAACGTCGCGAGGTTGATGGACGACGGACGTCGCGAGGATGATGGTCGACGGACGTCGCGAGGATGATGCACGACAGACGTCGCGAGGTTCATGCACGAACATCCATAAACATCACGGAGGTGCAAAGACTTGAGAAAACAAGTGCGCGAGGGAGCGGAGGCCATATGCCAAAAATGAGGGAAGGTCAAGGCCACCACCCCTGGGGAGGCTGAGGCCGACCCCTTGGTGAGGCCGAGGCCGACCCTAAGGGGTGGCCAAGGCCAATGGCCAACTCCCATGAAGGGAGGCCAAGGCCACTCCCCCTTTGGGTGAACTTTGGGCGCGCCGACGGATAGTGTTTTGATGGGCAATGACAAATCCGAAAGTTGCATTGCGACGAGCGTGTCGACATGAATCATGCCCATGTGACGAACAAGGTGCGAAAGGGACTTTGCACGAGGAGTGAACAACCGGGGGAAAGGCCAAAGCCAACCTCCCATGGGAGGCTGAGGCCGACCTGGGTGAGGCCAAGGCCGACCCCATGGGGTTGGCCAAGGCCTTTGCCCCTTGACCTCGTTGCCCCGGTTGCGCCGTCGGTCAATTTTTTGGTGAAGAAGTTCTCGGGTGGTTTTGGTGTGACGAACGTGCTACCGTGAGTGACGTTGATGTAAAATAATTGGTGACTAAGTCGAACCTGAGGCATGTGAAGCAAAGAATGCACGTGACTAGAGCTCCCGCACTTTGACCGGTTCGAAGCGTTGAAGAATTGACTGTTGAATCCGTTGACGTGTTCGCGTGAAATGGGACCCTTATTGGGCCCTTGGGTACGACCAGAATAGGTTGGGAACATCCTGTTGTAGCGACAAAACAGAATGTGAACAAATCGTAAACATGTGAAAACGATCTTTAAATCCTCTGTTTATGTTCAATTAATTTCGATAAATAGTGACATCACAGTTGATGGTTGATAGTTAACCTTAAATTTACTTACTCAGAAGTAAATTTACTTTTTACTTCTGTTTTCGCATGGTTAAAACTAATGTAGAATCATAAATGAATTCCTTGATGAAATTGTTTATAAGCTACATTTGTTGTGCTTGGCCCACAAACTCAACTATTTGGTTTAGCAGTCTTAATGCTTATGTTAAATGTATAGGGTATGCATTAGTTCGACGGAAGCTGTACTTATTTGTTTTTTGAATTTGTACACGTAGAGCAGCAACTCTTTTTTTTTTGTTCGAACGGAACTTCATAAATTAAATCAGAAAAGTACAACCTAAAGGCACAAACGAACGTCCAGCCCTGGAAATAGAGTACCAAAAGTACAACAAAATAGCACAAGTTGAGAATTGACTCTGGAATTTAAAGTGGCCAACATGGCCTTGCAAGAACACAGAAAAGATAAATATTACCACTGTTGGATTTACAAAATTCAGATCGAATGGTAATGGGGTGGAAGAGATGCAGCGAGGCATCAATTCTGAGGGCCGCACGAAGTGGTAGTTTATAATGTCGCGGTTATGGTCGGATCTTGAGATGGAGCGTCTTCTCAAGGCCGAATCTGAAAGATCTGCAGCTCAAAGAGAGTCGGCTTCATCCATCTCAACTAGATCTTTTATCTTCAAGCCACAAATCCACCGGATCAAACCCGCCTCATAGATTTCAACCCGAACTACCTTGATTGGAGGCCCGGATCTAGAATAACTTTTCAGATATGAGGTTTGCAGGGTCCAGGAGGAGATTTATGGCTGAAGATCTTCCGATCTGAGGGTGGGGATGGAGATCGGGGCATGGATGATGGTGTTGTCGAATGGCGCAGATGTGTGATGCCGAGGAAGGGGGAGCGAAAGACACAAAAAAAAAAAACAAGAGAAGGAGGGCCTCCGCTTCCATCCTCACAGCCATGGAAGCTGAAGGGGGAAGGGGTAGCGGCTAGAGAGAAGAAGATAAAAGGACTTTAGGGTTTTTTGAAATGGCTTTTTTTTAGAGAAGGAGAGAAACACATGTAGAGCAACTCGTTAAATGAAAATTGTAGTATTAATATTTCATTTAATTACTTTGCATTCGATGGATCTTAGAATTAAGAATTCAAAGCAATATCCCTTGTCTTTATTCCAAAAAATTGAATCACTATCTGCGCAAGTTCAACTGGTGTTTTGAATTATTGTGCTTCATATAAGTTACGTGATCTACATAATCCATGAAGTGTCATTAACTATTTGAAAATGCAACAGGAGGGCCACCCTTCCTATTGTTCTTCTTGACTGGATTTGTTCCTCCCCGCCAAGTTCAAGTTGAGGTAAAATTAACAATATTTGTGCAATTTTGCGTTGGAATGAGATAAAACTAAAATGAGCAAACTCAATCACACCAATTTCTAGGTTTCAACGTCGCTAGTGTCTTGAATTTCAACTACTTAATAGAGTTAAGTAGTTAAAGTGATTATATTTATATTCAAGCAAACTATTATTTCAGGAAGTCATATTCATAAAAGTTATACATTACACTCTCTCACCCCAAGCAAAATGTCCAAACACTATGATTGCCCTCTGAGAAATGCTGCCAATTTAACAAATAATTGCTTGATCACAAGCCATATTGTTGATTTTTATCGTAAGAAATGACATAGTTATTACTCCTTGTGATAAGACAAAACTTTTTTTTACCTTTTTCTGATTGAAGAGTTATGTATAATCTAGAGAATCACAAAACAAAATGAGATAATTTTCTTTTTCTTTGCTCTTTTATGATCGGTCTCTTGATTTTATACTGTTGAAATATATGGAACGAATCTAAAGAACGAGGAAATTGGAGCAAAATAATTTCATCTTATACCCACGAAGAAGCAAGAACAATAATTCCTTAAACCGCATATCTCATCTCTTGAAAATTTATTGGAACAAGTTTAGAACTCCATGAGAGAACTCTTTTTCTTGTTCTCACATCAAGTAACAGTACCAAGATCAGCTCTCCAACTGAAGCAACCAAACATTGCCAAAATCGAAAGAAACAAACCAAAAAAGAAAAATTAATGTAAAATTAAGAAAGAAATAAATCCTAATTAATGAGATTGCAGAAGGTGGTGAAAAATGGAAGGCTCCATGCATGCAACTTCATTTGTTCATCCCGTTGCATTCTTGACAGCATCAGCCAGCCGCTCCTTGTGCCTTGACCTTCATTTGGCTTCCAGCCTACACACAATAATTTCACCTACATTACTACTAGCCATAAGAATATGTCTCTTTAAGAAGATCTAAATTGACTCGAAAAGAAAGGAACTTAGTAGTAGTTGTAGAAGCGAACTCAGGAAAAGGGAAGTAATAATAAAGATGGAACCAACCTCCTGCATTGAGTCCCTGGCAGACTGGGCAGCATTTCCAGCCCTGTCCATCATCTGGCTGCCCTTCTCCTGAAACAAGAGTGACACCCACCACATCTCAATGTATATACTGCCACATGTGTGTGAGTTTGTGCATGTGAAATGTAGATGCAAGTAGAAGATCTGTATAGAGATCAGGAATTAAAAGCTTAGGCAAATACCTAAGCTTGGCCCTTGGTCTGGCCTGCCTGGTAACTCACGTTTTGAGATTGGTCCCATAATGATCTCTTGGTTTGGTTTTCTCTGAAAGTAACGAGGCAAACTGTTTTCTAAGAAGCTCTTTAAGCTTTGGTGGGGAATGGGGAAGCCATTGCAGCTTGTATTTATAGGGCTTGAGAATGGCTGTTGCAAATATTCTTTTCTAAACTTCGTTAAAATTTTTAGCAACATTTTTTGCATGCTTTTCGTTTCTTGAAACTAATTGGCGACATTTTCGTTACAGTACTTCTATTTTCACAAAGAAGTCTGAATGAATAGAAAATTTTCTACCCATGCGAAGTTTAGAAAAGAAAATTTTAACGAAGTTTAGAAAAGAATATTTTCTTTTAATCATGATAGCCATACAGCAAAATGAATGAAAATTAAAGTTACGAATCCAGAAAGCGCCTGAGAATGGCAATTGTCCAGTATGGGTATGTAATAATGATGTCAAATAATTTGCTTTGAAACTGGAAAAATAATGGGACACGTAACATACTCAACCGTTCTGAAGCCTATAAAAACCAAATTACAAACCAATCTTTTTCAACTGTAACCTAGAATCAACAGCTGCTAATTGAGCAGAAAAGGAAATACCGGAGGGATGGTGTATGATAGCTTCATGGGAACCATCATCTCGCTGATCAGCAGGCATCTGTTCCTGCAATTTTTTTGTCAAGGAGTTCTGCGTCAATGTCTGAAAAACTCAAAGACGGTTGTTCCTGGTGTATCACCACCCTATGAGTGGTAGTACCAGTATTAGTGATATAATATAATGTTATAACATAAATGACACCAAAGTAAACACAGTTTCATGGTAGTGTGCCTTTTGCCTCTTTCCTTCTTCTTTATCAAACATTGACTAATCAGTTTCTACTGAAAGTTGGAACCTTGACTCTCCCATATTGCAGTTAGAAATAGTTTCAACTTACCTGTTCACTTTGTAGGTCAGAATAATCAGATCAAAGGCAATTCGGCTTTTATTCCTTTCACTGCAGTTCTTATTTTAATATTCCTCACTATGCATAGCCTATAGGACACATTTCCAGTGATTTTGTTCTGGGGCTTATATAAATTTTCTACTGCAAGACAATATACGACATGTTTTGCCTCAAAGATCGTCATACCAACCAAACTCATGCAGCAGTGTGTCAAGAATTTATTCTATTATTTTGTTTATTCAATTTCAATTTTAATTAAAGGTTTGGTATACGTCATCTCCCTATCGTTTAGTGCCTAGAACACCCCTGCATGATGCAGTCTTCTTACAATTAGAACTATTGTACGCTTCCATCAATTTGCATTGCTAACCCTACACCTCTCTTACCTAAAGAGGTCGGGGGATCTTCAGTGTCATTTCATAATAATGATACTTCTACTATTTGTACACGTAAACTCAAATTTCCAATCAAAGCAATACAAACAAAATACTAGTTAGAATATTTTGCTACGGGTTGGTGATTACAAAGAAGAAAAAACACAAGTTGATTTACCTCCTGGAGACCACCACTGTTGCTACAAGTGAAAAGGCCTCCAAACTACAGCAACCAAGGTTATTGTGCAGGCCACCGACATGCCTTTAACTTCAATTTGCCACAGAAACTTCTACACCTAGGATCAAGTATACGTGTTATAAGCAATTGTATCCTCTAATTTAGCATAAGCATTCAAATGGAAACAAATGTCCATACAACGCATTTCTAGAGTAATTACATGTTTTCAACTTACATAAGGAACCTTTTTTCTGGGATGATATGGACTATAGAGGAACTGAATTGAGTAGATGGCAACATCTGTGAATTAAGTGGGTGTTATATCTTGTTTCATCAATGAAAAACTGTGAATGCATAGACTAAAACTGAATTCAATCGACGAACGTGTTTCTCAAATAACTATTCTTTTTCAAGTTTTGTGAAGATAACACTTTCTGTTTGAGATGATAAGATGAAACAAACACAGATTTACTCGTGAAATCAGTAGATTGTGGTTGTTTTCTGGAGTTTTGATTGCATCTAACTTTGTTAAAAAGGATATAGGTGTTGCTAATCAGAAAATTTTGCAACGGAAGTTAAGGTTTCAGTAGATTGGAGAATTGTAGATAACTGTAATTAAGGTATTTAACCTTCTTGGCCTAAAGTATGCTGAGAGAGTTTCAATGTAGTTTATGGTTTTGTACAGAGGAACAAACATGCGAAGCTGGTCTGAGACAGGTTCAATTAACACCAAAAAGTAGCGGTGTTACTTGAACCCGCTGTTCTCGTTATAAAATATAGACATTATCTTCCCCCAGGGTTTTTTAATCACCCCAAGCAAAACCTTTCTTTAAAGCTTGCCTTAACATGATTCAAATGTTCCTCTAACAAACCAGTGCTTCAAGGCTTTTAAACACTGCAGTGAGTTCCCCCAAATGTTAAAGAACGAAAAATTAACTCCAAACGCCTCTATATTTGTGGGAGTTTCGGGCCTGCGGCAGAAAGAGGGTGGATGCTCATCAGAGATGCTTTTAGGACTAGTATGACAACTCTCCACTGACTACATATATAGTTGTAATGTAAAAAAGTTATAACGACCTTGTAGCTGGATATATGTCACAGGGTAATTACCTATAACAATCTGGCTCACACGGTTTGGAAAGGGCTACCGAAGGAATCGTTGGGTTAAGTATGTGATACCACCCCTCTTAACAGAGTTGAATCAAATTAAGCCTCCAGCTTTGGGGTATCAGCAACTTTCCTTTAAGCGTTTACTTTCAATTGTTGAATATGCTTGAACATAGTTTTTGAAAATAGGCCTTTCACCGAGGCAAGGTCCCAAAAGATAGCCAAAATGTTGTTGTCACCAGCATAAGGAGCAATGAAACTTCTGTATATCTTCATAGTTATCATCAACCTCTTGTGATACATCTCATCTAACAAATCTGAAGCAGCAGCTTCCTTTCCTGCTTTCAGGTAAGCATATGCGAGACTAGTGTATACTACACAATCTCCCGATATTCCCCTCCCTTGCATAGTTCTGAATATTCTTTGAGCGTAATCAACCTTTTCTCTTCTAGAGAACCTCCGTATTAGAGCTCTGTACACTGAGATATCGACGCGAAGACCCCTCTGCACAAATTCGTCTGGCAATTTCACCACTGCTTCTTCATTGCCTTGGCCGCAGTAACCATCCACGATCCACGTGCAATAAGATGGACAACATCCTGCATCAAGCATGTCAAACAAAAGTTCTTTGCACTCTCCATCTCCTTTGCCTTGCAGAACCCATGAATCAACGCCTTGTAAGTAAACTGGTCAGGTTTCAATCCAGCATCCAACATCTTACTTCCGACTTTCAACCCAGACCTCATATCTCCTAATTTGCAGTAAGCATTGATCAAAGTGTTACATGTAATATTGTCAGGATCAATTTTCTTCTCACCCATGTCATTCAACAGCTTATTTGCATCCTTTAACCTACCTTCTTCACACAACTTTCAGAGTATTGAATTATAAGTAACAACCCCAGGAAATAGCCCTTTACGCTCCATTTCCTCACGCAACCGTAAAGCTTCATCAAACTCATTCACTCTGCAGTACCCATCAATCAAAATAGTGAACGTCACATGATTTGGAATCGCACCCTTAATTTCCTTAAAAAAAACGTCAAAGCTTTTCTCATTCTACCTTCTTTGCAATACCCATAAATCAAAGAATTAAACGTTACAATATCAGGACGCACTCCTCCTCTTTCCATCCTATCCTGAACACACAAAGCTTCATAATGCATACTCTTCTTGCAGTACAACGATATCAACGTATTATTATAGGTGAAAAGATCCGGGAAAATCCCTTTTAATTCCATCTCCCCCAACAGTTCTTCAGCCTTCTCCACATCTCCAGACTTGCAACAAGCATGAATTAAAACATTAAACACGTAAATATTCGGATCAACCCCAGCTTTAATCATACTCTTGTGCACTTTCCGGGCCATATTAAACACGTAAATAGGCCTCATGTTTGAGCACATGAGGCCTAAAGCCTTTAGCCCTCATGTGCTCAAACACCTGAAATGCATCTTGGGTCATCTTCAAATTCCCATAAATTATCAATAACCAGCTCAAAACGTGCGCATTCACATCGGGGTCATCATGGGTGCTTACAAGTGCACTCAAAACAGAATGAGATGATAAAAGGTCTCTCAGAGCAATTTTCCCAAGCATGTTCTGCGCAGCTTTGAAGTGGCCTTGCTTTGTGAGGATGTGAATCACGGTCCACAAAGACTGTAGCGAGTGCTTGTAATTTTGGATTGACCCAACCCACTTGAAGAATGAACAGGATATTGAAGGGTTGTAGAGTGAGAGGTGAAGTAGTACCTGAGTGATGGTTGTTGAAGTGACGTTATACCCGATTTTCGGCTTTAGAAGTTTGTCCTAGTGACCCTTTACGACAATTGCATATACAGATTTTACCCGTTGGGTTTCGTTTCTAACACAAATTAACTTTGCCATAAAAGGAGGAGAAGAACGAAGAAGGGGAAGCTGAACGAAATAAATTTGCACTATTCACATAAGCTTCAAATTTCATGCAAGATTGTTCGTAATCTAAATTGTGTACGAGTGAAAAGGAGTAAAAAGCATTCGCATTTTATTTTAATTAATTTATTTAGTTAGTTAGTTATTGGTGTAGGTGGCATTAATTTGATAGTTTGTTATTTATACAATTAGTTTTTTCTCTTTTATCAAAACAAAAAATACATGAAGAAAAAGTTTCACCACTATGAAGGATCCAAACTCATGTTCAACGAGTCATGACAAAGATAGTTAATCTCCTTAACGTTGTTTATGATGTGTGCTCATCAATCACCATAATCCAATATCATTCAAAGTTGTTAAGTGAAAAGTAAATAAATGATTGACCTAACTTCACACTCTTTTTAAGTATATGTTCAATAATGTTTTGTTATTAAAAGAGACATTAGTATCAAATTTTTCGGTGACAAAAAAAGTACGATTTCAATAGTAAGGGCGAATCTACATCCCTTCAAGTTTGTGGGTAGTATCATTCGTGTCTATCAAAACTATCAATACATCTTTGGACCGAATGGTACAAATGGAGGTAAGGATTTAAAACTAACTCATCTATACTTTTATTTGCCTTGAATTTTCTTTTCACATGCCACTTCCTTTACTTTCTTTCTAACATAACCCAACCCCTGGCCCTCTTCTATTGGTCTTTCCCCCTTCAGTCTAAGACCACCACTAACAACCAGCACAACACCACGCCATCTCTAATTTCACAGTGACCCAATTTTTATTTTCCCCTATTGCAATTAAATACTTTTAAAAGGTAAACTTTATGCAAAATCTCTCCAAATAACATACATCACACTTATAAATTTTGGATTTCGATCATAGAACTTGCTAGAGATCCAAATTGTCCCGCACTTCGAATTGTTTAGTGGTCATGTCTTTGGGAAAAACAACAATAAGAACGCCATTTTTGCTTGAGCCTTTATTTAATCCACCTTTACATTTCTCAATAATTCAATCTCTCGAGAAAACCTTGTCCCTCCTCTGTCAACTGCCCTCATGGGTTGGCTATAAAACCCACAGGCCCGAATTTTCAATATCCACATCCTATTTTATAGCAAAGAGAGCATAAAAGTGCAATTAGAAGATAGAAATACTATAAATGCTGAAAGTGGGAAAGAGGAAAATCATATAAATGATAGTGTTTAGCACGTGCTCTCGATCTGCCCCTTCAACTCCAATACCACCACCCGAACACCACAAACCACCACCATAGTATAGATTTGCGAGTGTGCACGCACGCATAGATCTACACCACACGCAAAAATGCATGCACACACACACACACACACACACACACTTATAGATTTACACACACAAACATCGGTGGAGGTGGGTTGAAGGGTTTCCAATTAATCTCTAGGTTTTATGACATCATAACCAAAGGCTTTTTTGAATCATGACGGAGTTTGTAAAAATATGACTTCATATAAATTTTGGCCTCCAATTAAAAAAAAGAGAGAAATAGACTATCCAGATTTGAGATTGAGACCATGATGCAATGATGTGGTTTGTTGGCGATTGCAAGATTAACATGGCAGTGGCACCCATTCCACTGCATTGCTTGGTGGTGGTGGGGCTAGTGGGGGAGGGAAGGGGTGTGCAGCAATGATGGATGCACCCTTTCCGCATGACTGGGGTTGGGGGATATGTGGCGGTATGAGTGAAGGGAAAGTTGTGGGTGCGTTAAAAGTTGAATGGATAAAGTATAAAGAACTATATTGGCATAAAAAAAATTATAGAATAAAGATGGCGTTGTACAAGAAAAGTATATTTGTGATGAATTTTGTAGATTCAGGACTCATGGCATCAAAAAACTTATAGAATGCAAACGATGTTGTAAAAAAAAGGTTACTTATTAAGTTAAAACTTGATTTGGTGTAACACATTTTTGGTGTTACATAACTACCAACCTACAATGGTGACAAGTGGCATTCCAAGAATTTTTTTTTTAAATTGACACAAAATGAAAATCTTAATTGGTAAACAACTACATATAAAAATATATTTAGTTTTCACAAGTTAAAATTTATCAAAAAATATAGTTAAAAAAAATTAAGGCCAAGTTTGATACGATAATAATTTTTTGCTAACTTATTTTTAGACACAAATGACTAACTTATTTTTCTGTTATTTAAGATTTATTTTACTGAATATGGTAATAAAGAGGTATACGTGATATTTGAATTTTTAGAACAAAATTTGCACTATTAATATTATTTTCGCACACGCATCGAGTGTGCCACGGTGACAAGTGGCACTATGAAAATTTCTTTACAAAATAACACAAAATAAAAACATTATTAAATATTACTTTAAGGACATGTTTGGTTTTCACATTTTAAAATATTTACACGCAATGCTTCATTATATTACAAGTTTCAATTTAACAACATTATTTTTGCACATGGAACCATTTAAACTTCATAAAAAAATATAGTCATAACATATTCCAAAGGCCAAACTTGATATTATATAATATCATATCGCATTACTAATCAATAGTGTTCCTGAGATTAGGGGTAATTACAGTCAAGGACACTAAGTTTGAAAATATAAAATACCTTGACCAAACACATTAAAAAAAAGTAACATTTATATACATCCGTCAGGGTTCCGTCCAAAAAGTGTAATTTTCATCATTACGTATTTTAAAAATGACAATACTGCCTTTGTACAGTATATCATGAATAATTTTTGAAAATTTCAAATTAGGGTTTCGAAACCCTAATTTTCAAATTAGGGTTTCGAAACCCTAATTTTCAAATTAGGGTTTCGCTCTCCAAACTTCTTCTCCAATCTAAAATTAGCAAAATGGTGGCCACATTGCAAGAAGGCAACCAGTGGTGCCGACTCGCAATGAAAGGGGTGCTGTGGTTCTTTGGAAATTCTAGTGCAAGGTGGCCGTCGGTGTAGGATTTCGACATTGGAGATTGGGGTTTTGCCGGTGCGCAGCAGGCAGTGGATTAATCCCACTGACTGAGTAGGATTTCAGGGGGCAGGGGGTAAGAGAAGGGCCACGACTCGGTGAGGGGAGTTAAGAGGCCGCGACATTGGGGGAGTGACGATAATGGCTATTTCAGATCCGGAAGGAGAGAGAACGCCAAGATGTCTTGCCGGTTGCCTGTGACAAAGACCACCAACCTTTGCTCAGATGGTGTGGATGTGCTCGATGAAACAGGCATGGTGTTCAATGAACGCCGGGATGTCTTTGGGAGGCTCCCTCACCGGTGGTGCTTGATTATTTGATAGCAAAGGTGCCTGGTGGTGATCGCGGCAGTGGCTCATGATGAAAGCGTGGGGGTGCTGCAGCGACGGCGGTGTGATGGTGGTGATGGAGAAATTGAAGATGGTGGCGAGGCAATAAAGCCCCCCCCCCCCTCACCCTACCCCAAAACCAAGTTTGATTTTCTGTTTTAGATGAAGTGATGGCATCGGAAAAAAGATAAGGTTCAAAGTTATGGGCAATAAAGTCTTTTCCTTAAAACCGTTAGGATTTTTTAGATTCCGTTTGGTCAACAGACATAGGTGTAATTTGTCCAAACTATTGTCCTTGCCTGTAACTACCCCCAAATCTCAGGGACATAGGTGTAATTAGCCTAAGAAAAATTTTAAGCAGTGATATAAAAGTAAAATATTAGATAATAAATAATTATTTTAATTATAAGGACATGTTTGAGTTTTACATTTTGCACGCGAATCGCGTGTCGTAACATTAATGAAAACCATAGGCAAATTCGACGAGTAAACTTAAAGCCGGCAATGAAGAGCTTATCCATAACCACTGATCTTCATGAACGGCGAGCACCTCCATCACCACTAAAGCATAGCCTAGCCACAACCCCCACTATCAGAGTCCACCCCATACTTAGGTAAAAAAAGCCCACACGCCCCACCACCACAACCCCAACCCAAAGCCATGCCACCCACTGCCCCGCCGTGGAATTACCTCGGCTGATCATCAACTGCCACCATCTGAACCTGCCCTAACCACCACGTTAACAAATCTACAGCCCCCAGCACCTAACTGACCAATTCCTGGCCACCCAACCTCGACGGCACTAAGTACAAACTCACAACACCCCATTGCTCGCCCACCCTCAGTCCCGAACATCAACAAAGGCGGGAACAACCATCAACTGAATGGCCTGTCTCAAAGGGCTAGCTTATGACTAATATCCTCTACTTATTGTATTAGGATGCTCTATTGTATTAAGTATATTTATCTGTATCTGTAAATTTTCCCTTTTTGTCTGTACAAAATCCTCTAGTTTAGTGTGTCTGTTTATCCTTGATTTGGAGTTGCTCAAATTAAGATTACCCATACAGATGAAAAGCAATTTATAAAATGATGCTCTAACGTATGGAAAAATAGGACATCTTAGAGTGTTTTTATGGTGGTTAGTTTTTTTTCTCTCTCTTTTTCTTCAGCGAGCAAAAGTATTGGATGACAATTAAGGTTTGCTAAATGTAATTAGTAGAAATAATTAAATAGGTGACTGTAATAATGGATTTATGAAGATATAATAAAAATATGATTCTTGGATATGTTTCGGTTCAGCAACCATATTGAGGGCTAACACCCGTTTTCATTACCACCTGGATTTTAGTCAAAAAAAAAAAGAATAAGAATGTCAAAAGCTACTAAACTTTATTATATGTAACGAGTTGTTGTGGCACACGCGATGCGTTTGTGAAAATAAAATTAATAGTATAAATTTAGTTAAAAAAAATCAAGCATCATGTATTCGTGTCTATAACCATATTCAGTAAAACAAATCTTAAATTATGAAAAAATAAGTTAGCCATGCTATTCAGAAATAAGTTAGCAAAATATTATTATCATATTAAATTTGGCCTTTAAATTTTATTTTAACAATTTTTTTGATGATTTTTAATTTGTGAAAACTAAACATGTTTTTATAGATACTTATTTACCAATTAAGGTTTTTATTATGGTCACTTTTTAAAAAATAAGCGTGCAACACTAACTGACCTGTCTTTTATCAAAACAAAAAATACATGAAGAAAAAGCTTCACCACTGTGAAGGATCCAGACTCATGTTAAACGAGTCATGACAAGGATAGTTAATCTCCTTAACGTTGTCTATGATATGTGCTCATCAATCACCATAATCCAATATCATTCAAAATTTTTGATGCATTTCGCTCTCATTTCAAGTTTCTCTTCACATTTAAGTGAGAAGTAAATAAAGGATTGACCTAAATTCACACTCTTTTTAAGTACGTTCAATATTGTTTTGTTATTAAAAGAGACGTTAGTGATACTTTCGAATTTTTCAGTGATAAAAAAAGTGTGAATTCAATAGTAAAGACATATTCCTACATCCCTTGAAGTTTGTGGGTAGTATCATTCATGTCTATCGAAACTATCAGTACATCTTTGGACCGAATGGTACAAATGGAGATAAGGATTTAAAAATAACTCATTTATACTTTTATTTGCCTTGCATTTATTTTATTTTCACATGCCACTTCCTTTACTTTCTTTCTAACATAACCCAACCCCAGACCCTCTATTGGTCTTTCCCTTTGAAGTCTAAGACGACCACTAACAACCACCACACCACCATGCCATCTCTAATTTCACATTGACCCAATGCAAAATTTGTCTAGATAACATACATCACACTAGAAAATTCTGGATTTCGATTATAGAACTTGCTAGAAATCCAAATTGTCCCACACTTTGAATTGTTTAATGGTCATGTATTTGGGCAAAACAACAATAAGAACACCATTTTTTACCTGAGCCTTTATTTAATCCACCTTCACATTTCTCAATAATTCAATCTCTTGAGAAAACCTTGTCCCTCCTCTGTCAACTACCTTCATGGGTTGGCTATAAAACCCACAGGCCCGAATTTTCAACATCAACATCCCTGTTAGCCCTATGGTTGGATAACCTAGGCTTACATCTTGTTTTGATGATAACTACACATTGATTATGTTCTAATGTGTTCTTTGAGTGTATTCTTAGTAGGTATATACATGCACACTCATGAAGACACATTTGAGAAGTTGGATAGATGGATTAAAGCCAAAGAAGCTTAAAGCGATAGTGGACATGCTATGGAAGCTTCATCAAGTCCAATGTCAAAGAACAACAAAGAATTCATCGGCTAAGTTACTATCGATTATAATTGATCTTTACTATTATGTAACTAGTCTTGGTTTGATACTTGGATTGATGACTATGACCTAAAAAGACCTTAGGACACCTTGTGCATTACATGTGAGTTCATAACCTTTCACACAAGTGTTGTTTTTTAAAATGAGTGAACTTTGGAGCTCACTCAGATTTTCTTAAAATTGTTTTTGGTGCTAATCTTTTCATATCTTGATAAAAATTTTCATTAGCTTTCCAACACAAAAAATGGCACATCAATCTGATTTTTCTAGAGAAAGTTATGCCCAAAATAGAAAAAAGGGTTCCGTGAGGCAGCCGATAGGCAGTAGGGTAATACAGCCGACTGCATTGGAATCCAGACAACTGCATTGGAATCCAGTCGACTGCATTGGTCAAAATTCAGTTCCAATGGCTATTTTCAAGGAGAAGACTCCAACAGCTATTTTAGAGGGAACCCGAATACAGTCGACTGCATTGTGAATACAGTCGACTGCAATGGCAGTTTTGCTCAAATTTTGCCCATAACGGCTATATTTCATATCTTCTCTATATAAATGATTTGGGGCTTCATCATACACCATGAAAATCACATTCTAAGCCTCAATTCATTAGAGAAATATCAAGGCTCATAGATTAAACTTTTCTCTCTTCATCTTTATGATTTTACATCATTAAAGAGAGCATCTTTGTGAGCAATTCTTTGATTGAGAGTGAGCATACTTCAAGTCATCAATTCTCTCATCTCTCTATTGTACTAGAGCTTCAATTGTACTCATTTCCTTTCAAGAAGGTTTCTTTGTACACATTTGATCGTTGTAAAAGAATTGTGATCAAGGCTTGGGTTTGTCAAGTCTTGGGTGAGCTTTGTGGATTCAAGGCTTGTGCTTGGTGTGGGGATATCATCAAATGTTGTAAGGGTTTTGATCTTGACCCGAAAGAAGATTGTTGCTAGTGGATTCTAGTGCTCTTGCAAGGGACTTCCTTGAAGAGGTGGATGTAGGCTTCAGGGTAGTTCAAGCCGAACCATTTAAATCTCCTTGTCAATTATCTCTAACTCAATATCTTTACTAATTGCTTGAGATTGTATAGTTAGCATCTTCGTTGAAATATTATTTGGCTTGATTAAGTTTCATAATTGTGTTTTGTTTAAGTTCCCCATTAATTTTCAAAAATCCTATTTCTCCCATCTGGGGTTGTTTTATTGGTTTCAATCCCATTTTATAGCAAGGAGGGCATAAAAAGTTGATGCCAAGGAAAGTGGGTTCGCAGTCGACGTGGAGGTGCCACAAGGAATGTAGTCCAACTCGGATGCCAAGTGTGATGATGTGAGACACAGCAAGGGCGGAGCAAGGGCAGAGACCAAGGGCTTCCCAGACAGAGCTTGAGGGTGGCAGTGCTGCGAGGGCGATGGCGCAGAGTGAATACATGACGACAGTCACAGTCTGATGCTTATGTCCGAAGTCAGGGTCCTGTATATTTCTCTCTCTAGGATTCTAGAGTGAGAAAGTGAAAGTGTTCTCAAAATATCCACCTCCAAATGAATTCTCAAGACCTCTATTTATAGAGGTTGAGATGATGATGTCATCATGCGACACGTGGCGCTCCCCGGGAGTGACACGTCACCGAGGGGTCCACAGCTGTCGGTGCTCCACGGACCGTCGAATCGCATATTTACCCGGTCTGCCCCGCACAACATCGCTCTGTCTGTCTGGAAAGACTGGCTCCCACAGCGTCGGTGTGGCCAGAGAAACCCCTTGATCTAGCCTCCAATCCAAGCCCTTGTAGAGTCCCACAGGCCTGGCAGTGGTGAGGAAGACCCGACGCCCAACTGCCAGGTAGACTAGGCGCGATGCCCTCCGAAGACCTGCTCCCGTCTCAGAGTGACCCGGGGGTCATAGTCCATAGGGGTGCCAACGCAAGCCCCCAGTGCTGGAGCACATGTCATGAGAGTGGTGCGGCAAGGAACGTCGCGAAGCAATACTTGGTGCTGGGTGCGCGCATGATGAGAATGGCGCACGGGCGCGGCGACGAAGGTCGCGAAGCTATAGTTGGTGCCGGGGGCACGCATGATGAGAATGGCGCACGGGCGCAGCGACGAACGTCGCGGAGCTATACTTGGTGCCGGGGGCACCCATGATGAGAATGGCGCACGGGCGCGGCGACGAACATCGCGGAGCTATACTTGGTGCCGGGGGCACGTATCATGAAGATGGCGTACGGGCGCGGCGACGAACGTCGCGGAGCTATGGTGCCGGGGGCACGCATGATGAGGATGGCGCACGGGCGCGGCGACGAACGTCGCGGAGCTATACTTGGTGCCGGGGGCACGTATGATGAGGATGGCGGACGGGCGTGGCGACGAACGTCGCGGAGCTATACTTGGTGCCGGGGGCACGCATGATGAGGATGGCGCACGGGCGCGGCAACGAACTTCGCGGAGCTATACTTGGTGCCGGGGGCACGCATGATGAGGATGGCGCACGGGCGCGGCAACGAACGTCGCGGAGCTATACTTGGTGCCGGGGGCACGCATGATGAGGATGGCGCACGGGCGCGGCGACGAATGTCGCGGAGCTATACTTGGTGCCGGGGGCACGTATCATGAAGATGGCGCATGGGCGCGGCGACGAAGGTCGCAAAGCATATACTTGGTGCCGGGGGCACGCATGATGAGAATGGCGCACGGGCGCGGCGACGAACGTCGCGGAGCTATAGTTGGTGCCGGGGGCACGTATCATGAAGATGGCGCACGGGCGCGACGACGAACGTCGCGAAGCTATAGTTGGTGCCGGGGGCACGCGTGATGAGGATGGCGTACGGGCGCGGCGACGAACGTCGCGGAGCTATACTTGGTGCCTGGGGCACGTATCATGAAGATGGGGCACGGGCGCGGCGACAAACGTCGCGAAGCTATAGTTGGTGCCGGGGGCACGCATGATGAGGATGGCGTACGGGCGCGGCGACGAACGTCGCGGAGCTATAGTTGGTGCCGGGGGCACGCGTCATAAGAATGACGCATGGGCGCGGCGACGAATGTCGCGGAGACGGTGCACGGGCACGCGTTGGGTGTCCCGAAGATGGGATTTGAGCTGAGTGTACCTGTCATAACAAGATGATGAATGCAATATGTAGTAATGACAAAGTTGGAAATGATGGTATGCGGTCGTCGTACGATGGACGTCTCGAGGTTCATACACGACGGACGTCGTGAGGTTGATGGAGGACGGACGTCGCGAGGTTGATGTACGGACGTCCGTAAACATCACGGAGGTGCGAAGACTTGAGAAAACAAGTGCGCGCGGGAGGGGAGGCCATAGGCCAAAGATTGGGGGAAGGCCAAGGCTACCACCCCTGGGGAGGCCAAGGCCGACCCCTTGGTGAGGCCGAGACCGACCTTAAGGGGTGGCCAAGGCCAATGGCCAACTCCCATGAAGGGAGGCCAAGGCCACTCCCCCTTTGGGTGAACTTTGGGCGTGCCGACGGTAGGTGCTTTGATGAGCGATGAAGAATCCGAAAGTTGCGTTACGACGATCGTGTTGACGTGAATCATACCCATGTTACGAACAAGGTGCCTAAGTCACATACGAAGTGTATGAAGTGAACAAAGTACGGAAAAGGACCTTGTGCGAAAAGTGAAGAACCGGAGGGGGGGAAGGCCAAAGCCAACCTCCCATGGGAGGCCGAGGCCGACCCCATGGCCTTGGGTGAGGCCGAGGCCGACCCCATGGGGTTGGCCAAGGCCTTTGCCCCTTGACCCCATTGCCCCAGTTGCGCCGTCAGTCGATGTTTTTGGTGAAGAAGTTCACGGGTGGTTTTGGTGTGACGAACGTGCTACCGTGAGTGACGTTGATGTAAAATAATTGGTGACCAAGTCCGTGAGGCATGTGAAGCCAATAATGCACGTGACTTGGGCGCGCGCACTTTGACCAGTTCGAAGCGTTGAATACTGTGCTTGTGCGGACGTGTCATGCACAATGGGACTCCAAGTGGACTTTTGAGTGCGACCAGAATAGGTTGGGAACAAAAGTACAACTAGAAGAAAGAAATACTATAAAGGCTGAAAGTGGGAAAGAGGAATCCCATAGAAATGATAGTCTAAAATCGACTAATTGTCCTCAATTGCACTAAATTACTAAATAAAGGTCGATTGTTAAAATTAATATTCAAAAGAATTGACAGCAAATCCAAATTACATGAGGGGTTATTTGTCATTTTCTCATTTTTGTTGAAAAGAAAAGAATGTGCAAGTTTAGGCTCTATTTGCTGACCATTTCATTTTCTATGTTTTTTCTCTAGCTTTGTAAACTAGAGAAAAAAAATGCGTTTGACACATAATTTTTGTTTTTTTTTTTCCTTCAGTTTTGAAAACCATTTTTTTTAAACATGACTATTTTTTAAAACTCTCATTTAGGAGTTTTGGGTTTTCAGTTTTGATTTTTATTTTAAGACCACCACCCTCTCATTGCCGGTGACTGCCGGCAGCCACCGCCGACCACCGCCACGCCACACCACCGCCACCGCTAACCACCATCAAAGAAAAAACTCATACTAAAAAACTAGGGGGCCGTTTGACACCCATTTCTTCACCTCTTTTTTGGCCCAATTTTAAAATTTGGCCCTTACCCCAAAAAAGTGGGGTGTTTGGTAGTGCCAGCTCTTTTTAAAAAAGCCCAACTCTTTAAAAAGAGATGTCCGGTTTTCCAAAAGAGCTAAAAGCTCTTTTTGAAGCCTCTTTTCACGTGGCCCAGGTGGTTCACTTATGCGGTTTGGCCTTCGAATCTTCCTAGCAACAAAAATAAAACATCTGCCAATGCCAAATCAAGAGAAGGAATATTAGGGTTGTCTTCTCTTTGGCCGAATCGCACAAAAGGGTTCCACAGCAGCCTCCATCGCCGCTCTGCTCTGCTCGCATCTCATCCCTCACGGGACCACAGCCACCGCCTCCATCGCCGGTCACCGCCTCTGTCCCTTCTCTCTCCGCCTCCATCGCCGGTCACGAAGCTCGATCTCATTTCTTCGGCCGAATCGCATCTGGGGGAGTCCACATCTGCGGAGCTCGATCTCTCAAGGAAATTTCTGGATCGCATCTCATCTCTCACCACAGCCACCGCCTCCATCTGAACCGGGTATCTCTCTCTCTCTCTCCCTCTCTGATTCAGTCAATCAATCACAGTCAAGTCTAACCAAACCAATACCCATTTATACAAGAAGGGTTTTCTTTCTCATTTTATGAGATTCTGTTTACTGTATAGTGAGTGTCCTCCTCATTTAATGTCCTTATTTTTCCAGATTTGACAAAAGCAATCCCCGTTTAACTTGGATGTTTGCACTTCCAATTGGGCACCAAAGAGGTGTTGTTTATACTGTAGAAACGAAACTCGTCGTTGCAAGCGATTAAGGGGTGCTGTAACCGACGATATTGCAAATTATTGCGGAAGTACTAATCAAACGCCAACGTTAGACATTTAGACATCTTACAAATTATGGCCAAAGTACATTTTCAGACTCGAACAGCTTAGAAATGAAGCACCAAAGCCAGCAACCCACGTATTTTTTTAGCCGTACCAAGACAGAACACCACAATAATCCTTTCACTTTCTACACAGCTACTATAGTATCTAATTCAAAGACATTTTTAACTATACATAAGAAAGTTAGCTTTCAGATGAACACAAGATCTTGTTCCTAACATGGACAAGGTGAACATATCATGTTCTCTCTCTTTTTATATTTCATGATCTGCTGATTAGATATTAACTTGGACACATATTGGTGAAGAATTTTATCCATGGAAAGTTCTCTTCTTTGATCTGGCGCAAGAGCCTCCAATGTTGTAGGCAACAGTACAAGTTATATTGTGAATACAAGTTCTCTTCTTATATCTGAAGTGAGAGTTGTTTTATACCGTGAATACACACCTGTTTTGTAAAAGTGTTCCACTTGATTTTTATGATTGCATTGCATTTTTTGATTTACAAGTCCCACTGTTTAGGTAAAACAATGCATGTACCAACACAAATCATCTCTTAGACTAGACCACCTTTTTAGGTTGAATCATTGTTACCTGATTTGTGGTTCACTGCGGAATGTGGTATGGGTATGGGTGATTTGCTCTTTAATTTTGTTTATATTCAAATGAAAGACCAATTGTATAGTCTTTTATGGATTTGTTAGAGCTAGCTTTCCAAGATGACCGACTGTGGTAAAGATGATGATGTTGTGGAGGTTAATACAAAAGAGGTTTCAAAGCCGTGGCCTGCGAAGAGTACTTCTCTGTACATTGATCTGTTGGATGAGGAGGTTAAGAAAAATCAGAGGATAAATAACACCTTTACACCGACTGCTTGGACTTCACTGAAAACTCAATTGCTTGCGGCAACTGGTTACCCTTATACTCAAGATCAACTGAAGAATAAGTATCAGTTACTCCAGACTGACTACAAGTTGTACACAAAACTACTTACGACAACCACTGGAATAGGAACAGATCCTACTACGGGGGGGACTTGAATAACAGCCCAAGGTAATGAAATTGAAAGGAGCTATTCTTCATATCCTAGTTTGCACGGAGGCCCTCGAACATAATAATAATAAAATAAAAAATGCATTCCGAAATTCGTTCCACACTACTCCTATCACAAATATCTTGCTTAAAATATTGTTCTGGATGTGCCGCCCATTTCATTATTGTTGCTGACGATGAGATGTGGGATAGGTTAATTAAGGTAAATGTTTTAAGTTCCATTCCGTAATTCTTTTTCATCTCTCTCCTTTCTCCCAGTTTTTTAAAGTTGTGTAGAACTTACTTTGATTTGTTTACCTTTTATATACATAGGAAAATGGTTGGGCTAAGAAGTATCGAAAAAGAGGCTGTCCTCATTATCCACAGCTACTGCGTATTTTTGGGTCTACGGTGGCAAAGGGGTTGAATACTAAATCGTCAGCAAACTTACCTTCTGACAGTGATGATGATGATGTGTTCATTAAGAAGGAAGATGATGATCCCAAGGTTAAGGACTTGGCCGTGGATCGAAAGAGGAGTAGATCTTCTACTAAGAGGAGTGGTAGGAAGGAGAGCTATAGTGCCACGTTGTCAACCTTCTTAGATGGTATTGCTGAGAGTTCGAAAAAGAGGAATGAGCTTTTTGAGAAGAGGTTGATGTCCAATTCATCTTGGATTGAGGGTAGAGGTACCACAGATGCCACAGCTGAAAGTGACGAGTCTAAGAAGAAGGTTAAAGATGCTGTTGCGTGCTTGGACTCTCTTGAAGGCATTACTGGGGACCAGTATGCTAAAGGCTTTGAGAGAATGTGTAGCGATGCACTTTGGAGGGACCTGTTTATGGATATTCCGGATAGTAGGAAGGTTGACGTGGTCCGTAATTTGAAGTGATATTGCGGCGTGATTACGTGTCTTTTATTGGCGTGCTTATTTGAAGCGACATTATTTATTTTGATGTAATGTTATCTTTTATGTGCTTGAACTAGTGAGGTTTTCCCTCACTTTGCGTATGTAATAAATGGATTTTGTTGCGTGTTAACGATACCTTTTCTATAACTATGTTGTTATGTTCAATTCATTAATTTTGCCTATGTTTTAATGTTGAAACATTAATAAGGCTTATATGTTGTAAACAGGATGAACCGAAATATGGTTGGGATTTATGATGCTTATCAATTGCTTGATGAGTTTGAGGAGTTTGAGGAAGCGGAGGAGTTGGTTGTGGCAGAGGTTTTGGGCGCCATAGGATTTATGGAATATAAAGACATGTATACGGGCAAAATGCCTATGAGAACTTCAGCACTTACAGGACATTATTATGTGATAGAGTTAATTACTGGTCATGAAGGTAGATGCTGTGATATGTTGAGGATGAGACCCCCAGTTTTTATAGCATTATGTGAACTTTTGAAGGCTGAAACTGGTTTGCAAGATTCTAGACAGCTGACCGCTCTAGAACAATTAGCAATTTTTCTGTTTATACTCGCACAAAACTCAAGCAATCGCCACGCTGCGGAGCGGTTCCAACATTCAGGCGAGACCATATCGTATTACTTCAACCATGTTTTGAAGAAAGTGTGCAGGCTTGCACCGCAAATCATTTCGCCTCCAAATCAAAGTGAAGTTCCACATGAAATTAAAAATAACTCCAAGTATTGGCCTTATTTTAAGGTAAACATTCTTCCTGTGAATATCAAATTGTCATTGTGGTTTGATATATGTAGATGATACGAACTTGCTTATGTGTTAGAAATGTATTGGAGCAATTGACGGTACTCATATTGATGCATGCATACCGGCGGGCGAGAAAATTGCTTACCGTGGAAAGATGGTTAACACAACGCAGAATCTCTTGTGCGTGTGTTCTTTTGACATGTGCTTCACTTTTGTTATGGCTGGTTGGGAAGGAAGTGCACATGATGCCAGAGTGATTTTTGAGACAATTACTAACCCCGTTAATAAGTTTCCAATGCCTGTAGGAGGTACACACATCTATGCATTATATCTGAATTTGATCCTACATTATATCAATTCACAAATAGTCATACTTACAACTTTTTCTCAACATTTCAGATCGTTATTATGTTGTCGATTCGGGTTATACAAACGTGATTGGGTTCCTGGCACCTTATAGAGGCGAACGATACCATTTACAAGAGTTTGAACGAACCGGGCCACCAATAGGTATCACAGAATTGTACAATTACAGGCATTCGTCACTACGAAATGTCATTGAAAGGTCCTTTGGCGTTCTGAAGAAACGCTTTCCAATTCTGAGTAAGATGCCATCTTTTTCGATTAAAACTCAAAGTTACATACCAATTGCTTGTTGCGTTATCCGCAACTTTATTAGACGACAAGATCGAGGTGATCCGGATTTTTTGGATTTTGCGAGGGAAGATATGATTGTTGACGGCGCTCAGATCGGCGGGTCACAAGATCAAAATCAAATGTATTTAAGTAACCCTCAACTGCAAAAGAGAATGGCGCAAGTTAGAAACCGCATTGCTGAAAAAATTTGGAGCCGCAGACGTTGATTTTTACTGTT
This sequence comes from Escallonia herrerae, assembly GCA_033070095.1. NCBI lineage: Eukaryota > Viridiplantae > Streptophyta > Magnoliopsida > Escalloniales > Escalloniaceae > Escallonia > Escallonia herrerae. Next base: position 177,930 of record JAVXUP010000922.1, on the reverse strand, counting down.
GAGATTCCTCGGTTTATACCACTTGAATCAAGAACTAGGAATGTAAACCATTGTAATATTTTTGTTTACTTATGTTTAATTGTGTGTAAAACATTGTAAGACATCATTGTAATGTATTTGTAAGACATTATTGTAATACATTTGGAGAATTATGTTTAATTATGTGTAAGACATTGTAATATAGTCTAGGTTCAATTATGCTTAATTATGTTAAAATAAATAATTGTAAAAAAAAAAAGCAAAAGAGCTTTCCTATCAAACGCTTGAACTTTTCTATTTTTTGAAAAAATAAACTCTGTCAAAGAGCCACCAGTTTTTTAAACTAGTAAAAAAAAAAACCAGAACTCTTCTCTTTTTTTTTAGAAAAAAAAACTGAAAACTGAAAGTCCTACCAAACAGAGCCTAGGTAGTCAAACACCCATTTATTTTTATAAAAAATAAAAACTAAACTAATTTTTATTTTTATTTTTTTGGAAACAGAAATCAAAACTGAAGTGATTTTAAAACACTACCTTAGTTTCACTCTAAAATTTTAGGGGTAACAAAACGTAAAGAATAAATGGTCAACAAAACCCTTGAATGCAGTGTGAAGAATTAAGTCGGAACCAGAAAGAACCGAGCTATCCGAACGCCACCCGCATTTCTACTACATACGCATACAGAGTGATGGGAGCAGAGTGGGGCTAGCAAAATATGACCTAATTCATATGGCAAATTACACCTATGTTCCTGAGATTAGGTATAATTACAGTCAAGGACATTAAGTTTCAAAATGTAACATACCGTGACCAAACGCTTTTAAAATGTATCAGTCGTGTCCATCCGTCAGGGTTCCGTCCAAAAAGTGTACTTTTTTATGATGTCATCAATACGTATTTTAAAATAACTTTACTACCCTTTGTACTGTATATATTGAATATTTTAAAATTTTTAAATTAAGATTTCAAGCCTTAATTAAAGATTATGGTTTTAAAACCCTAAAATTGATTTGTTCTCTATCTTTGCAATTTTATTTTATCAAAATTTCTCAATCTACAAATAAGGATTTTGTTGAAACCCTGATTTAGGAATTAGGATTTTGTTGAAACCCTGATTTAGGAATTAGGGTTTTGTTGAAACCCTGATTTGTAAATTAGGGTTGTGTTGAAACCCTGATTTGTAAAATAGGGTTGTGTTGAAACCCTGATTTGTAAATTAGGGTTGTGTTGAAACCCTAATTCTCAATCTACAAATTAAACTTCACTGAAATCCTCCCCACGAAACAGCAGCCCTTTCCTTCGCCCCACGCCAGCAGCCTTATCCTTCATCTCCCCTCTTGCCTCCCTCTCATCCTCCCTCCACCACCACAACCCCACCACCTGCCTCCACCTATGCACCCCCTCCCTCCATCCCCACACCCGTTTCTCCATCCGAGCCTCCACGCCTACCTTCACCTTGACCCAAGACGACCTCAAGAAACTCACCGCCGTCGAGTACGTCAATTCCAACATGGTCCTCGGCCTCGGCACAGGCTCCACCGCCGCCTTCGTAGTCACCAAGCTCAACGCCCTCTTGAAATCCAGCGACGATTCCCTCTTGCAATCGACGGCGCATATGGCATTAGTCTTTCTTTTTCTTTTTTTAAAAGATAAAGTAATGGCATAGTATAATTTGTCCAAACTATTATCCTTTACCTGTTGTTATATCCTAACCTCAAGGATATAGGTGTAATTTATTCTAACTCATGTAACCCAACCCATCTCGCTTATTTTTATTCTCTACGGGTCAACCCAATTAAACCCGTCGGATGGTCACTCGACCCGCGGGTTAAAATTGGGTTGCTCAAATTAATAAGAGTCTGAACAGTTTGGGTCACTCGACCCGCGGATCCAAAAATGGGCTCCTAAAACTACAAGAGATAAAAAAACCCTAGATGAGAGAACACATATGCCTTCCTGCGACCGTGACAGCCACCGCATCTCCGGTAGAGCCTCTCTCCATCACCCGAGTATCTTTTCCCACCGCCGGCAGTCCCTTTCTCCGTCGCCGTCAGTTCCTCTCCTTATCGCCGGCAGCCTCCTTTCCGATTTCCCTCACTCCTAAATCCCAGTCCCGTGACAGGGAGGTCATAGCCGCCAAGGAGGTCAAGGCCTGGTTCGAGGAGTGCTTCAAGACCGGCAACAACCTGTGGTTCTTCTCCAAGCTCCGGTTCTGAGGAGGGATCCAGCTGGTTGGTCCATTTTGTTTCTTCTTTCCGGTACTTGCTATTTTATGACTTGGGCTATGGCCTGTTTGATTTTAGGGTTTTTGTGGCATGTTTTGTTTGATCCTGGCGTTGATCCGAGATGGGTATTGACTATTGAAGTTAAGATGTGAAGTTTTGATTTGGTTATTTGGGTAGATAATTTCTGTTTACACGTGGTTTTAATATATAAGATATCTTAACGGAATTCGTATAGAGAGAAGCCGTTTCTGTTGACTTCTGTTTCAACACCCTCATGACCATCAAACTCATCAAGATGTGAAGTTTTGATTGCTTGGTTTGTTGGTTTAAAGAAATTTTCATAATGGTTATTATTAGTTGCTTGGTTTAAAGAAATTTTCATAATGTAGCTTGACCCTTTTTCTTAATTGACATTTGAGCATCTTAAATGAGTTTTTTTTTTGAAGTTTCCATATATGGAGAGACAATGAGTTTAGCTGGTTCTCTTGCTGTTTACACATGGTTTTCTTCACATATCACCTGTTTGAAATGCTTCTGGCAAGGTAATATCTTTGTGTGCTAACTTTCATTATTTTTCCTTGTAATCCGGCTGAACTTTAGAAACTGCTGCAGATGATCTAATCAATGGTTTCTGGCCACGGGTGACCAAGAGCATATGATGCTTGATTTTCAATTGCAAATTAAGAATTTTATTTCTTATTAGAAAGCTAAAGTAATGAAGTGTTAATTACGTGAAGCTACAACACTAATATTATCTGTTCCAGGTATGCTAGGGGATTAAAGTTATATATTCTGTAGCGTAAGTGTTACTCTTGATTGCACTCACCGCAGTAAATAATTTACAAGAACCTACACCATTTATCCACTGTCCTGGAATTCAATTTAAGTCACGGCCTGGAAGACCTTCGGCCCCATTTAAGTCGCGGCCTGGAAGACCTTCAGCCCCATTTCTAGGTATGTTGTAATGGCAACAACGGGGCAGTTGAAAGCATATGTCAGTAAATACCAGAATGGAACTCAGTAAGCAACTTGCCACAGCTCGTTTACTCTTTCAAGGGACTTCATTATGAGCGCATTAGGTTTATTAACCCCAGTAGTCGCTAACATATGTACAATATCAGTTGGTGCCCTCGCGCAGTGATTTTGTCTGGGTTCCAATGGGATTCTACTACCCAGAAGTTCAAGTTGATTTTTGAATGCATCTTAAATTCAACTTTTGTCAAAGATATTTTTTGCCATTTTCTGTGTGTGTCCTTTGATCAGTGGCCCATTTTCTATAGGGTAAGTTTTCTTGCTTGTTGCTGCCTGTTAACACTTCCCAGTCATGCATTACTGTGGGACAGAAACCAGCAGTTGTCTGTCCTTGCAGCTATTTTACCTACCTTAGCAATTTGATTATGTGTGGGTGCATCGTGCATGAGTAGTTGAGCTGGACCAAGTTTTTTTTTTAAGTGTTAAAGCTGGACCAAGGTTGGGCAGCTGGTTTATTGTAGGGGATTTCTATAGCCACAAGCCTAGCTATGTTCATTTTACAAACAAGCTTTTATTTAGTCAAGTTATACTCCTTTCCCTAATTAGTGGAGCCGAGGGTGTTGAGTAACTATATGAATTTTTTAGCTCAATTCAAGTTCGTAAGCGAGTTTGAGCTCATGAGCTATGTGTTTCAATTACAGTCTGTGCACAATAAAATGTTCCTGTGCTTTTGGTTAAACTGCTATCGATGTGCTAACAATACTGTTTTTGTTTTTAACCTTTTGAGGTGTAGCCAGTAGAAGTAGGTAGATGTGTTTTTCTTAGTGTACAGGCAGATTTGTTCATTGTTTTTGCATGGAATTCTTCGTGTCAAGAATCGAAATTTTGGTACTTTTAACTTGCCTTCCCTTGTGAAATTTAACAGGTTATTACCAAGGTCCTCCAGTAATGGCACCTCCATAGTATCAACAGTATGCTGCTCCACCACCCAGGCGAGAACCAGGCTTTCTTGAAGGATGGTATTGATTGCAACCTTTGCTAAAACAGTTTGTTATTGATTTGTTGTGCAGTCTGACAGCTTTGTGTTGCTGTTGCCTCCTTGACGAGTGCTGCTGTGACCCCTCCATCACCTTCATTAGCTGATCCAGTAACTTTGACTGGATTACTAATTGATTTCTTGAGAAATTCTGGAAATAAGTAGTTAACCCATTTTCCTTTTGCTAGGATTTAGGCAAAAGACATTACTTGCTTAAAGTGTTATGCTTGAAGGTTGTTTATCTATTCACAATCTGTCATTGTGTAAAAGTGGTGTCTTTTTTAAATGGGTCGGGTCTAAGTGACTGGCCCGTCTTTGACCCAACCCGCACCAACCCAAGTCATGTTAGACCCGTACCTGACCCAACCCATATCCGACCCATAATTCTTTGACCCAACCCGCCCATTGCCACCCCTAGAGTAGAGGGTTTGCAAAATAAGCTGAAGCTTAAAGGTAAAACTGTAGATTTAAGAAAGAAGACAAGAAGAAGTTGAAAAAAGAAAAGAAGAAGATAGACAAACACATTGAGACGAAAATTGTCGATCTTTCTGAAACTGGTATATTTACTGCAACTCATTCTTTTCCTTCTACCCCTTTGACGGCCAGTCGCAATTGTAGTCTTTATTGTACATTTTTGTATTCAGACGTTTCTTCAAACATCTGGTGCATGTTTTTCTATTTGCATGTATGGTACATTGGTACGGATAAAGAGCTTGAAGCTATAAGATATTCTTTATCCAAGATTGATCCGTCACGTTTCTATCTTATCTAAGTTAGTTTCTTATCTATCTCTTACACCCGTGCTTTGTAATTTTGGTTATCAATGAATTAACAAAGATGTAGCCTTTTTAAGTTTTGTCTCTTCCTTTTCTATTGATCTCTGATGTTATATTTATATATCTCATGTGTAATATGTTTCTAGAATTAGTATATTCATGGCTAGAAGATATGCTATAGGGAGTATATAACTCAAGGGCAGGCTTTGAATGTGCTGTGGTATTTATCCAATTTAACAATACTGTGATATTCTATCTGTTTTGTCTCATGTTTTGGTGATTAATTAGGATGGATTAACCACATGTATCAGATGCTGAGGCGGGCCCAAGTGATCATTTTGGTTGAACATTCCAAAAATATCCTTGTGCCCCCCACATAGACTCACTAATGAAATATTTGCAGTTCTCGGTGTGCCATGTCACTATGATTGTATGTGTGTGTTTGGAAGTCTATTTGATTTATATAGAGTTAAGCAGTTTAAACCCTATTGTTAGTGTCAAACAGAAGGAATGGACCTTGTACCTTCTAAGAGAGCGGCATATGTTAAATGCATTTACAATCACATTAAGAGTCCCGGACAGTTGACTGAGGCCATTCTAACCACACGGCATATCGTGGAAGTTTTAAGATGGACTGCATCATAATTTTCATGCGCTTAATTGATATTTGTTGGTGCAATTCCTTTTTTGATTAGTTCACTCTAATTATTAAGGATTGTAATTCCCACCTCTTTGTTCCCAGACAAAAACTTGTATAAGCTGAAAAAGGAAGAAAAGAGTTCTTCAAGAAAGAAGGGAAGAACCAGGGATAGTTATGGCACTGAGCAAGTTAGTCAGTTCATCATTGAAGGTGAGACCAATTTTAAGGCACTGTATTCGTAGTTTATATTCTTGTGTTGGATTTACCTTTTCATGTGAGTAGGATGTTGTGGCTTTCTGCAGATAAGTCAGATGGAGAAAAGAAGAAGAAGAATATCTTGAAGAATAAGAACATGAAAAATGGCAAGATAACTGAAGTAGGAATGGGAGATGACCTTGATGAACAAAATGATGCAAATGAAGCAGAAGGAAAAGAAAGCAGCAAATCAAGGAAAAAGAAAAGAAAAAGTGAGAAGGTAAAGAAAGCTGCGACTAACAATGTTAATGAGCTCGAGAATGAGATTGAAGATGGCTCCTACCAACAGAACGGTATTCACTTTGAAACTTTTATGAGGCAGAAGCTAACCTAGCTTCTCATAAATAGATCTATTCCTTTCCCTTTCCTATATTACTATTTTGTTTTCTCCGTTGGTTCAAGAGTTCATTGGGCATGCTGAATCCTAAAAAAGATCAAGTAGCTATTTTCCCTATTCCTAGAGCCAAGAATTGACTGTGTTTCCAAGTTTCAGAGAAATCACATCTTTGACTGGGTCATCTAACAAAAATTTTCCTTTGAGCTGGCTTGGCACCAAAAAAAGCAATCAATGCAGATGTTACATTGTTTTTGTGTGTGCTATGTAACTAATGGGGATGATTTTTCCTAGCTTCTTATCATCTAGAAATGTTGCTTGCAAACTGCAACTCTCTTTCAGGGGACTAACTAAAACTTACTGTTAATGGAACAACTCAAACTTCCGTTATCGTGTTGTTTTTTCATTCATGTTGCTTATAAATTGGCATGGAAAATTTTGTCATTTGGTTATTAGTTTTAGGTGAATCTGACCGGATGATAGAACTCTCTCTTTTGTGTATGTCGGAGTATATAACTTTCTTGTTGTACCGTTGTCTTTTCCGGCAGATAACGGCGTTTTCTATTTCCTAAAACTTAGAAGCCGTTTTTAATCATGTGAAAGTTTTGCTCACTATTAGAGGCATACTTACTATGATACTGGATTTTAAACTTGCTATTCACTTCCTTTGTAAATTCTATCTCTGTAACCGTTCATACCTTGGCTTATGAAAACAAACTTTGTATATTCATGAATACTCGGTTATTTCGGTTCAAGAGGGTAATTTTGACAGAATTATATTCTGTTTCCTGTATTAGGAGATATATTAGCCTCTTTAATCTTACTCGAGGTGTTAACTTGGTGTATATTTGTTATGCTATTCAAGTATGGGTCATGCTTTTGTTTCACTAGCGTTCAAAAGTAAAGTAGATCTATTTTTCCCGCCAGGTGATGAAAATGCGGAGGTTATCCAATCTACGAGTCAAGGATCCAAAGTTGAATTCGGAGCTGATGGTGAAACAAACGTCAATACCCGTAAAGAAAATATTAATCTTCTTGCAGAAACATTATCAACTATTTTGTATTAAATACTACCTATTATACGTGGTAGGTATCATGTGGACTATATGGTCTTGCAGGTAAGTCAAAGAAAGCTCGTAAAATGAAGAAAGAGCTTGTATTATCACGGAATGATGAAGGATCAGTAGAAAAAGGAGGAGGTTTAGGAGAAGATGAAGTTTATCAGATATCTTCAGGGGACGAGGACTGCTCTAGAGGAATGAAAAGTACGATTTTGGTTCAATATGGCTTTATCTGTCTTAGTTAAATGCATTAGAAGGCCAACAACACTTTGAAACTTTAACCTTTTTGTAGAAAATTGATGTATGAGTTCCAAAATTTCCATGCTGATAACTTTCTCCATCTAATATCGTCCAGTCATTTATTCTTGCTAAGGTGTAGAACCTCGTTTAAGCCTCTTTGCTCTTTACTGAACCGATGTTTTTAAGTGACACTGTAGAAACTTTGTTTTCCTGGCGAATATGATGTCCATATGCTCTTCTTTCTGAATGGGTTTTTCCTTCTGGTGAGGCTTACTGAGTTTTCTTGTTGGTTCCAGAATGGATTACTGAATTCCATCAGAGGAGACCGGGAGTGAAGATATTGCAACAGAGGATTGATGACTTCATAACTGCTCATGATGCCCAAGAGGAACTGGTATATTACCTCTTTACTCCATGATGCCTCATTTGGTGATTACACAAATGTGCATCCAATACAGGTCTGGCGAGTAGAGGCCTTCAGTGCTTATGCAGCTGAATGTTTTTATGTGTGTAAATGGTTTTTTCCCTTGTGCGAAAAATGTAGCAAGGTTCCATACGTCTTACCTTCTAATTCGGCTTTTGGAGAAGCCTTGTGCGCCGTACCACCCTTTAAAAATATGCCACATAAACACATAACATGTCTAACACAACCATTATAGTTCTCCACATTAGGTGTAGTTGTACACTAGTAATTGAAAGCTCAACTCGTAATGGTGGAAGTGCATCTTGTGTGGCAGTTCTATAATCTTTATTTTGCACGAAAATATGACCTGTTTTTTGAGCAGAAGCTGATTAATCATCATGTACTCATCATTGGAAATCTTTTTTAAGGCGTCCAATGGTCCTATTTACTTTGATAGAGTTGCACATGCAGGCAAGAAAAGAAAGAGAAGCTCGTGCTGCAGAAGGAGGATGGACCGTTGTTGTACATAACAAGGGCAGGAAAAAGACAACAGATACTGAAAGTGGAATTGTTGTGGGTTCTGTTGCCCAGGCAGCCGTTATGGATAAGATGGACAAAAAGAAAAGTAAGGAAGTCGGGCTAGATTTCTACCGCTTCCAGAAAAGGGAGGCCAAGAGGAATGGTGTGTAATTTTTCATTAGCAGCTATTGTTGCATGTTACTTTTTCTGAAATATGCTAGGACATATGGTAAAACTAATGAAACTAGGTTCCATTCATAACTTGAATAATTCATCTATATACACTTGAAATTTAGTTTCTTTGTGGTATTTGGGTTTTAATGCTGAACCTTTTTTAGCGGATGGACTTGTAAGGAACTGCTACGCTAATGCTCTATTTTTACAGGAAACCAGGCACTTTGGTTGTCATACCGAAACATGGGAGGAGAATCAGAAAGTTTTCTTTGGGTTTTGGTGCACTTGATGCTTGTCTTCTTTGTGATGATGTGGGTTTGGCAGAGCTAGAACAAGGGTCAATACAATAGTCTTTCGCTTAGTCTTGCTTTAGTATATCAACTAGCAAGTAAAAGACATAATACATTTGGAGGTTCTAATTTGTTAGCAGCCCATTTCTTTACTATTGGTCCTTCAGAAACATATCGAATTCCATCCTTTTACAGTATTAACTACAGCTTTTAAGTTGAGATATCTTTCGCCATCCCAAAGGTTTTGGTGCACACTAGTTTGGACATGGATTTTTGTGCATTAGTAATTCTTATTAGCCCTGGCTGGTTTGGGCTTCTTCTTTGTTTTTGACCTTTTCGATGTGGGTTTTTTCTTGCCCTTTTTTTTTGTGGGTGGAAATTTAGTTTGTTAAGTACAGATTTGTTGAACTGCAGTATAATAGGAGTAGTTTCTTAGCAGCTTACCATTGCTTTGGACATAGAAAGTATGATACAACTAGACGTTGTTTCTCATGTTGCATTATGCTGTGAAATTGTAGCCCTTGACAAAGGCAGGTGTTACATACCTTTCTTATGCCACTTGATGCTTAGGTGATCTTGTTCCCTATGTTTATTTTGCTGTTATCTTACCTATTGTCTCTCTATTTCCTTGGTAGAAATTATGACGTTGCAGAGCAGATTCGAGCAGGACAAACAACGGATACAGCAGCTGAGAGCTGCAAGGAAGTTTCGACCCTGCTAAATGCTGCAAAGGATATTCGAAAACATTCTCTTAGGCTGATTTACATCAGGAATTAAGCTCTTTAAATAGTCGTCAGCTATGGTTTGTTTATTTTATTTTTGGTTGGTTTCTTTTCTTAATCAAGAAGATGAAAGTTAGCTGCAGTAATTTTTGTGATATGTAAATTTACGTTCAGGTGAACAACGAAGATCAACCAATGAGTTCTTTTACACCGTAGTTTGAGTTGTTTTCATTAGTGCAACACCACCAAATATGAAGTCAATCTAGATTCAATCATCACAACAAAGAGAGGAACGATATATAGAGTCAATCTAGATTCAAGTGGTTCTATAACATCAGCCTGGCTTTGGTGCTATGGTCCGGAATAGTGCATTTTTACCCGACAACCGGGCTAATCTGGTGAAATAAAGAGTGAAACATACGGGTCAAACTCAGCCCTATCCCATATAGAGAACGCACCAAAAGCATTGTGCCTAGTCTCGAGTTATAACGTAGCACCAGCTCATGGTTTGGCTGTAGTTACCGCGAGGCTCCTTGTCCTCTTAGATTCTCCCCTTGGTGTAAGAGAAAAAGGGTAATTTATTTTGGCTTTGTAGTAAATCCACAAACAAACGGATACAGTTTAACATCTGACAAATTTCCAACAAACTTGGATTGAGAAATGGCCAGTAAAATGCTACAAAGTAACTCTCATCTTATTAATCAACAGCAGATGAATCCAAACCATACTCGGAAACAAGAAATAGTAGACTCACGGAGGCAACAAAAAACATACTCGCGCCGGCTGAAATGAAACCACTGTCTTGATTCTCAGCAAACAAGTAAAATTAGGGAACCAAGAAAATCGTCTCCAGAGCTATTTCTTCACTTCCTCATCCTCGCTCTCACTCCAACAGCACTGCAAAATTGACCTGGGAGACCCACAGCTACCATCCATTGTGAAGCTGCGGTACATGATCTACCCTCCCTCGCCAAGCACTTCATAGCTCCTTTCTTCACAACAATAACCCTTCAAGGCAATATCATTACCAAGATCCTTCAGAGTCTCATCAGCATGCAAAGCTACTGAAAACTCAGTCGGTTGGAAGCAAGCCAGGACCCTTTCGAGCAGGTGGGTCAAATTAACGACTTTAAAGTTGTAACCCACTGTTTCAAAGCTTGCGTAGCTGAAACCATCTTCTGGTGTCACGTGAATGGTAGAAATTGCACCCCCTTCAATAGCATTCATGGAGTAACCACAAGGATCAAACTCAAAGTCACATATCTCAGAATCTGGAAGAATCCTCCTGATACCAGTGTCTTCGGTCATCACAGCAGCAGAGCTAGATTGTGCCTTGTAGAAGACGGATACCGCCTTCTTGTCCAAACCGGTCATGCACATCTCTAAAGTATAAACCGAGTCCAAGTGATTATCTGATTCAGCGGAAGCAGAGTAAACATGCCATTTCTGTGATTTGTCGACGCCACCCATCACATACGCCTTGCTGCCTGAGCCAATTTGCCAAAGTAGCTATCAAGGACAACCACTTCTTCAGAGAAGTTGCAATGTGGAAATGGCTGAGCCCCTGGAAATGTGAAACTTCCACGAGTATACCTTACAGACCTCACAGGGAGGGAAAGTTTACCAGCTAATTCTAGTATGGGTGGAATTGAGAGAAGCAATTTTGTGGTCCCGCAAGTCTTGATGATAATCTTATAGGAGTATAAAAAGAGACTGGACTCCGAAAGAACGTAAGAGTCGACTTCATCATTCGACAACATAGAAACTACGGTGCATTCAGCTGGTTTCAGGATTGTATCCAATTGATCTTTAGACAGAGCCTGAAGGCCGTTGCCCCCAGGGTCAGCAAACAGGCCAGGCTCAGAAAAAGAAATCTCAAGCCTTTTTTCATAGCCTTCAAAACCGATTGCAGATAAAGGCAAGGCCATGTTGCCCTAAGACAAAGTGCTGTTGGAAAGAGAAAAAAGAGACGAGCAGAGGAGAACGAATAGACTGGTGCAAAACTTGAAATTCTACCACTTTTCTAAGATGGCTATTCCAATCCTTGGGAACTCTCAGGATGGCCTTCGCACGCAGTTGGAGTAAGCAGCAGATCTGAACTACTTGATTCCACCGTGAGGTCGAACGTCTTCAATGCTGTAACCTAGAGGAGCTTCGTAAAAGGATTTACTACTACTGGACTTGGTCTTTCCACCCTTTGACTCAATTAGAACATTCAATCCTGCCTGCACAAGAGCCAAAAAGGTTATGTATCATCATGATGGCAAAACTAATCAAAGGCAGTAAAAAAGTAGCCAGCACAGACAACAAAACACACCGTGTTAACGGTAAGCTAAAAACATTTATCAGACTATAACACAAGGCATCTTAGCATAAACCTAAGTAGCATCAATGATCAAACATATCAAAATTTCGAATGGAATGCAATGAAAAGCTAGCGTACAATAAGACAGAGAGAGAGAGAGAGACCATGTTATAGTTAAATGCCAAACAGAAAACATACATTGATGATAACTAGTATCTGTAATCAAACATGTTAGCATAATAGCTATATACAAGCATCTCTGATAAAAAAAGATTGGACTTTGGTGGAACACATACAGAGAGCAAGAAAGGACAACAGGTTATAAGATTAAAATCGCCTGAAACTTCTATGATCTTCCTGTCCTTAAGAATACAAAAGCAACTTAGAAATCCCGAAAAAACAGTTGGCATTATAGAATCGTATACGTTTCCCATAAAACTCAGCAAACTTTTTGTTTTAAGCACGGGTTGGGAATAACAAGAAGTAAATCATGAATTAGGCTATACCTCTCTGGTCAATTAGTACGGAGAACTAACGAGAAGGAAAAACAAATCAAGTTTTATGGTACGTTCACACGTACACAAACAAACAGCATTAACCAGTTCACTTCATTCATGCATTCATTCTTTATCCGCCTAATTACCATCGAACTACAAGTAAAACATAAATAGCTACAAGTACATATAAGGTCTTTTCATGTAAGATTATTAATTTGTTGTTGACTATCATTACCAAATTAAATAAATCACTATAAATAGTGAACTTATACGATTAAATAAATCACGTTTTCTGTGAATTTGAATCTTCCCCAAAAAAATTTTTTATAACAAACATCAAATTTTTTTTTTTTTTTATCACTTTTGGTCCTTTCCAGTTAGACTTTCTGAATCTACCCCTGATCGGTAAGTTATATCAAAACTACTTTCTCACCAAATAATAATGAAAGTTCGTTATGCCATTGATGGTAATATAATCGCTAGTGTCACGACCAACACAATTCAGCCATTGAGGTCTTTTTACAAGTCTATTTTCATTCATCGTAATCCCTTTTTCTCTCTATAATATTAATGAAAATATATCTTCTCCGCACCATCGCAACTACTTCACCCATTTTCGACAAATATTTCTTGGGACATAAAAGCCTACAACCACATATAAAAGAGAATCCATGATCACCTGGATTACTAGATTCTCAATATTAATTCAGTATGCTAGAAATGATTTTTCCTTTATATCTTTTTTAATAGACCAAAAAAAAAAGTGGATCACTGGATCAAACACAAGTGGTGGCTCAAGTCAGATCACCTAACAGAAGCATGCCTATTCCCCATCACAGCATAGACTCCAACTCGAAAGGAGAAAGACAATCAACAAATTAAGAGGAAAATCACATGTTTACACACCTCTAACCAGTGTACATGAAGAGCTAATTACTATAACAGCTTTCAAGTAGTTGTAAGGGGCCTGAAAGAAAGCCTAGGAACCAGTCTTGTAATTCTTTAAATTCATTCAGAGGGAGAAAAAAACATCATACGAATTTGAGTTCAAATCCGTGCATACAGACCGGAACGTGTTCTTGCCAACTAATGACAACATCGATAATTGCTTGGGCGATAGCGCTATCCTCTGCTAAAAGTCTAGCCGAAGACGATGGTACCCAATTGTCTGAAAACAGAGATACACTGAACTCTTTGCCCTTTTAACTCAGGTAGCGTGCACTTCCTTCTCCAGTTGGTAACATTCTGCAGCAATTATAAGCAACCCTCTGTATACAATTGAATTATGTGTTGCAACTATCACAAGCATGTGCAATTTGAGTCAACATCCGCTCTACCAATATGTACTGGCAGCAGCTAACATCTTTGAGGATAAGATTGCCACTTGGCATATTAGCTACATAATAAAGCTGTTAAGCATAAGCAACACCTATAAACTAAGTAGTCTCTTGTTCTATGACGGATAAGGGCCAAAAAAAAAATGGTACCACTCACTAATCATGCTATAAATCAAATAATACACAACCTAGAACAAGTGGTTAACAGGTCAACTCAGCTTTCTTTCTTGGCAAAGTTAGACAAAGGGTCCAAAAAGACAGCTTTCTCCATAATCTGGTTATGGAACTGTATTACCTACAAAGGTGCTTAATATTCATCTTTCTTTCTAGTCCACCCAAAGTATTCGATATTATCAGGTGATGAGTAGATAATGCTCCAACTTTGTTCGCACTGTGCAAATTCGGAAGTAATGGTTGAACGTTAAGTTGGTATTATAAACAATATGTTGGCCTGGGACATGGCCAGCAAATAACCTAGCCGTCACGGACAGATTTAAAAAATTAAAAGAATAGGTTGAGACATATTCACAAGAGCTTCTCCCAATAGCAAGGCGCCTGCCAAGACACGCACTCAAGGTGGCCGCTGTTTCTGCTTCACCGATTCTGCTAGCTTCCCATTTTTCTTTTCATACTCTTGCTTCAGTTCCTCCAAACGCTTGAAGACCTAATAATTGCAAATAAACTATGAAATCGACAAGCACAACTGATAAAAAAATAAATAAAATAGACTACAAAGCATTCTTATGGTGGCTTTGGCCTGGGTACAAGTTTAGCTTGGGGACATACAGAAAAGAACCAATGAACCACTAGGCGTAAGTTGAATAGAATAATGTTTATTGTTCAAGCCTATAGCTCATACCTAAACTATCTCAAAGGACCAGATCTTAAAACTTTGTATAGACGTTCATGACTTTTAGAGGCCTGACTAAAACAAGAAGGGGGGCGGGGAGAGATCGTGGGGAAGGAACTACTTTGATGTCTCACTAACGAAGAAACATTGAATGGGACACCGCAAAATTGAGCACTTTAGTCAAGTGTCTATAGATTTCAAATCCATGGAGCAGCAAGCTATACGCCCCTGCTGCTATGTAAAACTAAGGTGGGCTACTACAGCCTAGATGCCAGGTCAATTCTAATTATATGCTTGTCCGGCACCGGAGAGGTCAGGTAAAATCTCCAAAATTTTTGAATGGATTAGCTCATTTCTATTTGCACCCTTATTATAGAACGTCTTTTAGTCATGAGGACATTGTGAACACAAAAGACATCTGCTTCAAGATTCTTAAACGAAACACGAGATTGTTGTTAGCCATGAAAGGCCAGTTGACAGTTTATCCAAAATAGATAAGATGCTAAACAATGCATCACCAGGAACAATACCTAAGTGAAATCTATATACAGCACTTATCCGCAACTTGCTTTGTGAGGCCTTCTTCTTACTTTGCTAAGTCATCAGTTGGTCCCTCGAAAGGGAGAAGGTGCCTAAGATGGGGAGGCCGGAGATGGAGGATGGTCTCTGTGGGGTCCATTGCTAATGAGAGGGGTAGGCGTACTTCTGATGGGGTTGAGCTTTATATGCGTTATTCTTGAACCTCTCTTTCTTGGTTCAAGGAAAACTTTCTAGATTCATTATGCCATCGAAGGAAATTATTTATGACTTTTGTCTAGCTGTGTAGATAAATTTTCTAGGCTCCAGTGGCATGGCTTGGTGGTAGGATTTTTTTATGTGTGTGGCTGTGGTAGAGGGTTTTGCGTCACCAACAGCCACTTTGCTGTTTTTGTTTTTGCTTAACATCCACTCTAGTCTTTGTGGGTACGCCCTCTTCGGGGCCATCATTGCAATAGTGCTTATCAATAGAAAAGTATGAAGAACAATGACATGAGCTTAGGTGCCTGGATCTCATATTCAGCAACGATGAGCTCATGAGAGGTACTTTCCAAGTCCTTGGGTTGGGAGCAGGGGCGGAGAATTGAATGAGATAGGGAGATGGATGAATGGAGATAGATGGATACGTAGCTAGATAAATAAATAGCTACAGAGAGAGAGAGAGGGGGGGGGGGGGGACCTTGAGTGAGTAGGCCAGGGGCAATAACGTATCCGGGTCCATTGCATCCTCCGAGAAGTTATGCAAAGAATGTATGGATTTCTCAAAAGGTAATTTAACCTGATGAACATATATATTGTTCAAAAGAGATATATCTACAAATATTTTATATGGATGTGACACGAACATGCATAATGAGATCATGAGAAACTCACCAAGTCATCGTGGCAATATTTCAATAGGGCCAAACCGACTTTGAAAACAATTTTAATGCCCTGGTCAATAGAAATTTGTTAAGATCCATTAAAAAGATAGTTGCATTTTGTGTATTGGGTGGGGGTTGCATATAGGACCATATATCTTTTTCTTACCTCAAAGAGGAAAACATCCCAGATTCGAAGAGCCAAATGGAATGGAAAAGAGTATGAGAAAATGGTTATAAACCACTGGCTCGCATACATGCTAGGGTTTATCATTTCTTTAATAAAATGCTCTCCCACCTTTGGCAAGTGCTCGCTCACCAGATGCTCAAACTGAAATAGGTATTGCTGAACAAGGGGTAAGCCCACCTACTCCACAACCATAAGATAAAAGTTCTAAGTACACGGTGACTGTGCTTCACGTGGTAGCAGAAAGACAATAAAGGCTTTCATCTGATATTATGGAGCGGTCACTACATGGCTATACAATTATTTCTCACTCATCAATTATTCCTCACTAAATGGGGCACACATAAGGCAAAGGCAAAAGCAAACAAGTCTAGACCTTCAGAACACTTTGCAAAAGAAGAAAGTCAAGAGTGCTTCATCTTGCAAACACGCACACACACACTGTGCAGAGGGAGGGAGGAGGGAGGGAGCACCTCAAGCTCACTCGATCAGTCAAAGGTAGCAACACGGAGAAGCTCCTACATTTTGATAATTCTGTTTTTGCAGGAATTCCATAGCATCCCAAGATGCTAGGATACGCCTCAGGTAATCCTCTGTGGCTTGACATTTCTTTTAATGGGTACATGAATTGGCGGCTGAATGGTTTACAAGGCAAGAATTGAACTCGTAGAAATGTGCCTTAGATTGGTCATACTGAGTTTGAGGTCCTTCTTTCGTGAAAGATGCTTGTCCGGACAGTTGCTGGGAATCACACAAACATGACTCCAGCTAGAGGTCACTCAAAGTCATCATGGCGACACTGTGGCACTCCATGTGGATTTTCTTTCCAACTGTTTTGACAGCTTTGCTCTTACCACAAAACCGCTCTTACCACAAAACCTACAAAACTCAAAATCTAAACCTACTCTTTTGACCACATTATCAAAGATATTAGAGTAAATGGATTACAGGGTAACGCCACCATGTTCTTGGACTAAAAGAGTTACCAGGTATAATCCTTCCATTGGGGCATGTACAGCTCCTTTGAGTAATGCAACCAATAACCAAAATGCATCTTCTTCACTCATATAAAGAAGCAAGAGACCAGCTAAAAATCCCATTCCCTGCAGATAAGAAAATTTAATTTGACTATTCGGTATTCCGCAAAAGTAGCAAGAAGTGAGATGTGATATATAAATCATAAACCTGAACATATCCGACATATCTGTCATAAACAGAGTATGCCTTCAAAACGTTGTACAGAGACCTCTGCCCAGGTCCATGTCTCTGCTGGAAGAAAACGTGGGAGGGAAAGGTACGAGAAATATCCCGAATTATATCCAGCTCCGAAGCTGAAGTCTCGTATATAACCAGTTGCTGCAGCACAGAACAGTTTGTTCAGTCCAACAACAAAAGTAGCCAAGATGGGGAAAAACATAAAAATGCAAATATTACACGAAATATTCAAGTATAAATATACCCAAGGAAAATATCAGGTCATCAAATGAGCCGGCGATATTATGATACTTCAATAGACATGGTAACAAGGGCCCCTGGCAATGCCAAATGCTAAAGTTGCTCATTTTCGAGGACAATAGACTATCTTATGCAGAGATTGCAGCTCACTGCATTCAACGAGAACAAGAAAAGATATGATAAACTTGTGAATTTGGCACAAAACAGGCAACTTCAGAAGAGTGTAATTGGCAGTGTGGTACAACTCATAGAGCTACATCAGTCATCCCTTCTCAAGATGTACCTTGAGTCAGATGTTCAAATAATCATCGAAATATGTACCTTGAATCAGATAGTGACATATGTTCAAATAACTACAATCAAGTTCCACTTTCTTCTTGCAGAAGAAGAGTTTAGAGGCTTTTACCCGCTAGTTAATTTACCTCCTCCTGAGGGGGCCATGCGTCAAATTTCCTGCTCCCCACACTCCCCAGGAGAAAAAAACCTAGGAAGTACAGCTCTGCTGTCCGTAAAGATGATTGTTTGGTTGACCAATTAAAACTACATAGATCTTAAGCCATGCCTGGACCTCTAATGATTTTGTCTAAAGACTGCGGCTAATAAGGGAAATCAGATGATAATAGGCATCTACACTTCCATCTTCTCGACAATAAACAAGAATCTATGTTGCTTGCTACGATGTAATTATCACTTCAAGTGTGGTCCTTATTAAGACGTGTAGAAGAGGAGGGTGAGGGATGTAAAGGAGAACAACTAGTAAGTCTGATGCAGTTACATGTTCCAGGTACTGATAATTGACATCCTTATGTCCATAAACCCTCATGCTATACAAACTAGTAGAAGAAATAGAAACAAAAGAACATCATACATGGGGTAATATAGATGTGCAAAAGAAAAAGATCACCTCATAAACATCAGGGTTCATCAGCAAGAGGTCTCGACTTCCTGAGATTGACTGCCAAACAAGACCCCTGAGACAATCAGGAATACCTTTTCTTATGCGCCTTTTAACAACATGCGGTTTCCTCCTTACATAGTAGTGCTTCCAATCACTGCCTCCAACCCCAACCATCTTCCTCCATTTTCTAATCCTTCTTTCCTCCCTGGAAATGCTTCATATTACTTGGTCCGCAAGGAAAATAGAAAAAAGTAGAAATCAAAGAGTACGATCATGTATCCATAAAAGAGCAATTCACTTCGCAACAATCCAAACCACTATAGCTCAACGATGATGACAATTAAAGTGCATAAACATGTGCCTTTAACCTCTACAATATATCTGTTAATGGAAGTGGTGCGCATCGTAAGCTATATGACGCAAAAAAGAGTTATGAAGGTAAACTTTTTTTACGCGCAATCTACAGTTTAATCACTGTCAACCCTTGAGCTCAACCATAACATCAAACAAACAAGATTATTATGGTTAGTAGCTTGAACTTTTGAGGAGAAATTTGGTTCAATTCTCTACCTCGCAATATCCAGCATATTCAGGAAAGAAACAATAAAGGCCTAGATTAGTTGAGGCAAGGGGAATGGATTAGCTTTCCTGGAGTCACAACACGGCATACCGGATACAGAACATGTGTCACAAGCTAGCAGGCGACGAAGGGCTAGAGTTAGTTTTCCCTCATGTACTTTGTCGCTAAAATTCCAAGAGAAAATGGCATCTAGACCCCCTCAATAAGACACAAGTAAGGCAAAAATAATGAAATAAATCTTCAGTAAGAAAACTAATAACTCTCATTGCTATTCGTGAGAGTAAATTGACCACCTTCGAGTTGGGCCTAATCCAATCGGCAAATCATCACATTGGCTTAACATCAATAAATGAAACACCAAATGCTATTGCAAATTGACAATGTCCAGATGCTAAAACTGAGTCGATAATTGAGAAGTTTCATACCTCTCATACTCAAATGCTGACTTGCTCTTAACTAGACCATCGGGCGAATTAAGTTCCTGCTTCATAAATCCAAATCTATCAACTCTAACTGCCGGAATGCCACCTTGTTTAGTGTCATCAATCTTTTTCTTTTCCATCCCGGCAACTCATACAAGATCCAGCACCCCAAAAGGCCAATCACAACAACAAACATTTTGCAACATGTAGCGCCTTTACCAAAATTCAACTCAAAACCCGAAATTCTGAACAAAAAAAGGGAACTAAACATAAACAAACAGCTCAATTAATACAAGTCCAAAACAGGATAGACTAAAATGGGAGTCCAACGCATTTGTGACAAACTAAGTAGCACGGACACCGACACCGCGTCTGACACCGACACCGCAAGATTTTGGATACCGCAGGATACCGCTGAATTTATTTTTTTTATGTATTTTTATTATGTATATATATTCATTAAATATCAAATACATCCTACATCTAAAACAAGCAACTCGAATAAAAGTCATACTTAAAATTTAAATGCAATATAGTACCAAAAAAAAATGGCACATAACATAACAAAGTACTTCATTACTCAACTCTTACTAAGTCATGCAAACAGGTCACAGAAACAGGGAAAGCACCCTCTTCTTCACCGCCCAAACAGAAACAGCAATAGGGAACTCTTGCAAAGTCATAAGAAATTACTTCACTACTTAACTCTTACAAATTCACACAGCTATTATCTCTTTCCTTCGACCAAGGGCTCAATCTACATAGTGTCATCTTCGAATGTACCGAAACGAGGGAGAGAGATGAGAGAGAAAGACGACGAAGGTACCTGTTGCCGGAAGTCGGCGACGGCGTCGAGATACGAAGGCGAGATCCTCCGGCGACCAGTTTGGGTAGGTCGTCTGCTTCGTTCTCCTATCTTGACACCGCAAGAAGACGACTCAGAAGACGACGGTTATGGGTTGATCTAATTAGGCTTCTTAAAGTTTATTTCTAAAAGAGCATCAAAGTTGTCAATTATTACACACAAATCCCAAAATAAGTTTGAAAATTTGTATTTTGGTCCCATACGTTACCACACATCTTCGTAAGGATTCATAAAGTGTCGAAGGGGCGCTTACAAGAATAGTTACGAGGCGATAAATGGATAATAGAAGTGGCAAGATGGATGGGTGGGTTAAATTTGGGTATAAGTTAAATGGGTTGGGTATATATGAGTCATTGACCCATTTATTAATGGGTTAATTGGATCATCTTATTAAATGGATTGATTTTACCCATTAATCCAACAGTGACCCATTAATTCTTTTTTCAGAAGAACACAAAGTACAAATTTGCAACTTTGTTGCTTCTCTTCATCTTCATCCTCCATTTCCAGCCCCACCCACAGCCACTCCCACCATTCCAAACTGTCGCCACAATCGTCGATGGCGGGTAAAGGGCGGCAACGGCGACGAACCGAAGTAATAATAACGACGACGAACCGTCAACTATAGTGACGCCAGTCGACTGCCCCGTCACAATAGTCACTAGCACTATATATGTTGCCACAGCCACCACCGCACCTTAACCAACCGTCATCAAACCATCAAGAACCACCAGCTACAGTGACGGCAACCATCCATCGCATGGTCTTGCACCCCTTCGACCCATCGTACTAGAGAAGTTCGAGCTAGAAATCAAATTGGGGTTGAAGCTCTTTGGTTCCATGATGCAGTTGCTATTTGGAGTATATTCTAAAGTGATTGTTCAGATCTATGAGTCATCTCAGCATAGTAAGTGGGATATGGGTGGAGAATTAAGCTTCGGATGATTTAATGGTGTGCGAATCAACCTCTATGAGTGGTAGGTGAATGGAATTTAATCGTTCGTCTCAACTCAAAAAGCTGAAGTTTAGCGAGGGAGGGGGGCAGAGGGAGATAGAGTTTATTACACCTTCGTATGATATATTAGAGATTTATATGGTTAAATGGGCAACCATTTAGAACCCACTTAAACTCGTAAGTTATTAAATTTAAAATAAGTGACCATTTAAGACCCAATTATTAAATGGATGAGTTTGGGTGAATTTCAAGTGGGCGGATAAATGGGTTTGAGTCACAATTGTCACCCTAAGGTAAGGTCTTCAGAATGTTCACTAACTCTCTACAACTACTTCATGTACATAAGAGATAATTCTAGAGACTTATATGAGAACTCTAGAAAGGTAAGAAAACTCGTAAATATCTATATACTATTTATTTAGTACCGTGATAGGTGGTATTTTGAAATTAAAAGACACGTGTCCGGAGGTGTCAGTAGGTATTAGACACCATACCTTATCCCATATAAGGTGTCGGTACTTCTAAGGTGACAAACAAAATGATATCATCAACCAATCAATCGTGACACTCCTCTTATAAGCAAAAAAAAAATGGCAATAGAATTGAATAACCGAAACAAAAATGAGGAGAAAACTACAAGACCCTTGACGAGATATGTTGTAAACTAAATGGGACAATACCCTGAATACTATTTTTACATGCGAAAACAAATAGCAACAAGGACAATACCAAAAGGGTATCTAGCTACAATGCAAATTAGCATGAAGGTGGACTTTTGTCAAAGAAACTAAATCAAATGGAGAGGGCATCAGACCTAACGCATCCAGATAACACAGAGAGGACGAGAGAGAGCTAATCTACAAAGTAAATCACCTGGACTTCTTTCAATTACACAGTAATGGGATCACATCATCATTCTATATATGGGAGCTTCTATTTACACATATTGTGTGCGTACGTGAGAGGAACATAGCACACCACTCGAAGAGGAACAAATTAAGAAAGAAATCCGACCTGGGAGAGATCTCTTCAAGACTTTCTAACCTGGGAGTAAATTAGATTAAAGGGTTTAAACTACTAACTAGGACGATTCAGCTAATAAGATTCACCTCAACGCCATTTGTAACTTGCTTTTTTCTTTCTTTTTGTTGTACACGTGCATTGGAATGCAAATTTGAGAGCAAGCACTTTTTAGCGGTTGTTTAATCATGATTTGACATAAAAGAATTGATCAATTCCATTGCATATAATATATGAAAGTTTCCAAATACATACATAAATCTGTTCCATTTTCATCCGGTAACAAAAGTTAAAGGTATAGATGATATTGGAACAGGACTAAAAATTTGATTAGCATCTGCGCAGGCACCTAGGTTACGTGCATGACTATTACCACTCTTACTAAATTTGCAAAAATCCCAGCAACTAAAAAGTATTCAGCTTGTTTATGGCCTCCTCCACTGTTGCAAAGCTCCTCCACTTTGGTGTAATTTCATGATTGTTCATCCACTCCACTACTACTGCATCTCCCTGAAATAAAACATGGGTCCATTTCTTCTACCATGATAATATTAACGCTCTTAATCGTTAATATTATCATGTTTCACTGGTAGAACACGACAAAGCACTTCATTGTCTGTCAAAATGTTAGCCTTTGCTTGAAATATAATACTCTTTCCTTCTTACATAATTCGATCAACTTTGACTTGCACGCAGATTAAGGATTCAAGTCATATATTGTATATTTCTCATTCTATCATTTAGAGAGATGAGGTGTAGAAAGTGGTCGGGAGAGAGAAAATTAGGTAGTGGAGTATTGAGAGGGTGTTTGGGATTATGGGATGGTCATACCTGATTTAATCTAGATTAAATCAGGTATGTGGATGTTTGGCAAAATATATTAAGAGATTTAATTTATCTCCAGAAGCTAAAAACTGATTTAATCCATAATCCTCAAAAGTGAGGATTATGAAATAATCACTTTTTTTATAATCAGCTTTGACCTTCTAATTTACCATTCTATCCTCATATTTTTCATAAAAGACCTCTCATACCCTTGAATTAATTATCTTAGATAGTTTTTAGAATTTATCTCTTCTCCTACTGCTAAACTCTTCTCGTACAGCTAGATAATCTTTTTTTTTTTTGCTTAAGATAAACTTTATCTGTAATTTGGGGATGTTATCGTACTACAAGCAATAACATGAGATTGTTTGTGTTTTTAATTTAAAATAAAAGGCATTTAACTTGGGCATAAGAGTGGGTTAAGATTGCCTAAGAAGGGCATGTCAAATATTTCCTACATAAAGGGGAGTTGATCGCAGACATACCGTTCTTTTATCGACTATCTCTTACTTTGCTTATTCGGCCTTATTGATTTCTCTCGGAACGCGTTTTTTGTCATTATTAAAGTTAAGTTTAATTGATGTTTATTATGATAGACGACCAATCAAATTCTCAAAATTTTGATATCTAGCTACTTTTCTAGCTTGATTTTAAATGGGGTTTTAGATTTGTAAGCTCAACATTGCTGAGGATCCCATCTAACTTTATCGTTATCTTTATTGTGATATTGACAATAGTTTTGAGTTTTTTTAATTAAAGTATAAAAACAAAAATAAAAATCCAAACTAGGTCATTACGAGCAAGTAAAATAGCAAAGGCGTCCTCCTCCTTTACCTTTCTTTCTGATTTCATCCTCGCCTTTATAATTTTTCTCAAAAAGGTCCGTGCGAAAACATTTCGTCTTTTAATAGATCCTTTTCGTGAATTTTAGTTGTTAAATCTAATTGAATTTTTTTTTGCCCTTTCGCATTTAGATTTAGCGGATTATATTTGCGAAAAGGACCTATTCCCGAACATGAAATCTCATTGATTGGATCGTTTAAACAAATTGTTAATAACATGAGAAAATGGATACCAAAATGCAAATGAAGAGGATTTTTGCTATTTTCCCTTACGCCTCTAAACTTTTTTGTCCACGCACTTAACTAATGCTCTTAAATTTGAGTTTTTCAAAATAATATTGATAAGGTATCAAGGTTTTAAGTAAAATATGTAACTGACCTCATCTAGACATCGTTCGGATTATTAATCAATAAATATTAAGGTAGCGTTTGAAATTACTTCAAGTTAAAAAAAACAAAATCAAAACCAGTGTAGTTTTTATTTTTTATAAAAAAATAAATGGGTGTTTGATTACTAAGTTTTTATTTTTGAGTTTTTCTTTGGTGGCGGTGGTGGGGAGTGGCAGTGGCCGGCAACGGTGGTTGTGGTGGTGGGGTGGTCTCAAAATAAAACCAAAACTGAAAATCCAAAATTCGAAAATTGAAGTTTTAAAAAGCAGCCTGTTTTAAAAAGTGGTTTTCAAAATTGAACAAAGAAAAAAATATATTATGCGCCAAATGCATTTTTTCAGTTTACAAAACTGTAGAAAAACTGAAGACCAAATTATTTTCAAATAGACCTTAAGTTTGTTGGATCTGAATATCTAAAGTTAGAATAATAATTCCAGCAAGCCTCGGGAGGAAAATGGATGCAATATTTTAAAGTTAGTTCTATTACTTTAGAGGATCCATACGTATGTCTATGTCTCGCAGGTTTTGAAAATAGAAAAAGAAAAAAAATTCACCAATTTCTTTGAACCAATCTAATAATTTGTTATTAAACCCCGTGTTATTAATTTAAGAATAAAATCTCCAAACCCCTTGAGGTTAGAATTAATCTCACGTGTATTTATTAACTATCCAAAATATCAAATATGTTCTTCGACCGGACGATAGACAAATGAAGGTAGTATATTTTATAAAATGACTCAATTATCCCTTTATATTTCTTACTTTTTCCTTTCACATGCCAACTTACATTTTTATTTTATTCATTTTCTTCTTTTTAACAAAAAACAACCCTCTCCCCACCCCTTCTTACTTGGTCTTCACCCACCGCCACCATACCCATTTGCAAGTCCACAACCACCACCACACCCGGAACAACCATCACTAGTCACCAGCAAACCCTACCCTACTGCCACATTGGCTAATCCACAACGACTATCATTGAATCCTGTCACTGTCATTACTACGACCGCTATTAAACTACCCACCAATCTCATCATTGCACCTATCATCGCTTGACCGAACCCTCTGTCGCACCGACCACCCCTTAAAGAACTCACCGTTGCACCCACTTCTAAGTGGGCACCACCACCAACAACCCACTTCAATATCAACATCACCATTCCCAAGCCCACAACCACTGCAAAACCCAAGTTCCATCACACACTACCAATCACGTGCACGACACCACTCGAAATTCGTGCGAGTTGGTTCAAGTCTGCATGTGTATGTGTTCAAGTCTGCATGTGTATGTGTGTATGTGCAAGCGCATAGATATGTATGGTGGTGGTGATAGTTTGTGGTGTTGAGGTGATGTGGTGATGTACCCAAGGGTGAATGGTTGTTGGCATTAGTGGCGCAGTGTGTGAGTGTTAAGGATGACAATGGGACGCGTTAAATGCGGATTTCAAATAATCCGTATCCGTCCAGTGATCCTAATACATGATTCCTCCCCACCCCGGCTCACTACCGAGTCAAAGAATTAAAAGAACCCACCCCCGCTCCCGCCCTGATCCATCTCGATGGACTTTTTCTGGCAATAGTAGTTTTTATTTCTCTTTGCTCAAAATTTTAGAAACAAAAAAAAGAAAGAAAAATCGACATAATTATGCCAAGAACAAGTACATCAACAAAATTGTAGTAAAACTGGACCACGAAGCAGCTTCAAACATACAACAATTGTAACATTTCAGCGACCTCAGCGCTTAAATCACCCAACCATGATGTTCTTTATTACAACCATATATTGCAAAGCAATATATGGTTGTAACATATGAGAGTTTTCACTATAAAGATTATATACACAAGTTAGGTTTTCTCATAATCTTTATGGTTTGGATCAAAGTCCCAAGCCTTTGACTAGTTACTTCAACAAAATTCCTCTGGTCACTGTATTACTGCCCATCAAGGACTAGGATAGTTAACACACATAATCACAACTGGATGGCCAACCGAGTGTTGATATCTCGATGCCAAGCCACTTCCGACAGCGCCACCACCTCCCCCCGGCTCGACCCTACATCCCTCTCTACCACACTTCAAGCCATCTTCGAGATCTACAGCCGTGAATAGCAACCCCCGTGCCAAGCTCGACGAGATCCTCTTGACGTCGGTGCTTCCGATCTGGCGATTCGTAGCGTCACGTGGACGATTAGAGTTGCGATTCCGACCTTCATCAAAACTAAAAGGATAAAATCTTAACTCTGGTGGACGGTGGCTGGTGGTGAGTTTATTCGTGGAGAGGATGATGGATACGGGGAAAGGATGAGCGGCAGAAGTGAGGAGAGAAGAAGAGAAGAAAAGTGAGGAATATGGTTTTTCTGACTCTACTTATATAGTACTAAGATGGACGGTGGTGATCAAATTTAGGGTTAAGATAAACTTATATGCAAGGGGGGTGGGTACGTGTCCGATACCGGAGTGAGTCAGACTAAATACCAAATTTGACCCGTAGCCATTGCGAGTTAAAATTTTAAGTATTATACTCATTTCATAATGTCATAAAAGTAAAAAAAAATTTGCTCCTATAAGATCGGGGAGGATTGAATATCCAACGAGTGCGAATCAAATTACTATGCCTAGTAGGTGTTCGTGGGTTGCCCTTGGGTGAATGGTCGTAGTCTTGTCGGTGGTGGCTGTGGGTTTTTTGTGGTCGGGAATGTGGTGTTGATAGATGATTATTGCGATGGCAGTGATTGCACTAAGTCATCTTACTCCATAATGGGCCGAAGGCCAACGAATTAGATGACCCATTCATTGAAATTTACAAAATACAGTCTGCTGATATTATACGTATATAAGATGTTATACCATAAGACACTTCACAGTTGAGATTTTACACTCAAATAAAAGGAGTATGAGAAGGTCAAAGCCCTTCCATCGGCAACATAATGGAGTACCAGATTCACAATTTGCAGATCTAGGCATAACTGTCGTTGTTATCAAACGGCTATGCATAACTTGATTGGGTTGGACATTGATCCTATGGCCAGAGCAGAGTTCGGGGGCTGTTGAAGCTGTCATAGGGTTTCTTCGTCAAGAACAATGACCGCTGAGTTGACTCGGTGCAAAAAATGGTTAGCTCATTCTTTCTCTTCCATCTCATTTTTCTTTCTTTTGCTTTTGCGATGCCGATTTTCGAAATAGATAGAAGGAAGCAACTCTGTTGGCACTTTTTAAGCATCATTATACTACTTGACCAAGTTACGCTGAGTCGACTCAGTGCGATATCATTTTCAGCCGAGCTCAAGCTTTTTAAGCGTCGCTATAATCACTTTGACAAGCGAGGGTCAAGTATCAAAATTAAAGCTTGAATATCACTTCCTTCACCCAAAAGTATATCATTATGAACCCAAAGTACAATTTTCACAAAATTTCGCGTCAGGCCCAGGATTTTCTCATGTATAATTTGTTATTTAAATCGATATCCTTGACCAAATGAGTCTTCCGGTCTTACCCATCAAATATTAAAATGCTGTACTACACCATAAACTAGTGCGAAATGCTGCTATAAATTAACTGTCCCAATTCAACAAGCTTCTTGTTTTGTGTTCTTGCCACCCTTCCTAATTTGTGTTGTGGACTTTTCAAACACAAACATCCTCTATTGTGTCAGTTTGACAACTCTTATTGGTCTCGCTCATCTTTGGTTAAAACAGCTCGGAACTAATCGTGGAGATTTGCACATATCGCTCTCCATCAGAGGAGAGGCGGCTTTTCATCGCCGGAAGGTATGCCCCAATTTGTTAAATGCTTTCACGTTGCCCATCTTATTTGGCTAAAATCGATCCTAAATCTTTTGGCTCAGCGCGAAAACAGTTTTACTCTTCCAGACTCGAACTGCACAGTTACCACGAGATTGTTTAGTTTTACAAGAATATTTAAAGAAAATTAGTTTAACAAATCTATCATAGGTTTCCATACTTGCACTCTTTTACAAAATTGTCCCTTTTCTTTTTGTGTCACAGACCATGTTGGTATGCTTCAGCTTATTTGCTAACTTTCATGATCGTTGGTTTGCGATGTTAATCTAGAATTTTCTCTTGATATATCAGGTTTTTGATGGGTAAAACAGGTGGAGAGGAGGGACAGCTTGATCAAGGCAAAACTGAAGGCGCAACTAAGCAATCATGGAGAAAGTTTCGTCCTAAATTCTTGTTATCATCAACGCAGGGTTTATTGGAACAAGGTTGATTGACCTCAAAAAATTCTTGATAAGAAATATTGTTCCCGTTTCAGTTTTCTTGGCCTTCTTGTCAGTCGGGTCATTGTATTT
This sequence comes from Escallonia herrerae, assembly GCA_033070095.1. Classification (NCBI taxonomy): domain Eukaryota; kingdom Viridiplantae; phylum Streptophyta; class Magnoliopsida; order Escalloniales; family Escalloniaceae; genus Escallonia; species Escallonia herrerae. The sequence continues at coordinate 149,168 of JAVXUP010000922.1, read as the reverse complement.
GCTTCAGAAATTAGACACATTGCAGTACAAAGAAGTTCCGTATTCAGAACTCCTAAAGGGCATTAAAAATGGGACAGTGAGAAGGGCTCAGTTCGAGGAGGCCGAGGGGAGCTCAAGTCGTGTACTTTTTAACGTTGCACTGAGCAGTAGAAGCATTAGAGACGCCTTATTGGGCTTTCTGAACTGGTGTAGGAGTTCTAGAAATGTTGTTGGGAGCAACGGTGATAATGCAAGTATGTTACAAAAAATGTTTGGCAGCACATTCAAAAGTATGACGAAGAGTAACCAAGAATGGCAGTACAACACAAGAACATTAGAGAGTACAAAAATGGACTCCAAAAGTTGATGGAAGATTTTGGAGTTACATATGGATCCCCTCCATCGGTGTTTATCACGGCTTGAATTCCTTGCTTGAATTAATGTTGGTATTAATTCCTATGGCCATTGGTGCTTGGGTTAGTGCTCATTTCGTAGGAAAGATAGTTTCCGGTCGTAAGAAAAACACTGCAAGACGTTTTTGAGGACAAACCGATGGTTAAGTTTGAGGATGTTGAGGGTGTTGATGCAGCTAAGACAGAGCTCATGGAGGTAAGATATGACTTCCCTTGACATGAATCAGTTGTTATTTAATAAGAATACACTCTTGTTGTCATCTAAGATGAAACTGATCAGGTAAATTTTCAAATTTATTTAAAATGGTGTAAAGAGCTAGACATGCATTATTACACGTTATATGCTATGTGCGCACTGAATTCAGTATTCAGGTCGACAACTGTCCGAGTGTAACATGCTTGATGTACTTAAAATTTTACAAACACGAATTGCTGCTGGTATCTTGTTACTGTTTAGTGTGAACCCACAACAAGCAACAGGTTAGTGAAGTTATGAGGTCATAAGAGGTACTTTTTTTTTCAGGGTTTGCAGTATTTCTGTTAGTTTTATTTGATTTTCCAATTGTGCAATTTGGATGAATGTAATGAATCACCTTTTGGCTCCTTAATGGTCTTGTATCTTTTGTGCTTGTAGATAGTTTCATGCCTGAAAGGAGATACGAGGTACAAGAAAGTAGGAGCAAAGGTACCTAGAGGTGTGCTCCTCTCAGGTCCGCCTGGAACAGGGAAAACCTTGCTAGCTCGTGCGATGGCTGGAGAAGCAGGAGTGCCATTTTTCTCTGTATCTGCCAGTGAATTCATAGAATTATATGTTGGAGTAGGAGCAGCTCGTGTTAGAGATCTCTTTAGGGAGGCAAGGAAAAATGCACCCTCAATTATTTTCATTGATGAAATTGATTCTATTGGTGGACAGCGAACAGAATCTTCTAATTCGGAATGGCATCAAACATTAAACCAGGTAAATGTCCCTTCACCTCAAGTGTCAGTGCTTCATCAGCATCCAAATCAGTGTGCCTTGGTGGTAAAAAGTAGGGGGTGCACTACTAAAATCGGTCTCGAGGTAGCAAGTTATTGAAGTTATAAGGTCATAAGAGGTACATATTTCTTGTAACAGGGTTTGCCGTTTTTGTGTAGATTTATCTAATTCTAACCTCTAACCAATTCTAAAATAATTATTCAAATTCTATTGCAGAGTTTGCAAAATCTTTATCATGTATTGTGAAGTGATCGACTTAAATCAAACATAAATGGAACAATCCTGACAAAAGTTTAGAATGAATGCCTACATGTTTCCAAGCATAGAAATCACTGAACATCCTAGTATCCAAAAAGCAATTCTCCAAGCGTTAGTCATTGGGAATTGATAAATACACTTCAAACAAGAAACTAGTTTAATTGAAATTACACTTACTCATATACAGAAATTAAGAGTGTTTCTCTGTTGACTTTCGGACCGGACTTATCATTTCTCAACCATAATTCCTACATTTTGAAATGTGAAAATGTATATATTTTAACTTAATCATCAAATTTTAGGTGCATCTGAAGTCGATGGGTGCTTGGTTAATCATTTGTTGTGCAAAGCAGTTTCTGTATGCTTTAAAAACACACTAATTTTTGTATGGTTCTCTAGTTGCTGACAGAAATGGATGGGTTCGAGGTGGATAAGAAAATGGTTGTGGTAATTGCAGCAACTAATAGATCAGAAGCGTTGGACCCTGCTTTATGTCGACCTGGTCGTTTCTCAAGGAAAGTAGCTGTGGGAGAACCTGATGAACAGGGAAGGAGCAAAATTTTGGCAGTACACATGAGAGGAGTTCCTCTGGCAGAAGATAAAACCCGTATCTGCAATGATGTTACATCTCTTACCTAAGGATTAGTAGGTGCTGATCTTGCGAACATTGTAAACGAAGCTGTTTTACTTGCTGCTCGTGGAGGTAAAACATAAGCAGTCGAATTGACGGCTTTTTTGCTCATTTTTATCCTCCTCTGGGGACTTGAGCGGTTGATATATTTTTGTCATTAAAATGTTATAGCGAAACAATAACTCATGTTTTTATCACTGTGGATTTTTTCTTTTGTAGGTGGTGATGGTGTGTCGAGGGAAGACTTAATTTCAGCAATCGAAAGAACCAAAACTAAAGATGGTCAACTCACATACTACATATAGCATTTTGTAATGTAGATATGTAGGGCTAGGTCTGATTAATCATGTATGCACAGGCCTGTGTTGGTTTATATTCTGGGCCGGGGTCCCTAGCAGATGCTTCATTCTGTGCTTAGTAACATCGCTAAGTCATCAGAATAATGTAGATGTATAGCGGAAAGGACCTGGAAAAGAGATATTTAAGTTTCATTCTATTCATTCAATGGCCTGGCTGTGCATTAGCTTAACTTCATTCCGTGTCAAAATATTTCGGAGCACTCTGAATTTCTTGGATTTCATTGTGTATGTGAGAGTTTGAAGTTGGAAGCCGCTGTACTACCCTTGCCATTTGCTTATCTTTTACGTACAGTCATAGCAACTTTAAAGAAGTACGGCCAAATCCTACAAGTTGGAAGGGTCCTTCTGACCTGAAACTAGTGCTGCTGATTCCACTCCAATTGATGTTTGCCAGCTACCTAGATTTGTCATTGCAATTTGTGGTGCCCTGGGGCTAGAGGGAGCTTCGAGACTGAATTTCAAGAAATCAATGGTGGCTGGATTTTAATCTAGAGGTAGATAGGTCTATTCATGAAGTTTCCTTTGGCACTTTTTTTGAACTTTTCATTAGCCCTCTTAATTTTGAAAGTCTCCTCATTATCAGCTCATCTACAAGCATAATCTCGTGCATGTGTGCATAAAACACACGAACATGCGCGAGCGCAAGCGCACGCAAGTGCTTCAAAGAAGCTTCTATATTTTGGCTATGGTAGTATAACACATAATGCTTCTATGTCTGTATGCTGAAAGGTGGACATCAGGCACCCCACCTGCATTTTCTTTGAGAACTTTGCTCTTACTACAAGAATATACAGATCCTTTTGGTAATTCAACCACTAATAAAAAAATGCATCTTCTTGGCTCATATAAACGTGCAATATGCTAGCTAAATAACCATTCCCCTCGTAAAAAATTGTACATCCAACATCTCTGTTATGTTATGAATAGAGTATGCCTCCAAAACATTGTACTCGAAGTCTCAATAGGTTAATAAGAAGAAAACGTTGTATGGTCGGTTGCCAATAGTTCCGACTATCTAGGACCGTTAGACATATACTAAATTAACTTCGAGGTAACTACTCTTCTTTTATACTAGGTTAAGGAGTGTGTACTTGTGTACACACACACACACACACACACACACACACACACACACAAGGCTTCTTTTTTCCTGTTTACACCACCACACACTACCAATTTTCACCATCTGACCGACATGACTCTTCATAAGGAGAAGCTATCTTGCAATCACCAACCAATGCAAACCCGAAGAAGCATGAATGTCGAATGCAACTGGTCCGTGTTGAAAGTGTTACAAGAAAAATACAAGAACAACTATAAAATTAAAAGTAATAATAGCTGGATGAGGAGCAGACTAGGTCACTCTCTTAAAGCGATTCTCGCCCCTTGGGATCATCAGCAATACAACAAAATTCTTGACGTGTCACCTCTGATATACAACAACCTGACTGTCACGGTTGCTTCACTCATATTTCTGCACAAATGAATAAAGCAGAAGTTTCACTCGATATCTTAACAAAATGCCCACAAGTCTAGTGTATAGAAAATCAGAAGAAGAAAGAGAGGAAGCTTGAGTTATTGTGTAGAAAAAGTGGGGACTCATTTTATAGGTGAGGTAGAGGCCTAAGAGTTAATGAAAAAATAGTTGTTGAAAATCTTTTACAATTGATTAATTATGAAATTCAATTTTTGCATAAAATGCTGAAATACAAAATATGACTGTTGATAATAAAAAACTTTAAATTTTAGAAACTCGTATCCCCCCCTCCCCCCCCACGTCCTTCTCCCCTTGCATATGCGAGTCTAAGGGTGTGTTTGATAACACCATTCAACACTTAAAACTGAAAATTTTCAGTGATTTCAAATTAAGTGCGTTTGGTAACGCATTTTTTTTACCACTTAAAATAATAAGTGATATGTTAATTGAAGACCAATAATCTAAGTCACCCATAATGACTTATCACTAATCATTGAACACGGTCAATGATTTGGGATTAAAATATTTTGCCAATAAAGGACATATTTGCCCCAACTGGCTCCTCTTCTTCCCGATCTGTCTTCCCCTGCTTGTTGCTGTGCTGCTGCAGCTTCATCTTCTTCTTCTTCCTTGCTGATTTGCCACCTCTTCTTCTCTTTTCACGGTACTAAAGGTGCGTGATTTCATGGTGTTTCATTACATGGGTGTCGTTTGATTTGTGAATGTAATTAGGGCTTTTTTTTTCCCAATTCATACCGGATCGATTTTCCTGCCTCTTCATATTGGATCGATTTTCTGATTTTGTTTGGATCGACCTTGCATATGGCAGTGCGATTTGCATCTTGCGTCGGTGTGCTTGCACCCGAGGCAATTTTTTGAGGTGTGATACTCGTATGAGTTGTCCCATGTTGGAATCGTGGTGTTAGAAGGGATGAATACTGTTGGGTAGTCCCATGTTGGAATCATGGTGACATCCGATCAGAAGTCACTTCTTTTTACCCATTTAGTTGCTCATGTATATCTATCTATGTAAATGCGATCAAAACCTATTAGAAGTTAGAGCATGTATCAGCTTTTGGCAGCGGAAGATAAGAACATATATAGTATGTTCTTGTATATTGAGGGACTCATGATACATAACAAGAAATACACATGGGCAGAAAGAGAGTTTACCTCTTGATTGGTGTTTGACGTAAAGATTTTGAAAGTTGAAGGCGCCAGATGCCAAATTTGAGACCCTAACGTGGTGGTTGCAAATTGGCCCCTAAATTTGAGGTGGTGGGTTTGATTAGTTCTTTCACAAATTACAACTCAGAATATGCATCAAGCTCCTCCAAAAAGCAGTAGTTTGAAATTGCCTTCTTCATGAACCAACCACTCTGATCAATTTAGTCAATTAACTTTAGTGGGATACTTCTCTGTAGTTCTAACTTAGCATCTAGTTCCATCAACCAACACTATATCATCCTCAAATAACATACACCATAGGACATTTTTCCCAATATTCTTCGAGCTTATCATAACTAAAGTAAAAATGATATTGCTGAAAGCAAATCCTTAGAGACGCAGAACTAGAGTTTAGTATTTGAAGGAACAAAAGGGTCAAGACTTTTTTCTGTTACCCTCACAGAATTGCTTCTTTCTCACAAGGAATTGGCAAGGGCGGCCATGGCCGAAACCAAAATGTATTTGGTCCTTATGCATGAAAAGAGTTAAATTGAGATGTTAACTCTCTAAGCTAAACGAAAACATTTAAAAAGCAGTGCCAGAAATGTGTGGGCTTATACATAGCACACTTTAATTTATTCGTATGTTACATGGACCATTTACCCATTTAGTTGGCAGCTTTTACCCATTTACCCATTTAGTTGCTCATGTATATCTATCTATGTAAAAGCGATCAAAACCTCTTAGAAGTTAGAACATATATCAGCTTTTGGCAGCTTTTGACTTGCGAACTAGAGTTGTAATCTCTCCTATGGTAATTGATGAGAACATATATAGTAGCTTTGCCATTATCTGCTCACCAAGAAACCCTCCAAGAAGCCACCAGCCATTCAGTGGACTTGTTCATACGGTTCCATGTGCCTCTTCATCTGTAAAACCTAGAAAATGAAAAGCATTCAAGTTGATGAAGAAGGGCGAAAGCGCTACCATTAATGATTTGGTTCTTAGTGTTTTGAAGCACTTGATAAGGTGAAGAGCTGGTGCTAAGAGAGAAAATACATGATTAAGTGTATAGAGTCGCTTTGTGTTATGTCAGGGATATTAGGCTTGCGATGGAGATGATTGAGTTTCTTCTTGCCCAATTGCCAATGCTTAGAGATTTTAGTCTTTTATGTTTCTGGGAGGTGCAACACATCTTGCTCTTGAGTTGATGCTCAAGAATGTTAGCTCCGATGTGTAAGGTTATGTAGGAGTGATTCCTTGAGCTTTATCATTCTTAAAGGTGTGATGCCCAAGGATTTCTAGGAGTTTTACTACAGTGCTCAAATACCTAAGGAGCTTTAGGATAGTTCTCTTGCTTCTACAATCCCATTAGGCTAAAGTGGGTTTGCGCTGGCCTATTGACATCACGTGCCAGGCAATCTACCTATGGTGACTTCTTCATTTGCTCTTTGTTTTAGCTATTGAATTTTGTCTACGCAGAGTTGTCATAGAGGTTTTGGCGTTTGGTACGTAGGACAATGGGCAGCTTTGTTGTCTCATATATTCTTCTGTCTTCAGGAATTAATAGATCCTTAATATAGACGCGATAAAACTATTTACATTGACATGTAACCAGTAGTGGTAGCACAAAAATCTTTCATAATTATGCGAGAGGAGACTGCATCCACAACTTTCCATATTATGGACCAGTCATCAACAGAATATGGTCACATTGTACTTGAACAAAACATTCACTACCCAATCTTCATGCATGCATGCTGCAACATTAATAACAGTTTTTACTGTTGTTAGCAAACAAAAGCAACAAATTTCAAAGCAACATTATTGAATACTTGTTATTGAAAGAGACTGGGCACCATGTTTATTGTATGATAAGTGTATAAAAACAGCGGTATCATTTTTTGATTATTTTTTTCCTTGAAAAATGTATGAGCAATATTTCTTGTAAACAATATTAGTATTGCTACTACTACTAATGCTATAATACTTGTACAGGAATGGCTTCTGGTGACGGTTCTAGAGCAAACTGGAAGGATCCAGAACTATATAAAATTTTCATAGATGCATGCCTTGTAGAAGTAGCGGAAGGTGGAAAATCTGGAGGTAGTTTGAAGAAGGCATCATGGGATGCTCTAATTAAAAAAATGAAGGAGAGAAAGGGTATTGTCCTTAATCAAAAACAACTAAAAAACCAGTGGAATTATTTGAAACAAAAATATGGTGTATGGTCGAAATTAATTGAAAAGACTGGAAATGGTTACGATCCCATGACAAACACTGTGAACTAGAGCCCAGATGAATGTGATGACTACATAAAGGTACAATTTTGTTAACCCTAAGATATATTTATAGAAATATGAAAAATTATTTGTGTAACTAAATTTTAAATACATTGTACGACAGGCAAATCCAGATGCGAAACAATTTCGATATGTTGGACTACACAGTATGCAAATGAGATGAAAGCATTATTTGACGGTATTGGAGCAACTGGGAAGGAAGCTTGGGGTCCATCAAAGGATGGGTTGCCTATCGATGGTGGGTCATCATCTCAGATACTTGTAGACGACGACTCTGATGTGCCTCCACACTTGATTTGGAAACGGATGTACCGAAATCAAAAGTCAAAAGCCATAAGAAGGACAAATCTGATAAGCTTGATGACCAATTAGTTGCGGTTCTTAAAACTTTGGAGAAATCAGAAGGGCCAGACATGGAGGAGTGCAACCGTATTTTAAATGAGATGCAAACATTACAAATGACTAACCACTTATACATCGTTGCATGCAGCATTTTTTTGTGAAAGTAAAGCATACAGAGAACAATGGATGATGCTCAGTTAAACACCAGAAGAAGTTAGAAAAAATTGAATACAAATGAATGGAAAAAAGTTAGGACTTTTGTGAAGTGTCCTTGGTTAGTTTAGTGTTTCGATTAGGAACGCGTTCATAGAATGATTTTTGGACTAGTAGGAAGTTTACGAACTATCTTTTTTTGTTTTTTGTGTCCTTTTCTTAGCGTGATTCTTGACATTTATATGTCGTTTAGTCATTACAATGGCCATTTTCTTTACGATGTTGGATAATGTTGCTTTATGATGTGTGAGCGTTATAGTCATGTTTGTCATTTACTGTACTAATTATCCACTATACATTATTGTCTGCTTATATTGTCCTTAAACACATAGAACAAAATGGTGACTACGAATCAAAAGGATGCCCTAAGAGTTGTTGCAACCATTCTCATAATGAAAATTTTGAAACAAAGACGTTTTAAGAGAAGGCCAGATACAAATTCTTCGCTTAGTGGAGCTGGATACTTGGACGAGATAATAAATGGAAATCCTGCTCATTCTCAAGAGATTTTGCGGATGCCCAAACAAGCGTTTTTGAATATTTGTGACCATTTTTGCACTCGAGAGTGGCTAAAGGATAGTCGTTATGTTTCCATATGGGAGAAGATGACAATGTTCTTGGTAATTTTGAGCCATAACACAAGAACCTGTTTTGTCAAAAGAAGATTCAACCATTCAACACATACCATGCATAGATATTTTTCACGAGGTGTTATCGGCGATGCTACAATTTTCAAAGGAAATGATTGTTCCTACCATATATAATCTTAATGCCAATCAGATTCGGCACCATCGTCGGCTCAGACACGTGTTTCAGGTATAAATACAAAGTTAGATTTTGTTACACGAAAATGCTTATAGACGTAATTTAGTATCCACTTGTAAAATTATGTGGTTGTGTTCTTTTCTTTTCTTTTCTTTTTTGTAGGGTGCAGTGGGTGCATTAGATGGTACACTTATTCATGTTGTCGTACCCCCTGATCAACAAGTACGATATAGAGGAAGAGGAAGGGGAGAATGTTACCAATATGTTCTAGCCATATGCGACTTTAATATGGTTTTTACTTTTATATGGGCTAGTTGGGAAGGAGTGGCACATGACTCAAGGGTGTTAACAGAAACTATGCCGGAACCTGCTAATCATTTTCCATTTCTGTCCCCAGGTATTGAAATATGGTGCCTTATATAGTATTGAGATTCATTTGAAAACAAGTACTAAATTGTTGAAATAAATACTTTATTGAAGATAAGTACTATTTATGTGACGCTGCATATACACATACTCGTAGATTTATGGCACCTTATCGGAATGTGCGTTATTGGTTGGCGGACTTTGCACAGGGTCATCGTGCAAGAACAAAGGAGGAACGATTTAACCATGCACACGCTAGACTGAGAAATGTCATTGAGCGTTCATTTGGAGTCCTTAAGGCTCGTTTCCCAATATTGAAGAGGATGCCACCATATCCTTTTCAAGTACAAAGGAATATTGTTATTGCATGTACAACGGTACATAATTTCCTTCGAAAAACGATTATCACATATTATCTTTTTGAGCGATTTGACAACGGAGATATTCTTAAAGATACGGCTCACCAACACAAAAATGCCGTAGATGTGGGAGCGGAAGCACAACAAGCTGATCAAAACTTTATGGTGAACTTGTGGGAGCAGATTGCAACTCAATTGTTTAATTTGAGGTTGTAGTTCATATATGTAATAATATGACTTTTAACTATCTACATTATTGCTAATTCTTATCGTGTGACTAATTTGAATTTTCTTTTATGTTTTAATGTTACGTATGCAAATTGGATTTGAAATATCCATTATTGATATAATAATACGTGGGATGTGTAATAATATAACGAAGTTTATAAAGTTTCAAAAAGTAGAGCAAAAGGGTATTAGTGTCAAACTAAACAGTTTTTAGATTTCAGTTATTTTTTTTTATCAAACAGAATAAACTACTTCCGCACTTAAATTGCAGTCAAGACCAAATTATTTTCAGTGCTTAAAATTCAGTAGCTTAAAATTTTCAGTTGTACAAATTCAGCACTTAAGTTTTCAGTACTTCAATTTCAGTTTTATCAAACACACCGTAAGACTTTAGCACATGTTACAAAGTTACAAAGAGATTAATGAGTGTTCTCTTATATACTCCTTAAAGTTCTTTTAAATGTGGACAAGTGTTTTTTCAAAAGCTTAAGTATTTGTAAGAAAATCTCTCTCTTTTTTTATTTTTATTTTCAAGTAATGTGAGATTAAAGCATTTTAAGATTTTTTTTCAAAACTCCAAATATATTCTCAAAATCAGTCTTGTATAAAAAGGAAATGCTTTTGTTAAAATACTCTAACAATATCCCACTTATTTTTACTAAAAATTCAACAAATTAGACAGTGGGCAAATGTAAGAATATCATGGATTGTGAAAGTGACACTGCCATGAAACCTCTACTTAGTTTTTTTGACTTCCCGTATTAGAGTCAAAGTGGACTCAGCCTTGAAACGATGGCTACTCAAGGATACATGGAAGAACACCACACACATGATACTCAAGGTATCATATACTAAGCCTCATAAGCCAGCACATTACGACCATGTGCTTTACCCTAGCTTTCATGAATGCTCTAGGGAGTTAGCCCTATTCTCATGGAAAGCAGCCTCATTTCTACACTCATATAGGTCAGTCTATCAAGAATGATCCTGTAACTAGTATATCCCACTCGTATGGGTTATGGAGCTCATTAAGAGATTATAAATAATCTTAATAGTTGCGGTGATGTCACAATGGATTAAAACATGTGGCATTGGTTTCTCCCACATATACATTTCAAATAATAAATCACGTTGCCAACATGCTTCTTCACTTGTCGAAGCCAAGTCAATAAGTTAAACTTCCATGATGGATTTGACAATAATTTATTTCTTCTTGGATCTCCAACATATAGCTCCACCAACTAATATAAACAAATAGCCTATTGTTGACATGGAATCTCCAAATTGAGTATTCCAATCTGCATCATTAAAACTTTTAAGAACAGCTGGTTGCTTTTGATACATCAAAGCATAGTCAATAGTTCTTTTAAGATAATCAATAGTATGATACATAGCATTCCAGTGTTCAAGATTATGTTTACTTGTAAATCTACTAAGAATATCAACAGCTTATGCAATATCAGACTTTGCGCAATCCGTGACATATCTAAGAGTAGCAATTATAATTGCATATTCTTTTTGATTTACAACATTAACATCAAGCTTAATAGTATATAAATGCTTTTGAGGATCAAAAGAAGTGCATGCAGTTTTGCAATCAAAATATTTGTATTCTTTCAAAATTTTCTCCACATAAAGAGCTCGATCGAAAAGAATGTCGTCATTAGTTCTAGTATTTTTCATGCCTAGAATAACATCTCACCCAAATCTTTCATTTCAAAATTCTTTTGCAACTAAGATTTGGTAAATTCAAATGCTTTTATGCTAGTGCCGGAAAGTAAAAGATCATCCACATAAAAGCTAATAATAACATCCTCACTATTTTCAAATTTATAGTGAAATCACTTTCATTTACTCTAAAACCATTAGCTAGAACACATTAATCAAATTTGTCATGACATTGCTTGGGAGCTTGTTTGAACCCATATAGGAATTTGGTCAACTTTGCTCTCATGCTCTTGTTACACATAACCTTTTGGTTGGTCTATATATATATATATATATATATATATATATATATATATATATATATATATATATATATATATATATATATATATATATATATATATATATATCTTCTTCTAACTCTTCATTTAGGAAGGTGGTTTCAACATCCATTTGATAAACTCTAAATTCTGTATTGCAACGATAGCAATTAAAAATCTACTAGATGTTATTCTAGTGATCTGCAAGAAGGTATAGAAAACATCAACGTCCTCTTGCTCTTTGAAACTCTTAACAACCAACCTTGCTTTAAACTGGTCAATTGTACAATCAAGGTCATGTTCTCCCCCTCCCCTTTAGAATCCATTTACAACCTATGGGTTAACAGCCTGGAGGTAAGTCGACTAACTTTCATGTTTTGTTAACCATCAGAGATACTATTTTACCATTTATGGCTTCTCTAAAAGGTCATAGTCTGCAGTCTGGTTAGGATAAGACTCTTGCAATGGTAATAGGACTTCCTTCAATATTATAAACAAGATAGTCAGGGCTAAAGCGTTTTACTACCGCTGCATGTTTGCACCTCCTGCATGCTAGGTCTTCTATGTTATAAGTTTGTGCAGAGCTTGCCTCTTGACTAGGTTGGGATGATTCCATGACTTTGGTTTCCTCACCCCCACTATCTTTAAATTTGAAAAGAAACTCTGTTTCATAAAATATGACATCCATAGACTCAACCACAACATTGTACTCAAGACAAAGACGTCTATAGACTTTGCTATCAAGAGCATAATCAACAAAAATACAATGTGATGCTTTGATTCCTAACTTGAAAAACACTAATTTTTGTATGGTGCCTGATAGAAATGGATGGGTTCGAGGTGGATAAGAAAATGGTAGTGGTAATTGCAGCAACTAGTAAACAAGAAGCCTTGGACCCTGCTTTATGTCGACCTGGTCGTTTCTCGAGGAAAGTAGCTGTAGGGGAACCTGATGAACAGGGAAGGAGCATGATTTTGGCAGTACATATGAGAGGAGTTCCTCTGGCCGAAGATAAAACCCTTATATGCAATGCTGTTGCATCTATTGCCCAAGGATTAGTAGGTGCTGATCTTGCGAACATTTTAAACGAAGCTGTTTTACTTGCTTTTTTGCTGATTTTTGTCCTCCTCAGAGGACTTCAGCGGTTGAAATATATTTATCTATTACAACGTTGTAGCGAAAGAATAACTCATTTTTTTTATTACTATGGATTTTCATTTTGTAGGCGGTGATAGTGTGTCGAGGGAGGACTTAATTTCAGCAGTCTAAAGAACCAAAACTAAAGATGGTCAATTTACATACTACATTTAGCATTTTGTAACGTAGATGTGTAGGGCTAGCTGTGATTAGTTCGCGTATGTAGAGGCCTGTCTTGGTTAATAGCTGGGCTAGGGGGCCCGTAGCACATGCTTCGTTCTGTGCTTAGTAACATCGCTGACTCACCAGAATAACGTAGATGTAGAGCGCACCAATAGACATCTAAGTTTCAGTTTAGTCATGCGAGTGGCTTGGATCTCATTGTGTGTGTTATTGGAAGTTGGAAGTCACTGTACTGGCCGTGCCATTTGCTTATCTTTCACGTACAGTCATTGCAAGTTTGAAGAAGTAAGGCAAAATCCTATAAGTTGGAAGGGTCCATTTGACGTGAAACAAGTGCTGTTGATTCCACTCCTATCGATGTTTGCCAGCTGCCTTAGATTTGTCATTGCAATTTGTGGTGCCTTATGACGAGCGGGAGCTTCGAAACTAAATTTGAAGAAATTCAAAGTGGCAGGATTTTGATCTAGAGGTAGAGCGTTCTATTCATTAAGTTTTCTTTAGAACTACTTTTCGTTTGAACTCTTCATAAGCCTTCTTAATTTTGGTAGTCTCCTCATTATCAGCTCATCATCTAAAACATATGCATAGATGACTTTGGCCTTCCGGGATAATCTCGTGCACATGTGCATAAAACACACAGAGACAAACACATGCGCACACACGTGCTCGGGTGTACACACACAAGTCCTTCAGAAAAGCTCCTATATTTTGACTATGGTAGTAGAACACTGAATGCTTCTACATATGTATACTGAAGGTGACATCAGGCACCCCACCTGCATCTTCTTGATACTGTTTTTGAGAACTTTGCTCTTACTACAAAGGCCAAATCATGTAACTATTTGCTTCCAGAACTTACAATAAAATACTTAAGCTGAGTACATCTTAAGAGTAAGAAGAAACATTCTTGGACTACATAATTGCCAGATATAATCCCTCATTTGAAGAGTGTACAAATCCCTTCGCCAATGCAAACAAGTTATGTCAGACATAAACTTGCACATATCCAACATCTCTGTCATAAACAAAGTATTATTTCAAAATGTTGTACTCAAAGTCCCAAACAGTAAAAACAAAAACATTGAGTAGTTTGGTCAGACCATCTAGGGCTGTTAATTTATATAGTAAATAACTAACCTTATAGCTCCATTAGCTCCCTCCTCCTATCCATCAGCCTCTCCAAGCCCAACGATATGGATTTTTAGGATCATGTAATATTTACTCGTGAATCAGTGTACTAGGGTATCTGGCATAGTTACAACCCTCTCCTTTCTTGAAGATTATCCCCCGTCAAAATTGCACTTATGACCTCTCCATTAGAATAACATAACCCGCAATGAGGCGATCGAATTGCATCTAGCTCACTCGTAGGGCTTAAGTTAACACGACCTGCTTTCAGTTTGATATTTAGGATACAACATTCGGAAGGAAAATAATCACCTTATTAAATGGCAATTATTTAATTACTTATTTGTTAATTTTTTTTTAACTTTTATGACTTAATTTTCACATCAGAGTTGATAGAATTACCCCTAGACCAGTAGCTTTTGGTTGGAGGGACTCCCCCTCCCTGTCACTCCTGTCCTCCATCATTGCTCACCTTCTGTCCCAATAGCTTTAAATTTCACACTATCGTTCTGTATATGCATTATTTCTCGTAATTGCGGTTTTCCTATCAGTGCAAGAATTTGGAGTCGTAGCTTGTTTTCATTGGGTAGCCAAGGAGATTGGTGTTTTAAAAATACATACGTCACCGTTCAATCTGCGTTCTTTTCTACTGTTTTAATAGTCAGGAAATTAAAGTTTGATTTGACAAAGATTATCTCAGTAGTAGGCAAGGTTTGGTTTGCTCTCTTCTTTGAGACATAATCTTGATGTATTGTATTGTTAAGATTTTCTTGATTGTTCTTTGAACATGTTTCTGTTGCATCAAGCCTACTGATCCAATTGTTTTAAATGATTGGAACTTTACAATATCTACTCTGGTGCGAAAGGTTGATCTTTTGTGTGGTATGCTATCAAATTCGAAAAAACAAAAGTCATTTTTTCCCATTGGGAGACGTTTTTAAAGCATTGGCGATTGTTAGGATTAGATTGAATTTTCCCTCCCAACAAAGCAAAGGGCTAATCAGACATCACCCGGATCATCTATGAAGGCCTAACTCCATCTTACTGCAAGCGTTTGTCCATCCATGAAAGCCCAAGTCCATCTTCCTATGCTTTGGTGGGTTTTAGACTATTAGGTAACCGTACGATTTTTTCTCAAAAGTTTGAGAAATCATTTTTTAGTTAAACTTTATAAATGAATTTTTAAGACGATTTTTTTGGTTAGGGGAAATTATACATTCACAATATTGACCCTATTTGTTACTGCTAAAAATATGCTCCGGAACCCTAATCAAGAACATTGACCTGAAAGATAGAAAATGAGTGACCGTCCGGTGGGGTTCCCGGTGAAAAACTCTCTGATGTTTAAGTCAGGGCGTAACTACATGATAAAGACTTTGAAAAGGCATGAAAGATCGTGTGTCTGTGTGTGTAGTTGTTTACGTACCTGGGGGTAGTCCCCTCTATAGCTGTAGGTAAGAGAATCCTAGTACGACTAAGATTCTGACGGCTGGGCCTTGGGGCCAGATCTGTTAGGATCACATTAAGATCCTTGATGATCATGTCACAATCTTTGAGGATTCTTCCATAATCATAATTCTCAATAGGGTAATTTGACCCAGTTTGACTGGAAATGTCGGGTGTCCCCAATTATTGGAAGTTTATATTTAAGTTATATATATCATAAGCCCCTCACTTCCTTAGCCAAAATGTTGACTGAGGAAGTTATACCAGGTGTTTTAAGACACGCATCAAATAAGGGATCTTTCATCTGCTTGTAAGGGTAAAGAATATTTCTCTATTACATGTGCTCAGACCTAAGCTATTGGGAGCTTAAGCCATGGAACTGTGCCCAAGTAGGGTGTTAGGACTTTAGCTCTTGAGAGTCAGGTCTTAGAATTTTGCCCAAGCAGGCTAGTCAAAATCGTCTTTGGGAAGATGAATCATGGGACTTGATATCCTTTACAGGCTATGTCGTATGGTAACATCTCTAGGGAGAGGACACAAAGCTGTGCATGCAAGTTATTGCATGTGCTTATACCCATTTGCCTAAGTGTTTGAATGTCCCCCTTGAGGGGTTCCATTGGACAATGTAGTTGTTAGCCCTATGGTTGGATAATTTAGGCTTACATCTTGTTTTGATGATAACTACACATTGATTATATTCTAATGTGTGCTTTGAGTGTATTCTTAGTAGGTATATATATGCACACTCATGAAGACACATTTGAGAAGTTGGATAGATGGATTAAAGCCAAAGAAACTTAAATCTATACTGGACATGCTATGGAAACTTCATCAAGTCCAATGTCAAAGAGTAAGAAAGAATGCATAGGCTAAGTTACTATCAATTATGGTTGATCTTTACTATTATGTAACTAGTCTTAGTTTGATGCTTGGATTGATGACTATGACCTAAAATGACCTTAGGACACTTTGTGCATTGCATGTGGGTTCATAACCATTCACACAAGTGTGATTCTTGAAAATAAGTGAACTTTGGAGCTTACTCATATTTTTTTCAAAAATGTTTTTGGTGCTAAACTTTTTATATTTTGATAAAAAAATTTCATTAGCTTTTCAACACAAAAAACGACACCTCAATCCGATTTTTTTTAAAAAAGTTATGCCTAAATTAAGAAAGGGAATTCTGCGAGGCAGTAAGGTAATACAACTGACTGCATTGAAATACAGTCGACTGCATTGGTCAAAATTCAGTTTCAACAGCTATTTTCAAGGACAAGACCCCAACGACTAGTTTAGAGGGAACCCAATGACTGCATTGGGAATATAGTCGACTGCAATGACAATTTTGCTCATAAAATGCCTATAACGGTTATATTTCATTTGCTCCCTATATAAAAGATTTAGGGCACATCATACACTATGGAAACCATATTCTAAGCCTCCATTCATTATAGAAACATCAAGGCTCATAAACTAAACTTTTCTCTTCATCTTCATGATTTTACATCATTAGATAGAGCATCTTTATGAGCACTTCTTTGATTGAAAGTGCACATTCTTCAAGTCATCAATTCTCTCATCTCTCTATTTACTAGAGCTTCATTTGTACTCATTTCCTTTCAAGAGAGTTTTTTTGTACACATTTGATCTTTGTAAAAGGATTGTGATCAAGGCTTAAGTTTGTCAAGTTTTGGGTGAGCTTTGTGGATTCAAGGCTTGTGCATGGTATGGGGATATCACCAAGTGTTGTAAGGATTTTGATCTTGACCTGAAAGAAGAAGATCGTTGCTAGTGAATTTTAGTGTTTTTGCAATGGACTTCCTTGAAGATGTGAATGTAGGCTTGAGAGTAATTCAAGCCGAACCATTTAAATCTACTTGTCAAGTATCTCTAACTCGATCTCTTTACTTATTGCTCTATACTTGCTTGAGATTGTGTAGTTAACATCTTGATTGAAGTATTACTTGGTTTGATTGAGATTTATGATTGGCTTAGTTTCAATTCCCCAGTAATTTTAAAAAACCCTATTCACCCCTCTCTAGGGTTGTTTTATTGGTTTCAGTAGTTTTTACCTCTCAGTTGGAGGGTGTTGGTTTTGTGCAAGTGCGTGTTTTTTTAGCTTGGACTGTCCACATCATGCTTGCATTTTACTTTGACGCTAACTCTCATCATCAGCTAAGAGCTAGCAAACAAGCCTCGTACTCACGTTTAACTGGGTTTTGAATTGACAAAGAGTGGTGGGGTGCTAAAGTCCCACCTAGTGCTTTGTCATTTCATGGGTTAGAGCTATAGTTAAACCATTCGGATAGAGCTTGAGCTATATTCTGTCACCCTTGGGGGTATTCATCCTTTGAGGGACCACTTTTGGGGGCTAATGGAACGTAGAGTTCTAGTAAGCGCCCTTGAGGGCTGATGGAGCACAAAGTTCATCTAAACACCTTAAGAGTTTGATGAAACTTAGAGTTCGCATAAGCGCCCTTGAGGGCTAATGGAGCGCAAAGCTTGTGTGAATACCCATGGGGTTTGATGGAACTTAGAGTTCCCTTAAGCGCCCTTGAGCGGTTAATGGAGTATAAAGCTCGTGTGAATACCCATAGGGGTTTGATGGAACTTAGTTCTCATACGCCCCTTGAGGCAGGGTGGAGCACAAAGCTTGTGTAAATACCCTTGGGGATTTGATGGAAATATATAGTTCTCAAACACACCCTTGAGAGCTGATGGAGCAAAAAGCTCATATAATGCCCTTGAGGTTTGATGGAACTTAGAGTTCTCGCTCGCGCTCTTGCGGGCTAATGGAGCACAAAGCACATGCAAACACCTTTGGGTTTTTTTTGAAGGAACATAATGTTCCCGTAAAGGCCCTTGAGGGCTACTGTCGAAGTAATAAGTACTTTGTTGTCGTGACGCTAAATAAGAAGGTGCGGAGCAATAAGCCCGTAATATGAATGCTGCTAAGAAGCCCCCCTGTCCGAGAAGGCATGAATATATAAAGATGGTGATGATGAACTGCAGGAGGAGGAATATCCACTCTCTGATAAAAGTGATTGTGCGTGTGACTAGTCTTGAGTATGTTTATGGACTATCTCAAGGTGACCTCCAAATTCGCCCTAAATTGAGCCAGCGTACTGGTTAGATTGAAGCGTAGTTTGCAAAATTTGGCTAAAGTAAGGCATTACCATGCTGTAAGTCTCCAAGAGTAGATTCCCACTGAGCTCAGGTGAAGATATTGAGTGGTGAGGTAATGTTCCACCTTATCTAATCTTGATTGCTAATCAGTGTCAATCAGTGTCACTCAGTGAGGAATTCTAGGTTGATCTCGCATTAATTGCGGTAACGGAAATAGAGGTAGATAAAAGTGGTGTTTAAGTTATCAACGTAGCACAGGCCTAGCAGATGAGGCTCTAATACCAATTGTAGTCTATCAGGCCTACAATGCTAAACAATTAACTGTCAATCGATTAGATATGGATTATATCAAGGAAGGAATTTTTGAAGAACATGTGAGAACAAAGAAATAGGAGAGTGAAAGGGCCGAAAGAGAGAGAGAGAGAGAGAGAGAGAGAGCAAGAGAGAGTCATTTCACCAAATGCATAACTGATTCACGTTTACACCGTTGCTATATAATCCATTACTGCGGACCTTCAAATATCTTGGGATTTGGGTTGCGGAGTCTGAAGTGGCTAATCCATGTTGGAGTTTGAAGCGTCTAATCCACGTTAACTTGTAACCATTATTTGATTCAAGTAAGCAAAACAAAACAAAACAAAACAAAATGACTGTTTTAGCTAAACAACAACGTTGAAATACGAGAGAAATAATTCCCTTCAAACTCTTGTCACTATTCTTTGTTGTTTCCCTCATTGCCTTGTATTCTTGATCCTGATTATGAGCTTAGTGTCACGGACGGTTTGCAAAAGAGGCTGATTTTGGAGGTTACGCCACGCGTGCGCTCCTTAGGCGCTTACGGGGAGCTTAATGAACGCTTACTTGGCAATGAATAGGCAAGGCTTTCGAAAGGTTCAAGACTTCTTTACACTCTTGTGTCTTGTAAATATGTACATATTCTAGAGTAGTGTTGGATAGTTCTAGAATAGTGGGCTAACATTCTAGGAATAGTCTAGAATGGTAGGGAAAGGTATGGAGGCTTGTACATATTGTCTAGAGTTCTAGATTGTGAGTAAGAACCGTAGGATCGAGTGTATCTCCACCGTCCGTTGAAGAGGTGGAGTAGTATATAAGGCCAAGGCCTCATTTGGCCAAGGCATCCAATAAAGGATCAATCCTAGACATCTAAGAAATTCTTGTACTGAGCTTTCTCCAAACAATATAGTGAGAATCATTCTCCAAATCCTTGTGTTCTCTTATTTGTTCGCTTCTAACAACGCCCAACTCGAGGGTTAGGTTGACGTAGCGTATAAGGGGGGCTTGATAGCTAAGTGTTGCGGTATGACTTAGGGAAGTTCATTCCGTGACATTAGGACGACCAAAGGATGCGATCAGTAACTGTTCCTAATGCGATCAAGTTTCGTGGGTATGTGTATTAACCACATTAATGAAATGCACAATCATTGATTTGGAAGACATATATGAAAAGGCGATTCAACTGGATCGAGTTACTAACTTTATTCCAGGAAAACAATGCGCACAGATAGTAAAAGTATTCTTGGCGAGTAGAAGGAAGACGTATTAGAAATTGCATCTATTGAACACCCATGACAAGTAGACCATTTTCATCATCAGATATCCATGTCACAATTGCTGATAAACCTAGATCCAATCTACCATAAATGCAGATTTGCTCACATCTTTAGTTTACCTGATTTGGATCACTTACAATAAACGGCTCCACGAAGGGGTTTCCTTCTTCTTTCCTTTGAGATATGCTAATCGTAACATTTCCTCCTCCTTTCATTGAAGATCTGCTGTTCGCCAGCAACTACGTACCTTATAGTCGAGCTTAGAGCCTAACCACACGAATGGAGATGCTGCTGCTCCAGTACAGGTAGGGTGTGTCATTGTGCCTAAAGTCTTAAGGCCAATGGTCTTCGGAAGATTTCATTCAAGCTTGGACTAGGAATCTCGTTGATAGGTCTCTTATCGAGTCACTTGAGGACCACGACTTCTTGTCCTAAAGAACCTACTACCTGCTGTGAAGAAGTGAAATGTCATGCCAATAAATTTGTTAGATTCTACAAGAGGGAGAGGAGGAACTAGGTCAAGCGATGGACTCCAAACACAACAAGAAGACATACCTAGGTCAAACAAAACAAGAAAACATAACTAGGTCAATCGACGAACAAATTATATGGGAAAGCAAAATACAGTCAGAAAAAGAAGACAATGAGAAATTAGTTTATAAAAGCAAACACAAAAAGGAAACCAAATTCAAGCGATGGAAGATATTATGCAAGAAAACGTAATACTAATAAAAAGAAATTACTTCAAGAAAACAAGCACTAAAAGGACAGCTGAGACTAACCTTGAAAAATCACACGCACTCAAACATTCTTTTCACATGGTTGCTCACAAATTATTGTCGTATATATGTGGTTAACCAACCAGAACTTGGAGCCCTAATCAAGAGCCTGTGGTCCGGAGGCAAACGATCCAGCCCGCCCATTGAACGAGAACGATCAAGAAAACTCTAAAAGTGGAGTATGTCAATGCCATCTTCTTTGGGCCCGAAATTTATCCGTCAATGAGGTTTGAACCACAATGTCCAAATCACCCTCATCGCATAACACCAATTGCATTTAACATAGGGAAAATGTGCTTTCTATTTATTAAGATCCCACCGGCATGCACACTCTTTGACAAGTCTTAAACTTTAGCAACAAAAAAAAAACATTGAAGTTGGGATGTAAATAGCAAAAAGGTTTGAGATAATAGCTTCACTCGACTGCAAGAATTATATGCTGTCACCGAAAAATAAAAGTAATATCTAGAGAACCAGAGTTATGCAAACCAATGCAAAAAGAACAAACATGGATATAACATCTAACTTCTAAATTGTGTGAATGCCCAATCATCCCGATGTTTATTCCGCAATTACACTAATTTTTTAATTCAAAATAATGATTTTTATGTCATTATTACAAGAAAAATTAAAATTCTTCTTTTAGTTTCTCCCTCTTTTCTTTTCAGACGGTCGGTCACTAGCACCGCACTCTCCCACCTTGTCAGATGTTGTTGAAGAAAATATAGAAAGAGTAGGATTAGAAGATTGTGACCAATGGTATGTGATGCCAGGGAAAGTGGGTTCGCAGTCGACGTGGAGGTGCCACAAGGAATGCACTCTGAGTTAGATGCCAAGTATGTTGATGTGAGACACAACAAGGGCGGAGCAAGGGCAGAGATCAAGGGCTTCCCAGACAGAGCTTGAGGGTGGCAGTGCTGCGAGGGTGATGGCGCATGGTGAATAGACGACGACAGTCACAGTCCGATACTTAGGTCCAGAGTCAAATCTGATGTGTTTCTCTATCTAGGATTCTAGAGTGAGAAGTTTAAGAATGTCTATCTGTCAGAAAATGTCCAAGCCTTCCAAAATGAATTCTCAAGACCTCTATTTATAAAGGATGATGTCACAACCGACACATGGTGCTCCCTGGGAGTGACACATCATTGGGGGGTCCACGGGTGCCGCTGCTCCACAGACTATTGAATCGCATATTCACTCAGCCTACCCTATACAACATCTCTCTGTCTGTCTGGAAAGACTGGCTCCCACAATGTCAGTGAGGCCAGAGAATTCCCTTGATCTAGCCACCAGTCCAAGCCCTTGTAGAGTCCCACATGCCTGGTAGCGGTAGAAAAGACCCGACGCCTAATTGCCAGCGGACAAGGCGCGATGCCCTCCAAAGACTTTCTCCCCTCTCAGAGTGACCCGGGGGTCATAGTCCATAGGGGTGCCAATGTAAGCCCCCAATGCCAGAGCACGTAGGCCAGTCACGAAGACACCTTCGTGGAGATAGTGTCCCGGAGGAGTCACCTATCCCGCGGGTGAGTCCTTGTGCCGGAGCACTCGGAGTGCATCAAGGTAGCATCTTGGAGGAGTCGTCTACCCGAAGGGCTGAGGTAGCATCCCGGAGGAGCCGTCTACCTGGCGGAAGGGGAGATGAGAAGCTCTTTGGAGGAGATAGTGTCCCGGAGGAGTTGCCTATTCTGCAGGCCGAGGTAGCATCCCGGAGGAGCCGTCTACCTGGCAAAAGGGGAGTTGAAAAACTCCTTGGCAAAGATAGTGTCCCAGAGGAGTCGCCTATCCCCACGGTTGAGTCCTTGTGTCGGAGCACTCACAACGCGTCAAGGTAGCATCTCGGAGGAGCCGTTTACCCGACGGGCTGAGGTAGCATCCCAGAGGAGCTGTCTCTACCTGGCGAAAGGGGAGTTGAAAAGATCCTTAGCAGAGATAGTGTCCTGGAGGAGTAGCTTATCCCCGTGGGTGAGTCCTTGTGCTAGAGCACTCGGAGCACATCAAGGTAGCATCCCGGAGGAACTGTCTACCCGACTGGCCGAGGTAGCATCCCGAAGGAGCCATCTACCTAGCGAAAGGGTAGTTGAAGAGCTCCCTAGCAAAGATAGTGTCCTAGAGGAGTCACCTAACCCCGTAGTGAGTCCTTGTGCCGAAGCATTTAGAGAGCATCAAGGTAGCATCCCGGAGGAGCCGTCTACTCAACTGGCCAAGGTAGCAGCCCGGAGGAGCCATCTGTCTAGAGGAAGGGGAGTTGAAGAGCTCCCTGATAGAGATAGTGTCTCGGAGGAGTCGCCTACCCCCGCAAGATGCTGCACACTCTAAAGAGTGGGTCGAAGCATGTTCCACGCCCATGGCGGGGGCGCATGGTATGGTGAATGAGCGTGATGCCCAGGGGGCATGTAACATGATTGTGGCCCACGGGCGCGATGAAGTGCATATGGTGCCGAGGGCATGACTTTGTGTCAGAGATCCTGGGGGTACGACTGTATCAATGGCACGGCGGAGTGAGTGAGGTGTCGTGTCGGGGGCACGGTAGGCCAAGGCCTCAAGGGGAAGGCCAAGGCTGAGGCCGACCCCAAGGGGAAGGCCAAGGCCCATTTCTTTGGGCAAGCATCAAGGTGCGCTGACGGGCGATGGGCGATGGTTAGTGCGTGATGAGCAGTCGCGCAAGGATGAGTTCCTTGGTGACGAAGTCACGTAAAAAAGTGAGAAGTGCACGTGACTTGAGCGTGCATGTTTTGATCGGTTGGAAGCGTTGAATACTGACTGTTGCTTGTGCAGACGTGTCGTGCAAAATGAGACCCCCAGTGGGCCTTTGGGTACGACCAGAATAGGTTGGGAACAATATGCAAAGGGTTATCATCCTTGGACAAGAAGTTTGGTCCCAATGGTAACTGTAGAGACTAACACAAAATTAATGACAATAAAATTGTTATTTTTTCTTTATAATAATAATAATAATAATAATAATAATAATAGGAATTAGAAATTCAAAGAAGAGTGCAGAGCAGTCAAGTTACATAAAGCCCATAAAGGATACCGAACTCGAGACACACATACACAGATAACGACCCCCGCCTGGTAGGCATCATAGTTCGAAATTAGCGAATTGGAAAAATTGGCAAAAGTAAATGACAACTTTAAAATCAAAGTCAACAAGCTGGCTTGACAATAAAAAAGATAAACAACAAGGTTGTTTATATATTGTCATTCCCCATTCTTTTTCCTACTTTTTTTTTTCATAATTAGACAAGGACAAACAGAGATAAGGCTGCCACGTGCCACTCCTATCCAAACAGAAGCAAACCAACATCGAACACTTGTCATTTACCAACTGTTAGCACAAGGACACATGTCCAATACCGTCAACCAAGGACGCTTGTCTAAAGGCCACCACACCCACGTGCCACGGTGCGAGACACCTGCATTTATAGCAGATCTGTAAGCCTTTGGCCTTGTCGCTTGACCACCAGCTATCGTCGACCACCTAAAGCAATGTCAAAAATTCTCACCATTAGCCGTCAATTACTGCTGAAACCCAACCCTCCAGCACCCCTGTTTAGTGGCGGAACCGGAATTTCACTTTAGGGGGTGCAAAAAAAAAATCACAACTTTTTTTATAAATAAAAAATAATAGTACATTTCAAGCTCAAGATCAACCTTCCAATTCTAAAACTAAATAACATTCCAATGTAGCACTACAAGCTCAAGATCAACCTCCCAATTTTAAAACTTAAACTAAATCACATCACATCTCAACACAACGGTACAAGCTCAAGATCGACCTCCCAAGCTCAAGCTCAAACTCAAGATCGACCTCCCAATATCAACACAACATCACATTCCAACACAATAATACATTTCAGACTCTCAATTTCAAAACTAAATAACCAAACAATCTCAAGATCAAGCATAAATATATTGAAAAAAATCAACAAAAAACATAGATTTACGCAACTAGGAATTATGAATTGTTTATGTAGCAAAATAGGAATTAGGAAATCAATTATGGACGTATCTAGTTAACTTTATTGTTGTGGAATTTTCCTATGGCAAGTAAAATCAAAGTGAACACCGATGGTTGCTTAGAGCCAAATGAGCATGGAGGATTTGGAGGACTTAGTAAAGACAACAATGGAAGTTGGCTAGGAGGATTCGTTGGCTACATCCTACAGAGAACATTTTGGAAGCTGAACTGCACAGGATCATCAAAGGCATGCAAGTGATAAGGGATCAAGGATTGGAAAATACTATATTTGAAACTGACACCAAAACTGCTGTGGACGTGATCAATTATGAGCAGTGACATCCTCTTAGCAACCTAATTTTGGATGCAAGGTTTCTCATCAAAATGATCAAATCTGAAATCCGACATGTATATAAAGAGGGCAACAAATGCGCGAATCAACTATCTAATCTAGGAGTGTTTCAAAGAGAGTATTTTGTGTACCTCATGCAACCCCTTGATGTGGTTCTCCTTTTGATAGCAACGGATAAAGCTGGTGTTGCTCATATTAGGGCCTAAACTTTTAATTATTGTAAGTTTGACTTCTGCTGCACCAAAAAAAAAAAATTGAAAACGACAAAAACAACAAGAATAGTGTTGCTGCTAAAAATATGTCCTGCGTACGTTGCGGAACCCGAGCCTGGACCGATGACCTGCAAGACAGAAAACGAGTGACCGCCGGGTGGGGTTCCCGGCGGAGAACTCTCCGATGCTTAAGTCAGAGTGCAGCTACATGATAATGACTCTGAAAAAGTATGAATGTGTGTCGTCCCATACCTGGGGGGGGGGGGGGTAGACCCCTTTACATAGTGATAGGAAGAAGAGCCTCAGTAAGACTGAGTCGTAGGCTAGATGTGTTAGGATCGCGTTAGGATCCTTGAGGATCACGTCATGATCTCTGATAAGATAATTATCGGTCTCCCAGTTTGACTAGGATTGCCGGGTATTCCCCAATTATTATGAGTTATATTTGAGGTATATCATAAGCCCCCCACTTCCTTAGCCAAAATGTTTGGCTGAGGAAGTTTATACCTGGTGTCTTGAGACACACGTCAGATTTGTAAGGGATTCTCCATCTGCTTGTAGGGATAATAATATTTCTCTACTCCATGTGCTCGGACCTAAGCTCTTGATAGCTTAAGCCTTGGAACTTTGCCCAAGTAAGATGCTAAAACTCTAGCTCTTGAGAGCTAGGTCTTTCGAATGTCGCCTAAGTAGGCTACTCGGAATCATCTTTGGGAAGATGAATCATGGGATCTCGGGATCCATTAGAGGTTGTGCCCCACGTTAGCCTCTCTAGAGAGAGGACACATTGCTGCGCATGCAAGTTGTTGCATGTGCTAAGTGTTTGAATGTCCCCTTGAGGGGTCACCTCTCCTGCGAAAGGTGTTTATTTTGTGCAAGTGTGTGTTCTTTAGCTTGAGCTGACCACATCATGCTTGCGTTTTACTTTGACGCGAACCCTTATCGTCAGCTAAGGGCTGGCAAAGAAGCCTCGCACTTACGCTAGGCCAGGTTTCGAATTAACAAAACAGGGTAGGGCGACGAACTCGCACTAGGTTTTGCCATTTCACGGGTTAGAACTATAGCTAAACCGTTCGGATAGAACTTGAGCTCTATCCTGTCACCCTTGAGGGTGTTCGTCCCTTGAGGGATCGCCCTAGAGGGCTAGTGGAACGTAGAGTTCAGATAAGCACCCTTGAGGGCTAATGGAGCACATAGCTCGTGTAAATACCTTCGAAGGGTTGACGGAACTTAGAATTCTCGTACGTGCCCTTGAGGGAGTATGAAGCGTGTAGCTCGTGTAAATGCCCTGAGGGGCTTGACGGAACTTAAGAGTTCCCGTCATACGTGCCCTCGGGGGCGGATGGAGCGCAAAGTGCTCTGATTCACCAGTTGCATTGGTAGCATGTGCTGGTGTGAATGTTTGACCGTTGATAGTCGGTCACTGTATGACCGGATATATAATGCCGAGGCGGCAGAATACTGCAACAAAAACCCTAAACGCCACTTCAAGTCACAGGGTGCTGTGAATTTGTTTCTTGCTTATGGAGTGGTTTATACATCAAAACCCTTACAAGAAATAAAAGTACGTGACTGAAAAAACAGCCTTTGAAACAATAAAGCATATAAAAATGTAACTTTGTTTTTAACACAGAATTAAGAACGGTGTTTAAACATCGAGGCCCCATTAGGGCTTTGTCGTTTAGCTGACAAGGGTGCGCTGCATTACGTGTCGTAGGTGAGCTTAATATGTCATAGAAGTCGAAAGCTCCGACATGTAACGTGTTTGTGCCACTTGACGCAGCTGGTAATTTCTTGGTCTGCCCATCTTTTTCTTGACCAAAAGACAGCAACGGAGGTAGATTTGGTGGTGGTACCTGCCCATCTTTTATCGACAGCACCACGGTGGTGGCACATCGGTGAGGAGATAATCATGTCGTGACAGCGGTGCCATCTGCCGTGGGGCGCCGATTGGCTCTATTGCTATTGGCCGCCTGGAGACGGAGTTGACTACTGCATGGAAGAGGTGGCGCCACCGCAAGGAGCGACAGCAGATCTGGCAGTCGCTGCCGGCAGTAAAATCAAGGCTTGGCTGTTGCAACAACGCGATGCCAAGGAGCTAATCGATGGAGTGGCAGCGTCACTTATTCGATTGCGATGGAGGGCGCGACGTCGGAGAAGATGTCCGCCAACGGCGACATCGCGGTGGACGTCGGTGTTTTCCCCGAAGGTGTCGCAGACCAGGATCTAACGGTGCAAATCAGAACTAGACGGTGCCAGGCCGCTGTTGTCTCCGCATACCGATGATGGAGGTGTCGAGGCCGCAGCGACGTGTAGCTCGGTGATGCCTACTGCGTCGTCACGGTTTTGGATGGCATGACGCCAGAGACCTCCGGTGGTGAGGACCTTGGCTAAGGGACACCGTTGCAATTGATTTCAGTGGAGCAGATTCTTTGGATGACGGTGACTGAGCGGCGCGTATGAGATGCCCCTGTGTGGCGGCTGTTGAGAATTTGAGGGAATCGGAATCCGTGGCATAAGACATTTAAATGCTCTTGAATTGGAACTATCCCGCAATTGTGTTTAATGGCATAAGACATTTACTCTCTCCCATTCTTGGGAGCTAATAATCCAGTTCTACGATTGTTACATTCATCAAGCAGGTTGGAGTTTCATCTCACCCGCAAGTGAATACCTAAGCAGAGCGTAAAAAAAAAAAGCCTAAATCCCTGCAATCCCTCGAATGCTCCCTTTCAATTTCTCATTCTGAAACTACACCCTCGTAATTGCTCAAAAGGTAAATCCAAATCTATCATACAAAACGTAGAGATTTGAGGGGCACTTTAACAACAAAAAAGAACAGAAACCAAGAGTACTGTGTGTGTGGGGGGGGGGGGGGGGGGGGGGGAGAGAGAAATGTTTGCAAATAACGGAACCCCATTTTGTTTGACCGTACGTAGTTGTTCGCATTACAAGATTAATAACAACTGGCTCAAAGTAATATAGTTAAAATGCTATGATTATCAGCAACAAGGCCATTACAAGAATCACCAACCCAATTAAATCCAACGTGAACGGAAAAAAATTGGCTGCTATCCCAATTGATGGAATCTTACTCCTACCTCCTATATAGTGACAATCAATAATCTCTAAATATTTATAGTGATTTTTATTTAATGACGCTAAAAAAGTGCGGTTAATAATTGTTGTTGAAAGTGTTAAAATAAGAGTCATTAGAAACATTTTTACAACTGTTAATTGTCACTTGATACACGGGATTGGTAGAAGATTCCTACAACCCGAGTAGAAGCCAAAATTTGTTCATTTTTACCGCCCAATAAGAATTCTAAATAGCAATTCATAAAACATGAATCGTCATTTTGATGGTCAATGAAAGACTGGTAATGTCCAAGGGAAAAACCGGTTACCTATGTTGGAGTATGAGGTTAGTCTGGAAAAGAATTCGTTCTCTCGAGTCTGTTAAAACTCGATAATAGAAGCCCTCCTCCTGGGAGGACACTGCTACAATTGATCCTTATCCTGTTCATACCGGTTGCTTCGGTTGTTGAGTCTCATCCTATACTAAGAATCAGAAAGGTGAAGTTATATTACAATTTGGTGATATATCATTTAAGGTGAGTTTCTAAATCTTTAGATAAGTTTCTAAATTATATTATAAGGTGAGTTTCTAAATCTCCATCTGTCCCAAAAAAATTGATTATATTTCTTTTTTATGCTGTCTCAAAAAAATTGACCACTTTTCAAATTAAGAAAGATTCTACGATCTTCTTTCATATTTATCCTTCATACACATTTTAAATTTTATTTTTTTTTCACATTTAATCTTCCACCAACTCATTTTTCTATTTCTTGGCCCACTTTTTTCCCTTCATCTTTGTTTCTCTCTCTCGTGGGGTAGAGGGAGTATTATTTTTATTAAAAGTCCAAATATCATCCTCTATGGGGTTAATTTTGAGTAACTAGCTACAGGCAAAGGGGCACACACAAAGGATGCAATCTGACCATGCATGTATAGAAGATTATATCCCAGATAGGCAACGACAAAAACATGATAAAAAATTGCTTTCTAGGCTGCATTTTGCATTACAGAGCAACTATTACCCCAAAATTTAGGAATTCCCAAAAACGAAGGGTCTATTCGAAATCATTTTCAGTTTTAGTTTTCTATTTCACAAAAATAAAAATAAAAATTAGTTTAGTGTTTTTTTTTACAAAAACAAATGGGTATTTGATTATCCAGTTTTTATTTTGAGTTTTTTCTTTTGGGTGTTTGATTACCTAGTTTTGATTTTGAGTTTTTTCTTTGACGGTGGTGGTTGTGGTGGCAGATGGCGATGCCCGGGGGTGGTGGCAGGTGGCGGCGAGTGATGGCGGTGGTTTTCAACCATGGGGGGGGGGGGTCTCTAAACAAAAACCAAAACTGGAAAGCCAAGGTAGCACTTTAAAACTATTAGGTTTTTTGTTTTTTTCTCCAGTTTTGTAAAGTGGAGAAAAAAAAAGTGCATTTAACACAGTTTTGTTTTGAAATCAGTTTTTAAACAGGGCTGTTTTTTGAAACTTTTGATTTTTATTTTGAGACCACCACCACCACAACCCTCCCACCACCCACAGCTTACCATCGGCGACCGCTGCAGGCCCCCGCCCGACACTGCCGGTGGACCATAGTCGGCCACTGCTGCCAGCCACCCTGCCGGCCAACGCCACGCCCCACTATTGCCACCGCATCCACCACCAAAGAAAAATTCAAAATAAAAAATGGGTAATCAAACACCCAAAAGAAAAACTCAAAATAAAACTGGGTAATTGAACACCTGTTTGTCGTTGTAAAAAATAAAAACTAAACTAATTTTAGTTTTGTTTTTTTAGCAGAAAACCAAAACTGAGAGTGATTTCAAATAAACCCACCCAAAACTCTAAAATGGGAGTTTTTTTAAAAATAGACCTGATTTAAAAACTGGTTTTCAAAACTGAAGGGAGAATAAAAAAAATGAAAACTATGTGCTAAACGCGTTTTTTTTCTCTCTAGTTTACAAAACTGGAGAAAAAAAATTGAAAACTTAAATGTTACCAAACGCTACCTAAATACCCAAATGAAGAGAAATTGCAAAGAGGTCTATATATATGAAAGGAAGTTACATTTAGCTCGCAAACCCAATTGATAAAAGAGAACGTATGTTCGTGTGTTTCTGAAGTTGAATATGTAAAAAGGGGAAGTGTAGGACAGAGATACCTAGTCGCGGGTTCTAGCTGTAGCGGTGGCAGGTATGAGCAACAGAGGTGTAGAAATGAACGCTGACAAGGAAAAGAGCGCTGGCTGTAAACTAGTATTGGCAAAGGCGACGACGGATTAGGGTTTGAGATGGGACCACCGCAATAGGTAACGACGACGATGGGCGAAGCCAACGATGAGAGAAGGGAGATGAAGACGATGTGCGAAGGAGACAACGGTGTGGGCAGGGGAGAAAGACTATGTTTTTATGTCGATGGAGAAAGAGTCAGTGAAAGACTAGAAAGGGCCAGTTTTTGGTTCCGTAAATGTCGATCGAGAAAGAGTCAGTGAAAGGCTAGAAGGGGCCAGTTTTTGGTTCCATAATTATAGCATAGTAAAAATATTTTCTTTTTTGTTGTTCACTTTCATTATTTGACTTTTGTTTAAGATAATTTCACATTTTTCTGATCAACTTTTATCCCCTATAAAAAGAAAAAAAGCAAGAAACATGCTATGTTCATCTTTTTTTCCCCATAACTTCAGACAACACTGCTCCTCCTACTCATCTGTGTGTGTGTGTGTGTGTGTGTGTACCAGTTCTATAACCTCATCAACTTAGTAACAACACCTTCCACCTCCATCAAAAGTCCACAACCTCATTCGCACCACAATATCACCATTCGAGAATCACAATCCACCGATATATAATCGTTGCCACCACCCCCCGCACCTTCCACCGCCATCCAAGACCCACAATCCCCCGCCATCCAATTGCTACCACCCCCTTCTGCACCTTCCATGTAATGACCCGGTCCATGGCCCCACCACAGGGCATTGCCTCCCTCAAAAGGGCTAGCCAAGTAGGTACTTATGAGTTCCTTGGCAAGGTCTTATAAGGGTCA
Source organism: Escallonia herrerae (assembly GCA_033070095.1). NCBI lineage: Eukaryota > Viridiplantae > Streptophyta > Magnoliopsida > Escalloniales > Escalloniaceae > Escallonia > Escallonia herrerae. The sequence continues at coordinate 117,337 of JAVXUP010000922.1, read as the reverse complement.
TCTTATACTATTCCACATCCAATGTGGGATATTACAATCTCTCCTCCTTATACCTTAGCGTCCTCGTTAAGGCTCGATCACACATAGCCCAGAATCTTCCTCTCTAGCCAATGTGGGATATACCAGGCTCACCCTTCGTTGCCCCCCAACCATCTTCTTGATGTGGGATATACCTGGGCTTGCCTTCGTTTCCCCAACCATCGACAACCCAACTGGATATCCCAGCCCGAGCTTTCGAGAGTCGGCTCTGATACCAATTGTAACATCCCAAAATTTTTTGGAACGTTATACACTCGCTCGATCAATTCACTAAAATAATATTACCTCAACTCACTCAAGCAATACAAAATATGTCAGAGCAACTAAATCATTAATCATAATCTTAGTAAACTATCGTAGGTGAAACATCAATCTAAGTCTTATAAGCTTAAACAATAGCATTCACCCACGCAGGGGTTCTAACCATCAATGGTAAACTTAAATTCAAAATTTTCGGCTCGCTCGGCTCTAATCCTTATTCGAGCAACTTAAAGCTGGTTGTCACCTGCGGAAAGGAAGTCAAAGGAGAGTGAGCTTTCGAGAGCCCAGTAAGGTCGATCAATGGTTTAAAAAAAATAAGAAAACGATACAGACGATTTGACATTTAAACCAATAGAAAATTTTGAAAGCGGAGAAACAGAGCGATTCAAACGATTTTTCTATATACAATCAAACGACAATTTTAAAAGTGTTTTCAAGAAACCCATAGCATTTTAATGTAAACATAGGGAGGAGTATCAACTCATTTTCCCTTAAATAAATAACCACTTTTAAAACACTTAAAGTGCAATAAACATAAATAGGAAAAGTTGAACATGAGCAGTACAGAAGCAAAGCCACCCCGACAGTGCTCGATACGCTTTACATATGCATATGTACACTGACTAGTCCATTTAGGTACTAGTTAAACCCATCCAACAGACCATCCTTATAACGCTAATAATACAGACCATCCTTATGACTCCCAAGTTACTAACTCATGTCAACATTGAGAAGCAATAAATAGAATTCAAAATATTTTATGATAATTGAATCGATAAAACAAATGAGAATAAAAAGTTTCAAACGATCGCTATAAGGCTCAATTTAAGGTTTCACGACAATTGAAAATATTTTCATATCAATCATAAAGATCAATATTCAATACAGTTCATAAAAACTGTTATTATAAGCATTTGAAATTAGAGTAGTGATGGAGGGTTCGGAGAGAAAATCCTTACCTCGGTCCAAGCGAAGCAATGCTACCAAACCTCGATCGAAATTTTCTGAATAAACCTAGATTGAAAATTTATTTGTTAGAGCGTAATTTATGCCAAATACACTATGAACCCTGATATCAACTACCCACTGCATACTAACTCTCTCCGAAATCACGCACTTAAAACAGTTCTCGCACACGGCCAACCTGACCGAAAATCCTATACACTCCTTAACGAGTACCGACACTCTAGAATTTATAATAATTCACACTAAAACAATTTTATGGCTTAAAACATTATTAAAAGTCAAAATATGCAATTTCTGAATTTTTAAATGTTTTTGAATTAAAATAATTTCTTTAAATACAATAAAAACCCAATAATAACCATAATTACTTCCAGCTGCAAAATAAGCCCCATAATTTTTATAAGAACTTCAAAATATATACAAAAATTATAGAAATTGAAGTCAGAATTAAAAAGACATAAAAACTATTTTTAAATTTTTTGTTTTGCTAAAACCAATGCGATATGGAATCCATAGCAAATCAACTCCAAAAATTATTAAATTTGAACAAAGTCTTATGTATACCATAAAGACATTGCTGTAATTTTTCCCAAAACATTTTTAGGGTTTAAAGGCTTCAAATTTTTTTTTCAAATCTGAAATTATAGAAAATATTAAAAATACATACGATTTCAGAAAATTATAAAAGTTTGCCACGAATTCTAATATAGCCGAACGTATTATATTGTAAAGTTTGACGCACTAACAATCACTGTGCACTACCCAACTCACGTGTGCACTCTACATTTCCAAAGCATCATATTCACAAATATCCCTAGTTACAGTACAACCATTTTTCTTGCTGTCCTCCACACACACACAGGTACAACAGCCACAAAACCCACCATTTTTCACCTCATTACACCTATAAACACAGCCATGCAACCTCCCTTTTTGCTCCTTCATTCACCTACAAAAAACCACTCCAAATCCACACATAAATAGGCACAACAATACACTCAACAGTGCCCTCTCTTCCTCTCTCTCTTGGATTCACTCAAACATGCATTTACCCAGCCATGGCAGTACCTTTATCTTCCCCATTTTACACCTCTACATGCACACAAGGGCACCACAAAAACATCACTACCGCTGCCATTACGGCAGCCCCGCATTCCCTTCGGCATGTACCCCAAAAACTCTCCATACTCCCACACGAAAATAACACAGCAACAGCCCTTTTTCATGCACAACGCAGCAACCCCCTCGCCCTCACCTTCTCACAGCAGCCATGGTTGCCTGTACGCCAAACAAACCACTCATTTGCACCTCTCACATTTGAGCATAAAGACACACATACATTCAAAGAAAAACTGTATAACTTTCTCCTTTCACACCCACTGCCTCACGAAAGTGGGTCTTGCTTCCCTCTCTTTTCTTTTTCCAACTCTTCCACATATACACGCACACATATACACTGATATGTATATATATATATATATATATATATATATATATATATATATATATATATATATATATATAGGGAGTTGATCCGTTGATAGCGCTAGCAAAATAGGAGATCTTGCTAGCGCGATCTGGCCGTCCATCCCGAAAGGATGGACGGCCCAGATCCTTTTTTTTGCGGTGCTGTCAGTCGTCCGCAAAATAGTGTAGCGGACGGACCTTTTTACCATTTTGCCCCTGCTCCCCCCTCCACTACACTGTCTAGCGGTCCACTTTCTTGGGCCCACATTGACAGCCAAAAAGTCGTCCGCTACACTGTCTAGCGGACGACTGACTTCCCTGACACAACTGACACATTTTCACGTGTTTGTACCTTTATTCTACACACGACGGGTTGTCGGAATTCCTCAAGCTCCTTCGGCTACAATTTTCTTCTCCTTCGGACTCGCTTCCATTTTCAGCTGCCTTCAAGCTTCGAGTAAAACTTGCTTCAAGCTTCACTCAAGTAAGGTAAGTTTGCGAATGGTGAAGTTTTCTTTATGGATTGACTGGTAAAATATAATTTTATTTTGTTCGGACAAAAAAGTATGGTTTTTTATTTTTATTTTTATGTTCTAGAAATTTGTCACTATATTCTTCAATTTGTGATGTTCTAGACATGATGTTCATAAAAAAGGTGTAATTTGTTAACTCTAAATAAAGTCATTATAGTTTAATTCGATTTTTTGGCATGATGAATTCGTCTATTTATCTTAGTAATTTTAATTTGTTATGTTCAATAAATTAATAATTGTTAATTTGGAGACACTTTCAGGGGTTATGCATACGGTATGTTTGTCATCCTAAATTGGTCTATTCGCCAAAGTAATTTTTAGGTAATATTTTCAGTTAGAAATGCCATTTGATTGTTAAGCGTAGTCTATTTCTACACAGGTCTTGTTTCACAATGTCTGATTTCGTGTCGAGCTCCAACGTCCCCGTAGATGCTAGTCCGTATCTAGGACGAACGTTTCAAACATTGGAAGAAGCTGAAGAATGTTTTCGAGCGTATTCATTGAGGGTTGGTTTTGGCATTAGAATAAAGACTACAAGAACAAGCAACGTAACAAAAAAGATATGCTCTCGCTTATACGAGTGTCATAGGGGCAGAAACCCACAGCAAAATGAGACACGCGTAGGCAATGATGACAGTGATGACGAAATAGGATATTCGCGTAGAAGACGGGACTGCTTTGAGCGCACAAATTGCCAGGTCAAGATGTTCGTAAGCTACAAAGCCAATCAAGATCATTGGCTTATTACCAGCCTGGAACTGGCACACAATCACCCGTTAGTAACTCCTTCTAAGGTGAGTCAGATGCATCAACACAAGAAGATGGGTAAGGTCGCGAGGAGCCTAATTCACACAATGAGCAATGCGCGAATTGGACCTACTGAGATTGTTAATGTTCTTGCTGAACAGGCTGGGGGAATTCAAAATTTAAACTTTAACACGACAGACGTTCGTAACGCGGTCCGAACCCATAGACGAGCCGCGTATGACCTCAATGATGCGCAATCGACAATGAGCCTATTGAAACGGATGCAGATGGAGGACCCGCAGTTTACCTTCGATTATAAACTTGACGACGAGCATCGAGTTAGTACAATTTTTTGGGTCGACGGTCGTTCGAGGCTAGCTTATAAGCATTTTGGGGATGTCGTGACTTTCGACACCACATACCGTACCAACAAGTACTCGATGCCGTTCGCTCCTTTCACCGGCGTCAATCATCATTATCACTCCATCCTGTTCGGGTTCGCCTTGTTAAGGGACGAGAGCGAGGGTTCTTTTGTATGGTTGTTTAGGACGTGGCTGGAAGCAATGAACTTCAAAGCACCCAAAGTGATCATCACCGATCAAGATTTGGCAATGAAGAAGGCTATTGCGACCGTCTTCCCAGACACCCGGCACAACTTGTGCACTTGGCACATAAGCAACAAATACCCGGAACGTCTGCATCACGTGTACGCAAAGTATCCAGACTTTAAACAGGATTTTGACAAGTGCGTTACCAAGTCGTTAACGATTGAGGAATTCGAGGAGAGGTGGGAAAAGCTTGTTCGGGATTACTCATTGCAAGACAACGAGTGGCTCCAGCACTTGTACGAGTGCAAAGAGCAATGGATTGGCGTTTACACGAGGAGGTATTTTTCAGCGGGCATGAAAACGACGGGCAGGAGTGAATCTATGAATGCCACGTTCGATAGTTATGTGGGTACAACTACCAATTTGAAGACTTTCGTTGCATCCGCACAAAAAGCGGTAGCTTCGTTGTTCGTAAAAGAAAGGGCTGCCGACTTTGCAACAACGTACAAACAAAGGAGAAGGTTGCTCGAGACCCCGCTGGAGCTGAACGGTGCCAAAGTCTATACGAAGGAGATCTTCTTGCTATACCAAGTAGAGCTGCGAAAATCGGGACGATACAGTATAAACAAGGTGGCAGAAATGTCTACGCGTGAGTACAAGGTTTATTCGCTCGTGAATGACCTCGTCCCTGAGAAGCTGCGCAGAATTTATACGGTGAGCCACGACACATTGACGGACTCGGTGACATGTGTTTGCAAGAAGTTTGAGTTCCATGGCATCCTGTGTAGACACATTCTGCGGTTTTTCACAGAAGAATATCAGGACAATCCCCGATAAATACGTCCTGCCACGGTGGACGAAAGGTGCAAACAGGTTGCACGGTACCATTTCCTTTCCGGAGCACCCGTATACTGACTTTGAAGAATCAGAGACGTTGCGGTATAATCATCTGGTGACGATGTTCACCCGTTTGTCCGTAAAGGCTGCTGCTACAATGGTCGGATATAAACATCTCCTCGAGGTAGCTCAGCAGCAAGAGCCCATCGTCGACCAGTTGGAAGCAGCTTCAGTCAGCAATGCGGTTGACACCGAGCCTACGACGGGATCAGAAGATGACGAGCCGGGGGAGGAAGACGACAATGATATCCGGCCGTTGGATCCAATTATATCGCAAACGAAAGGCCGCAAGAGATCTACGCGGATGAAAAGCTCTATTGAAACGGCAACTCAACCTAAAAAGCTGAGAAGGTGTGCATTGTGCAACAAAATGACCGACCACGACAAGCGGAACCATTACAAGGCACTGGGGATAAGTCCAGGGGGTTTGCAAGACGGGGAAGAAGATGACGCCGAAGATGAGGACAAACAAGCTGCAGTGGACCTTTAATTTTTTGTATAAGTTTGACATTTGTAATAATTTTTTTCTAATAATTTTTCGACCGATTACTGGAATATTTTTTTATGTAGCGGACGGATATGCATAGCCCTAATTTTTTGGTCTTCATTTATGTCCGCTATACAATGTAGCGGATGGCATCGCAGAAAAATTTTTGGTCTTCATTTATGTCCGCTATACAATGTAGCGGACGTCATCGCAGAAAAAACTTTTGGTTTATTTATGTCCGCTATACAATGTAGCGGACTGAATCACTGAAAAACTATTGTTTTTCATTTATGTCCGCTATACAATGTAGCGGACCTCTATCCTATTACATATATTAATCAAATCGGGCAATCAGCTTTTATCAGTCCGCTATATTCTCTCTCTCTCTCTCGAATATCTAACCCAAGCCGCTACCCCATCTACGGCGACCCACATCTCTGGCGACACCACCGTCCTCCCCTCATCGCCGACCTCGATGGCTTCTGGATCGGAGACCACCTACGATTTTATTGGCAACTTGCACCTGGCAGGCAAACACTTTTTCAAAGTCATGATGCCGGGATTTGAGAATGAACTTGTAGGCCATCCCTCTTTCTCTGTATTTTTGTGTGTTAAAAGTTTGATCTTTTGGTTAAAAACTAACCTATTTTTTGTATTGTGTTTGTTAGGACATACCGAAAGCCTTTACCAATCAATTTACAACAATTCATGACAGTTCAAGATTATATAGCCGCAAGGGGGCCTGGCAGCTTGAAATCAAGCTGAAGCCCGGCCGACCCCAAAAAAAGCAATTCACAGAGGGTTGGAACGTCTTTGTGCACTAGCATAGCCTCGAACTCAGGGACTTTGTAGTGTTTGAACACCTTGGGTGGTGGGATTTTTAAGTTATAATCTTTGATCGGAGCGCTTGTGAAAAAATTTCTTTCCCCCAATGTGAACCCTAATTTATTATTAATAACCAAATTTATTGTATACATGTTCATTATGTTTCCAAATTTTTTCTCGCTTAATTGTGCCGTTTGAGATACCCTCAATATATTGAGATCGTTGATTGTGAATCGTACGTTATTTATTGTTTATCGATATTGAGATTGTTGATTCCTTCGCTAAAACAAGTCTTCGGGCGCCAATTTATTAAAACTGCATCACACTACATTGTATAGCTGTACTATATAGCGGACACCAAAGTCTAGCTCTACAATATAGCGGCTATAAGGCCTCTGCTTAGGCCGGGGTTGGGGAAGGTCGGAGCAGCAGAAACTCTTAACCCAACACTTAGAAAATTTTCACTTCCTCCACTGTCCGCCATATTGTGTAGCGGACGGACCAACAAAACACTCAACACTTCGAAAATTTTCACTTCCCCCACTGTCCGCCATATTGTGTAGCGGACGGAGCAGCAGAAACTCTTAACCCAACACTTGGAAAATTTTCACTTCCCCCACTGTCCGCCATATTGTGTAGCGGACGGACCAACAAACACTCAACACTTAGAAATTTTTTTCACTTCCCCCACTGTCCGCCACATTGTGTAGCGGACGGTGCAGCAGAAACTCTTAACCCAACACTTAGAAAATTTTCACTTCCCCCACTGTCCGCCATATTGTGTAGCGGACGGACCAACAAACACTCAACACTTTGAAAATTTTCACTTCCCCCACTGTCCGCCACATTGTGTAGCGGACAGAGCAGCAGAAACTCTTAACCCAACACTTGGAAAATTTTCACTTCCCCTACTGTCCGCCATATTGTGTAGCGGACGGACCAACAAACACTCAACACTTAGAAATTTTTTTCACTTCCCCCACTGTCCGCCACATTGTGTAGCGGACGGACCAGCAGAAACTCTTAACCCAACACTTGGAAAATTTTCACTTCCCCCACTGTCCGCCACATTGTGTAGCGGACGGAGCAGCAGAAACTCTTAACCCAACGCCGCAGTCCGAAGTGTTACTGTAATACCCCGAACCTAGGATTACCCGATTATCTTTACCTTAGCAACAGTTTTTAGGAGTGATGTTCTTTTGAATTTTTAACGACGTTTTGCTTGGGCAATATTGCCAGTAACAAATTTAAAATACCACTAGCTGCAGATAAGAATGGGTGCAAGAGAGAAATAAATGAAATGTAGCCGGTCACTCTGGAGAGGTTATAATTAATTAGAGTTTATTATATAAATATTTAATCTCTAATCTTAGTTATTTAAATATGGCAGATGGGGTGATTTATGGAAAAAGTGTGGCATATTAAAATGACCGAGGAAAAAAAAGGAACAGAGAGAGATGGGAGAGATTAGAGGAAATTGAGATATATATATATATATATATATATATATATATATATATATATATATATATATGAAATAGATACAAGGTATATGAAAAAAAAAGAAAATAGAAAGAAAAGTCAGGAAGAGAGAAAGAGGACAGCCGGCCCTAATTGGGCAGCGCCGCTCCCGTCTCTAATTCCTCCACGGCCGGCCACTCTCCATCGCCAGCGATTAACTCCGACCTCGCCTCCATCAAGCCCCACCTCCGCAACCACCGCGCGGTAGCCAAGGCGCCGGTTCCTTTGAAAGCTATCGCGCGTCGCCATCTCCGGCCAACTCCTCTTCCTGATCACGGCAGCCCCTTCTTTGGCGAGCAACTCCAAAGGCCCCTTCACCGTGCGCCATCGCAACGCCTTCGCAACCGCCACGCCGTTGCCACCACCGCAGGAGATTTTTCACCGGCGCCATCTCGGTCAGCCCCTCCCCAATTTTTGGCTACACATACGGTTGGCTAGCACCTAAATCCCCATAATGTGGCCTTCGCCATTGCTGCTCTGATCTATCAACTCCATTGCTGGCGCTTTTGTGCCTTTGTTGAAGGCACTATCAATTGCAACGGCAAGCAATCGCTGTTTCAGGCCACCATTTTGGTCTCTAATGGTCTGTTTCGGCCGACGGCCCAATCCCATTGCCGATCTTCAACCCTTCCCCGCTGCCGAAATCTACAATTACCGGCAAGGGTTAAGGCCGTACCACCGTGGGTCTCCACCCACTGCCCAAGCGTAATGCATGGGACATTCACTAGTCGAACGATCGCAGAAATGTGGTGTACTGAAAGGACCACCGTAAGTCCCAGACTAACCACAACAACCGTCTGATTGTCGTTGCCGTCGGGAATCGCATGACTATGGTGTAAAATTTATTTGTGATATTGACTGTGAAGCAGGGTTGATGGTGGTGTTGTGATTTTAGTGGCTGTGCAGGATGGTAATTTTAGCAACGGTGTTGGCGGTAGATGAAATGGAATGAATTAGGTAATGTGTGTGTACATATGTAGGTGTACGATGTGCGTATTTGGCATGCATGTAGAATTGTTATTATCGGATGACTGTGTGTAATTGGTTGTGTATATGGCGATGTGAATTGGGATACGGTAGTGTGTATTTTCGTGTGTAAACAATGTATGTGACTGTAGTAGTGCGATGGGTGTACGTGTACGGTGTGGTGGGAGAATGGTTGTGTGGTATTGGTACAACTACTTGTTTATGCTGGTTACATTTGCAGTGTGAAGGGTGAGTATTAGGTGCTTGGATGATTTCGGAAGTGACGTGTTACTTTGGGAAAATCAATTGGTAAAGTTGGGATGTACGTCTATGTGGTATGGTAAGTATGTTTAACTGCTGTAGCTTAAATTACCAAAAACGGTTTTAGTGTTTTATTCTCGTCAAAGAAAAACTGGACCAGCATGTAAATGATGTTTTGCCTAGAAACTGAAATGAAACTCGGATTTGAAATGTTTTGTATTGACGTTATTGTGAATATTGAACATCTTGATGATTATTGAAAGGATGTGAGGATGGTTGAGAATCAATTGATGAGTGATTTTGTTCACGATGAACCCAATGGGGGTTTTTGGTTTACTCGATTGCTATGCCCTATATCCACGGGGGAAAGTTGGATTTCGGGCCCTGGTCAACGGGGCTTGTACGTTGATGCACAGTACTGTGGCTGGTGGTGCGCCCTTGCGTCCACATGATTATTTTATCCTGGGTGTAGGAGGGATTTCGGGCCCTAGTCAGGGGGCTCATACGCTGACCGCAGCATATCGTTTGAGCTAATGTTGGGATTTGAACTGGTTGTTATAAAGTTTTGCGATAATCATTATATACTTCAATTTTTGGTTTCATGTACTCTGTTTTGTTTTTACCCGATGATTATCAAATCTATGATTTTTAGATATCTCAATTATGCTACTATATAAAGTGAGTTATTTTCTGACATGCTATGGTCCACCTAGTTGAATCATTGGTTACTTACTGAGCACGTGGAAGCTCATCCCTTACTTATCATTTCAGGTTTGAAAGTAAGGTGATGGTGACGAGCATAGGAAGGAACAATTTGGCACTGAGCTCCGGAGACTGTATTGGTTGAGTCGCTAAAGATTTAGATTGTTCGTTTAGTTTTAGTTGTTGATAAATTAGAGTTATGAGGAGTTGTAGCATGAGTATTGTATTCAAATAAAAATATAAAAATGTAATTTAAGTTTATAGAAGTTTTAATTTCCGCTGCAGATTATATGTTGTTTTAGCGAGTAAGACCTGGCAGAGCCCTCGGTTGGAGTCCATAGGGTCTACGGCCGGTCACGTGCCTTGCTCGCGGGCCTGCCCGTGGGTTCGGGTCGTGACAGTTACGTTGCTTGGGCCTCCTCTTCTTCAGTCACCAATCGAGCTTTGGCCGCGCCGGTACAGGGTTACCACGGATACCATTGACCATTGCACAAAATATATTCTGCGAGAAACACAAAACGGCGTAAGACACGAGTTAACATTTATGCCAAGTTACAATAACTGTTAAACAACAATCGTAATATTACCATTGAGTCCAACTGGGCTTTGTACATCTGCAGCACAGGCATGTGGGCGGTATCGTCGTGGAGACTGTCGATCACCGATACGACTTTCTCTACCGGTTCATAGCAAACCAAGTACCAGTGGCTTTCCCCTAAAAATGGGATTAGAAACACGTCGGCAACACTTGCGCTCACTGGACTATCCCTAGCAAGATACGCTCGTAGGTTAGCGGACGGTCTCCACTGGCTCAACTTTTTCTTCCGCCTTTGCTCGACCCACTCATGCCATTCAGACACTAGGAGGCTATGAAAAAAGGCATCCACCAAAAAAACGGCCGGGTACTCGTTCAGCCGCTCCCGACCCCTTTCCTTCAGAATCTCCACGTATGTGGAGATGACACCGTTGTCTAACCAACTCCCCGGAGCCAGGGAGGCCATTTCTCCCCACTCACAAGTGTAATCCATGCCCTCCGGATGATTCACACTATACAACGCTTTGTCCCGGGGGAAGCCGCTAAAATAACGCTCTCTGATTATTTGGCATTTATGCGGCTTTAGGGGCTTCACTGGATGCCCTTTGCGATATTGCCCTCGGGGGTCGACGGGGGGATATTGCACTCCTTCGGGGGGGTCGACAGGGGGATATTGCCCTCCTTCGGCAACAGATGGTCCTGCCCACGGGACAATGGGCAGTGTCTCTGACAGACTGATGTGTCCGAAACCCCAGTCTTGCGTGACTTGACTCTGAGAGAAGGGTTGGGGTTCCGAGTCCAATAGCAAAGAGAAGGAGGGCGCACTGTAGTCTTCCCACGGCGCTTGAGCCTGGCCCATGGTGCTTGGCGGTCCCCAATCACCACCCATTCCCGGTACAGAGGGACCACCATATCCCTGGCTCACTCCCGAAGTCTGTCCCGAGGGATCGGTGTATCCCTCGCTCACATATGGGGGCTGCCACCCCGGATAACCCATTCCCGGGCTGACGCCGGAAGGCTGGCCCGATGCTTGGTGTAAAAAATTCCCGCAGCCATACGCCAACGCATCAGCCTGTTGGCGAAGCTCCTCGCCCATTGCATCCACCAAATCCTTCCGCTCGCGCAACTTCTGGAAGAAGGCGAACGAGGCATTAACCTACATCCAGAGAGATAATAAATAAGTAACTTCATACACAGTTAGAATCATCAAGTTCAATTAAAGCACTTATTGGCCAACTTACCAGATTGTATGCCATGTGCTCATCGATCTGACCCCTAGGGTGGTACTTCTCCCCACGTTCAAACCTTACTGGAGCTACTCTCCTCCGGGTGATGCGGTAGTACCACCCATTGTACTGTTCGATGCTGATCACGGGGTCAGGCTCCGACACAATGGCCGCCAGTGTGTCCTGCCAGGAATCCCAAACCTCAAGTTCTCGTGCGCACAAGTCGTGCGCATTTGCCTTGCCAAACCGAGGGACACCCGGTGGGTTCCTGTTAAGCCTCATATCCGGCGCACGGCTGGCAACCCCTGCAGGCACTCAAAATGGCGCATAGCGCGATCTGGCAGCTGCCACTCTGCGACCTCGAAGTGGATCAGGGGTGTGCGTTGCAACCCGGAGAGCGTGAAGACGAACGACTCTCCCACCCGTCGCGCCAAATGTTTGTACGGTGCCCATCGCATCTGGCCAGGAGATAACGAGTCGAGCTCCCCTCGATAGTACGTAATGTTGTGATGGGGATCGTCTCTCCTCTGGTAGTGGCTGTCCTTCCGGCTGTACTCCCAGGCGCACAACCGAGGCCACACATTATCGGTTCCGTCCCTACGCGTGGGTGCGCCGGTAGCAAGGTGTTCATAAGACCACACCTGAGAGCAAAGACAAATTAAATAAAGTATCGTCAAATTTTATTGTCAATTCAACCCAAAAAAAAAGAAATGAGCAAGTAATCAAGAATTGTATGATATACCTGCAATAGCGAGAGACATGCACATATCGCTTTGGAGTCGGGCCTCGTTGCCTTGTGCAATGCTCGGTAGAGGTACGCAAGAGTTGCGGCTCCCCAGGCATAATCCCCAACCTCCAGCAGGTTACCCAACAACGGTAAATATTTGACGCTGACGGTATTCTTCGACGTTGTTGGGAACAGAATTGCCCCCATCACCCACAAGAGGAAAGCTTGTGTGTACAGCACAAGCATCTGATCCGTGTAGTTATCCGGCAGAACCTTGTAGGTATCTACCAACCATTTCAACTTGATACCCCCAGTGCTAAATTGATCCTGGGGTATCGAAGTAAAGAAGTCCCTAGCGGTCCTCTTATTCGTTGCTTCTGACGGAGGAGCTATTACCGGCCGCCCCGTCACCGGTAACCCTAAGATGAACCCTACATCTTCTAGGGTAATTGTCAGCTCTCCGAGAGGGAAGTGAAACGTATTCGTTTCACTTCTCCACCTTTCAACAAGGGCACCTATTAAGTGCCGGTCAAGTTGTTGAAAGATCTGCCCACGCGTGAAAATCCCAAACCCAATCCCACGCAGTAATTTTTTCTGGGTTCTGTTCAATTTCCATGCTTTAAAATTATCGGATACTTCTACCGTGTTGAGAAGTGCTCTTTCCTACGAATTAATAAATACAATTTAAGCAAATTAAACGATATACAACGTTCCTAAGAATAACAAAGTTGATAAAATAAGTATCTTACTCCACCATCCCATATGAGCGTACTGATATGGTTTGCTTGGTCGTATAATACGGACGGATCTTCTGGTCCAGGGTTGAAATCCATTTTTCGCAACTGAAATTATGCAAAACGGCAAGGTTGGAAGCGTAAACATTCTCAAACATACAACGCTAGCACAGTCAACACTAGCATGTGATCAGATAATACTCACATAAGTTCACATGCTGTGTATATGCAATGTACATAGATACAAACAGACACGGAATGGGATTTTACAAGTGAAATCACATGAACAAATAATACACAATACACATATATAATCTATATATATGTATAGATACATTGACAAACGCTAGCACAATGCACCGCGCACACATTCAAAATCATGCATAAGCCGTGATAACAACTCTAGATTATGAACAAATAAAGGATTGGTTTGTGAACTTACGTGATTGATTCGTTGAATAAAGGATTTCTTGAGAAGAAATTGCGCCGATCTACTTGCCAACGCCGCTAGAAGAATTGTGAGAAGAAGGAATGAATAGCAGTTTAGAAGGAATGAATAAGGGTTTCGAAGTAAAGAAAGGGAAAAACGGTCCGCTACACTGTCTAGCGGACGGTAGGATAATGACAAAGTAACAGTCGTCCGCTAGACAGTGTAACGAATGACTTTTTGGCTGTGGGCCGATCTACTTGCCAACGCCGCTAGAAGAATTGTGAGAAGAAGGAATGAATAGCAGTTTAGAAGGAATGAATAAGGGTTTCGAAGTAAAGAAAGGAAAAAACGGTCCGCTACACTGTCTAGCGAACGGTGGGATAATGACAAAGTAACAGTCGTCCGCTAGACAGTGTAGCGGACGACTTTTTGGCTGTCAACGTGGGCCCAAGAAAGTGGACCGCTAGACAGTGTAGCGGAGGGGGGAGCAGGGGCAAAATGGTAAAAAGGTCCGTCCGCTACACTATTTTGCGGACGACTGACAGCGCTGCAAAAAACAAGGATCTGGGCCGTCCATCCCTTCGGGATGGACGGCCAGATCGCGCTAGCAAGATCTCCTATTTTGCTAGCGCTATCAACGGATCAGCTCCCATATATATATATATACACACATGCAGCCACACTCACATCAAAACACACCATTCATTCATACATAACACACATTCTCACTAACGCAGCTCCGCACATTCATACCCATCTACGCACGAAAAATTGCTTCGCACGAACACACAGACTCTTGCGCACACCCATGGCTGTTCCACTCTCTCTCTAACCCGCAGTCCCTCAACCGAATATACACTGCTGCCCCGTCACAGCCACCATGGCTATGACTTGCTTGAATCCACCCCTTCGTCCTATAAACGCACCCCATTACAACCACGGCATCGCTAAACACATACGCTTATCGCTCAGCAGATGTCCCCCCTTCACACAGCCTCTAAGAACTCATAAATCCGTGAATGATTTTTAAAGAGAAAAGGGTTAGAAAAACTTACCGAAAAAGCAACCCGATCGCTGGAAAAATCTGCCGCTTCAAGCCCCCTCTTTTCTTCCTCTCCTTACCCTTTTATCTCTCAGCCGTTTCTTAGAAATTTTGGATGTAAACCTCAGGGTCGGCTGCCTCTCGGAAGTATATGGGTATATATACAAACCCTAAAATTGGCACTTACCAAAACCTCCCTTCAATTTTGTTAAGTCATTTTAAATCGTACCCGCTACTATCTCTTATTATAAATAGGTCCAAATTAACTTATTTGTTATAGTTTGTGTTAGAAAAATTTTAGCGGGTTTGTTAGATAACCTTGCTACACTAATCGTCTCTAAAAGCATAGCGATGCTAAAATTTCGCCGCTAAGAGTCGTTAAGAAAAACATTGACGTTAAGTAAAAAAAACGCTAAAAGTTTCTTAAAAAAATAGCGATGCTAACTAAAATTTCGTCGCTAAAATATATTTCGCCGATAAAATTTCTAATTAGATCTGAAAAAGTATCGGGGTGTTACATTCTCCCCCACTTATAAAAATTTCGTCCCCGAAATTTCACACATTGTCATTGTTCAACTCAACGCTTTCACTACCTAACTCCCAAACGAAGGTGTCACCGAATCTTTCACATAACCTCAAAGGTATTGGTCAAGAACATCAATAATAGCTCAGCAATCTCACAACTTAAAGTATTCGACCATAATATATGTTTCAGATTATAACTTAGAATATGATATCTCAGAATCAAAAGGTATATGAACGCCTAAATAAATTATCTGGGAGTGTATCTGGCACCACGTCATTAAACATCGCAGCATCTTGAGTCGACATCGCAAAAAGTCTGGCCGACTCTGACCCTCTCCTAGGCGAGGTGCACCACTCACTGCTAAACTGGCTGTAGGTGCGGGGCTGAGGACCGATTGATTCTCCCATACTAAAGGACGATTTTGAACTTGATGTTCCACACTCCCACATTTGAAACATCCTCCAGTGAGTCTATAGCACGGTGTATCCCCCTGGTTCTTTCCACGTGTAGGACACAGAACTTCTGAAAAATCTGACCTAGAACTCTGAACTGATCTAGCTCTTGTGCTCCGTGCTCCTTTGAATTTGACTCTCTGCCCTGACCTATTGCCCTGAACGTGCCCCATCCTTTGACTTGGAGTGCCTAATTGCTCCGAAGAAAAGAACTGTTGATGCTTGCCAGCCTCTAAAGTTTTATTCTCCTCTCTATCTCTCTTCTGACCACGTTGCCTTTGTTCAATCCTCTTCTTATTATCCGACTTGGACTGTTCTAATGCACGTGCCAAATCAACACACTCTACATAGCTCGATAAATGAGCAGAAATCACCCCATCTCTCAGTCCTGGTTTAAGTCTCCACTCGAACTTCCGACATCTATCCGCCTCTGTTGATAACATCCTAGTCGCAAACCTTGCCAGACGAGAGAACTGCACCTCAAATTCATCCACTGTCTCCCGATCTGCTTGGGTCACATTGGCAAACTCCCTCAACATCTGCTCATGATAGCTCACAGAAAAGTACCTATTGTCAAACAATTCCTTAAATCGTTCCCAAGTCATCTCAGCCTTCTGCTGGGTAGTCATACCACTCTCTATCATCTTCCATGACTGATCGGCCTCACCCCTTAGCTTATACACCGCAAATTTTAACTTTTGTTTCTCGGTACATCGTATGGCTCGAAAGACCTTTTCCATCTCTCAATCCAAGCCTCTGCCTCCATAGGGTCCACTGTTCCACAAAAAATTGAAGCATTCTGCTTGTTAAACTCACCTAGGGTACTTCCCTTCCTGAGGTTGTAGCTGCGGCTGAATGGGGTTCTGTGTACCTTGCTGCTGATTAACCAAATGCTGGGCCATGAATGCTAACATTTGATTCATGGTACTCAGCGCTGCAGCAATGGTTTCTGGGTTTTGCTCTTGTTGCTCAACATGGGGTACTTCCCCAATCAGGATCTCCTGATCTCCAGTTCGACCCCCAGTCCGACCTCCCTGTCCCTTAGCTTGGCCTCCGCGACCCCTTGTTCTAGCTCTATGAGTGCGGGCCATGCTATAACAGATAAACTACAGTCAGAGTCCACAAACACCTTCTATAAATGACTATGCAAATTTAAAGTTTCTAATAATATATATTATCGGATACATCTCCATCAAAACGATCTCATACATTTAGCCACTATTACAGTTCAGTAAATCATTAAATCTTTCCCTAACGCTAATATCGAAACCTAGGCTTCCTCTCACAAGTTTCTAAAGTCTATTAATAATAAAGTTACGCTCGATCATTTGTTCACCTAGGTTCAAGTCTACAGAATCATATACCTAAGCTCTGATACCAACTGTAACGACCCGGTCCACGGCCCCACCACAGGGCATTGCCTCCCTCAAAAGGGCTAGCCAAGTAGGTACTTATGAGTTCCTTGGCAAGGTATTATAAGGGTCATCTCATACTATTCCACATCCGATGTGGGATATTACATTCCACCATGCCCAACCCTCCCTAATTGTGCATCATCAGATGAACTAGATTGAAAATTTCTGATGTTAAGAAATGTATAGATCCAATGTCACATTCAGTAAAGATTTATTATACACATATAGTGTATATTCAATGTTTTCGAGCTTGCCCAATTGATGTATTAGAAATGATACCTTGGGATGGATGTAAAGCTAAAAAAATTGTTTCTGTTCCCAGGACAGAAGACTGTATCGGTTGTAAGGATTGTGAATCTATCTATCCAACAATTTTTTTGAGTGTTCGAGTTTATTTATGGCATGAAATAACTTGCAGCACTGGTTTACCTTATTGATACATAGGCATTATTAGAAAAAAGTCAAAAATATATCTATTGGCATTTTGGGTAAATATTAAAGATTTTCCTTCTATTATAATTTTTGAAGAGTAAAATTTGCCTTTAATACGGTTGCACCCATTTTCAACAAAGGTTTTTTTTTTTAATCTAATCAATCCTTTCTGCAATTTTTACTCGACTTGATCAAGTTTTCGAGGGATAAAATTGTAAAACTTTCTCTAACCTATTCTTCAAAGAATTACTAGCATGATTCAAATAGATATTTTAAAGAATTCAACTAGTGACATGCCAAATATTTGTTTCACATGGCACACTTATACACGATTTAGATAGGTTTTGAGCATATTTTCGTGAAAGGTGACCTAATTAGCATTTTAAACTGGTAATGACCCTCTATGAACAAATAAAATTTATGCAAGACACGATAAGCAAGATATTGTAATTAACAGTTAAGGTGTCTTAATAGGGCATATTGTATGATCTCTAGCTAAGAAAATACCTTTTATTAGTAGCTACCACATAACTTTATGTAAATTTTACCTTATAAACTTACAGTTGAGCTAAATATACATTATTTCGTCCTCGAAATTTGGTGTTTTCTAGATCGTTGCTCTTTATTATGTCTAATCTTATCCCTCGTCACTACACCCAACTTTACCCCACTTTAATTCAACAACCAAAATTATCTAAAATATTATTCTTAAATCACCAGCTCTATCGCAATGTCAATGATACCTCTACATTTTGACATTTCTCCATTAATACCTTTAAATCGTCACTAAGCAGTGAAGTCTCACCAAATGAGTGACTGTCACTTAATTCAAATAAACTGTTACAAATTCATCGTAAACCCAATTCGAGAGTTGGGACATTATATTCTCCTCACGTTAAAAGAAATTCGGCCTCAAATTTTACAATATTTGTAACGTCTGGAGACTAGGCTTTCACTACGTGAATCTGATAGCAACCAGTATAGCAGCAGAGTACTGCCTAACTCCGTACTAAAATTCATATCGCATGAATACACAGACGTAACGATTCATTTTCAAATCATAACATCAAGCTTAAACTTATCAGATTATCACTTGCTCGCTAACGGTTCTAGAACCACATGATCCGATGTCCTTGATGTTCAATAATTTAGTTCTTATATGAAATACGCTTAAATTGGAAACCTATGTTCATAGGATTTTTACTAACGGAAATTCAAAAATTCATAATCGCAATTAACCAATCCCAAAAGGAACCCTTCATTCAAATATCTCATGTCTCAAACTTCAAGAGCCAACATTACTCTTGAAGTCCCAAGCTCTCTAACCTCAAGATCGAGACAACATTTGCAATCGTCATCGAATGCACATATAACCTCAAAATACGAGTCAAGAAGGCAGCTTCAGTAAAATTCATAACAGCTTCAAGCATGTCACCGTACTATAAGAGTTCAGATTATAACCTAGGATTCTATAATCTAACTAACTAGATATCAGTACTCAACCTCAAATGGTTATGTCTTGGATAGTACAAAGCTCACTGAACTATATTTACTCCACTCCACTCCACTCCAACTCAACCAATTATTTAAATTCATAATCACCATGCTTTTGCTACGCTTGTTAGATAACAAACCACAACATATTCTTTCGCACAATCTACTTAATAGTAGTAAGCTTAACAGCAACCCTATGGCGCAATAAAGTACCAAGAAATTCTCACATATGATTTTCACTCTAAAGGAATCAATCTTTAGTTCTACCTTCGACTTCGTCAGCCTAGTTACAATTCTACAGAATAATATAACCTAACCAGTGAGATCATTACTTATACCCTAATATCCCAAAATTGTAATGCTCTGATACCATTTCTGTCACGACCCGAACCCGTGGGTAGGCCTGCGAGCTAGGCACGTGACCGGCCGCAGACCTAATGGATTCCAACCGAGGGCTCTGCCAGGCCTTACTCGCTAAAACCAACATATGCTGCAGCGGAAATTAAAACTTCTCCAAAACTCTAATTAAATGTTCATGTTTTCATTTAAATACATCACTCATACTAAAACTTTTCATAACTTCGATTGTCAACAACTAAAGCTAAACCGACAATCTAAATATTTAGCGTCTCATTCCATACACTGTCCGAAGCTCCGCACCAAATTGTCTCTTCCTATACTCCTCATCATCACCTTACTTTCAACCTGAAATGATAAGTAAGGGATGAGCTTTCACGTGCTCAGTAAGTAACCAATGATTCAATTAGGTGGACCAAAGCATGCACAAAATAACTCACTTTATATTATAGCTACATTAAGACATCTAAAATTATAAAGTTGGTGATCATTGGGTAAAACAAACTAGGGTACATGAAACCAAAAACTTGAAGTATAAAATCATTAGCACAAAACTAATGACAACCAGTCAATTCCAACATTAGCTCAAACGATATGCTACGGTTAGCGTACATGCCCCACTGACTAGGGCCCACAATCCCTACCCCTTCCTGGGATAAATATTATTCGGTCAGGGAATACGCCCCCCTGACTAAGGCCCACAATCCCTACCCCTTCCCGAGATAAATATAATATGTGGACGCAAGGGCGAACCACAAGTAACAGTACTCTGCATCAACGTACAAGCCCCGTTGACCAGGGCCTGAAATCTAACTTTCCCCGTTGGATATTGGGCACAACAATCGAATAAAACCAAATCACCTTTTGATTCATCGTAAACATAACCACTCATCAACTGATGGTCAAACCATCCTCACGTGCCTTTCAAAAATTATCAAGATGTTCAATATTCACAATAAAGTCAAATACCAAATATTTCAAATCCGAGTTCCATTTCAATTTCTAAGAAAAACATCATTTACATGCTGGTCCAGTTTTTCTTTAATGAGAAATAAACCACTAAAAGCTTTTTAGTAAATTAAGCCAGAGCAGTTAAATATAATTAAAGCAGTCAATGTTGATAAATACCACTTTTAACCATAGAAAATATATACATTATATGTAAAAATACTAGTTGAATCAAAGGGTCACTTACCTGACGCTAAGCATTCCTCATATCAAAATCTCCGAAGCGACGATTATGCTGCTACATCTGGCTCAAGAACCTTCAACGCCATTCTTTTCCTCTTTATATCCCTATACGTGCTTTAAGCTGAAAGCATCATCGGTCAACACCATATCCCTTTTCTACCGAACCTAAATAACAAACCACATGAATGCCATTCATTTTCCCTTAAGCATGCCTAAGTATTAGGTTTCTCTTAAGTGAGTTTTTAGCCGACCATCCCTCGACTTTTGTATAATTACCTATTTGCCCCCAATGCCTAAAGTACCTTATCCACTTAGATATAAACTAAAAGAGTCCTTTTTAAACCACTAATGGGTATTTCGAACATGAACAGTCTTTCCCAAAATTTCTCGCTTAGAACCCTAAATTGCTCATTAAATCGAGC
Source organism: Escallonia herrerae (assembly GCA_033070095.1). NCBI lineage: Eukaryota > Viridiplantae > Streptophyta > Magnoliopsida > Escalloniales > Escalloniaceae > Escallonia > Escallonia herrerae. The sequence continues at coordinate 96,134 of JAVXUP010000922.1, read as the reverse complement.
GCTAATGACCTTATTTTAAAAAATATATCAAACAGTACCGGAATACCACGAAATTTTAGACACCAAAGAATCTCAATACTTTTAGGTCACCGTAAAATTCTAGGCTAAAAATAATTTTTTTACTATGTTAAATAATTCAAAAACCTATTTTGAAAATAAAATTGTTCGAGACATTTTCCATGTCCGGAAAAATCTGAGAAAATTTTACGTCGAAGGTTTCCTAAAATTAAAGGGATTTTATGTTTTATATTTTGCCTAAATCTATTCAAAAATGGTCTTTAAAAATAGTTTAGTAAACTGTTGTAATAGTAGTTTGTTACTCGATTGCCGATCGAGCGTTACGCTGCTAATGGTGCTAAAAATAGCAAATGACTTTAAAAATTTTCAGAACTTTAGAAAGTACCTTATCTTAGGTAGATAAGATTATTGTAGGAGTTTCGGAATTTAATAACTTAATTTAATATTCTAAATTACACTGAAGTCTCTTTCACGAATAAAATTAGTTAGCACGCTTCTTGAGCTCCAAAAAATCTAAACTTTTTACTGTGTGTAGTTCTTGAAAAAGTAACATAAGTTATTGCTTTAAGTTTTGTCCAAATAATGTTCTAGATATATTTTAAAATTTTGAAAAGAAACTGCTGGAATATGATACCTTTTTAGCGACACTTTTGCGTTTAATGTTTAAAACAAAGGTCTCTCTCTCTCTCTCTCTCTCTCTCCCCCTCTATGCATCATCACCTTTCTCGTACAAACCCATCTCGTTCCTCATACAACCCAACTTGTGTTCTTACCTAAACCACTTTACAAACAAATACTCGCACATGCATTCCCCCTTCTCCTATATCTTGTCATGCACCCACAAACACTCCCATAATCTATAAACAACCTACCAGTTTTTGTTTTTGTCTGCCAACTCACGACAATCCCAAATACCTCCTATATCTTGTCAAACGGCAATACCACAAAATTTTAGACACCGAAGCATCTCAATATTTCTAGGTCACTGTAAAATTCTAGACTAGAAATAATTTTGTTTACTATGTTAAATAATTCAAAAATCTGTTTTGAAAATAAAATTGTTCGAGACATTTTCCATATCCGAAAAAATTTGAGAAAATTTCACGTCGAAGGTTTCCCAAAATTAATGGGAGTTTTGTTTTATATTTTTCCTAAATCTATTCAAAAATGGCCTTTAAAAATAATTTAGTAAACTGTAATAGTAGTACGTTACGCAATTGCCGATCCAGCGTTACGCTGCTAAAAGCGCCAAAAAATAGCAAACAACTTTAAAAAATTTTGAAACTTTAGAAACTACCTTATCTTAGCTAGATAAGATTATTGTAGGAGTTTCACAATTTGATAACTTAATTTACTATTCTAAATTGCACTGAAGTCTCTATCACGAATAAAATTATTTAGCACGCATTCCAAGCTCCGAAAAATCTAAAATATTTACTGTTTCTAGGTCTTGAGATGTTAACATAAGTTACTTCTTTGAGTTTTGTCCAAATAATTTTATAGATATATTTTAAAAATTTGAAAATAAACTGCCGGAATATGATACCTTTTTAGCGACACTTTTGAGTTTAAAGTTTAAAACAAAGGTCTCTCTCCCTCTCCCTCTACGCATCATCGCCTTTCTCATACAAACCCATCTCCTTCATCATACAAACACATCTCCTTCCTCATACAACCCAACTTGTGTTCTTACCTAAACCACTGTACAAACAAATACTCACACATGCATTCCCCCTTCTCCTATATCTTGTCATGCACCGACAAACACTCCCATAATTTATACACAACCTACCAGTTTTTTTTCCCAACTCACAACAACCTCAAATACACACCATAAAACACCCAGTACACATATCTTCACATTTCACTCCCTTCACCCATATATACACACTACATGTACACATATACATACACAGAAACACACTCATTAAAGCCACAAGCTCTCTACCCAAATCTGTATTCCTAGGAGTGTTCAACTTTTCCCTGGCTAATCAACTCTCCTGGGACCCCAAAATGGCAGGAGCTATGCATATGATAATACACCAGGAAATTACGCTACAATCATAATTTCTCGCTCTATTTCACTAACTATTCAACCATATTGTTTCCCGATAGAGCTACTATGCACAAATATAAGGAGCTGCTATGTAACAACCATCTTTGTTTGACTTGGTCTCCTTCCTTTTTTATCCCTGTACAGACAAAAATGCCACAATATATACTCACAACACCACCCACTTCCTCACACGACTCATAGGAAAACCCATTTAGTTTAGGGCAGCCTGTGTGACCCTTTCTTCTTCTTCTTTCACCACATTTTCAAACTCTCATCACACTCATGCACTTCACAGTTTAGTCTGCACAATCCCCACTTCCACCTTCTTTCATAAGCACACACTAACAACACATGAAATATACACACACTCAATACGCTTACTTGCACAGAGACTACAACCATCTCTTTTCTTTACTGTCCATTACACCCATGCTCACACAAACACATGTACAACACTTCCACAAATATACACCCTAATCTAAATACAACCACTTGCCTTTAGGTGGCCAAAAAAATTCATTGGCCGGAACAGTAACAGTGCCGCAAATGCAAGTTCACGGTAGCCATACACGGTTGTCTAACCCATCTACACTATACAGTACTCAATATTCACCCACTATTTAACATTTTTTATTTTTCAGTATCCATTTTTAGCCCCCAGCAGCCCTTCACACAACCGCATACTTCTATGGCAGCCACCACTGCTGCTCATATCTCACGGTAACACATATTTAGGTGGACTTATATACAGCTGCTATGTATACATATAAGCTTACCCGAGATTTGCCAGAAAGATCCTTCCTTGCTCTCCTTCTCTATCTCTGCTTCACGCTCCTTCTCTTTTAGCCGTTCTTCCAACTAGGGTGAAGAGAATTTTAGGGTCAGCTGATGTGTTTATAGCTCATGTATATATATTAATCCCTAGCAAGGAATTACTAAAAACCCCCTTCCATTTTATGAGTCATTTAAATTTTACATGGAATAACCATTAGTACAAAATGCCGAATATAGTTATTTTATGAACGATTAACGTAGTAAAAGAATTTAACGGTTTATTACCGAACCCCGCTACACTAATTCATAAATAAAAGTTGCTAATAAAATATCGACACTAAATATATGTATAAAATTGTCACTAAAGATTTATAAGAAAAATACCATTAACACTAATTGTTGCTAAAGATCTCAATCAATAACAATACTACCTACTATTGTTAAATTATATCTTATGGTTTCAAAGTTGTCTCTAAGATCGTAATTATAGTGTTCTCCAATTTTGTCGCTATAAACCGCTCGAAATAATATGCCAATGCCAGGTAAGAGTTCGTCACTAAAAATAAAATTATTTTAGTCCGAAGGAATAATTATAATAACGAAAATCTCTCAAGCATAACATCATCCTCCTCCTTCTGCTCCCTCTTCTTCCTTTGCTCCTCCACCTACCCGTCGTCCTCCTACTTCTCCATACAGCTCACCCACCGATGTACTTCACATACCTCATTTCTTTGAAACCCCTAAAGACCAAATCAATGTTTACACCAACTTTGTCGATCGTGAGGTCGTGCTTGGTCGTCCTAGTGACCTCATCCTTATGGGTCAACTGGTGTCACTCCGTTCTTTGAATGAATGGGCTTCTTTCTTTCATCTCTCCTCCTAGTGTCTTTTATCCCCATTTAATCCATATGTTTTACTCAAACATGAGTTTTGACTCCTCTGCTCCGCCTATCTTACAACTTACGTCAATGGGTTCCTATCCGTCTCAACGACACAACTCTGGCCCATATTCTTGGGGTTCACCAACCAGTCCTGTCTTGTTGTCTTTCCCGGCAATACTTGGTCCACTCACGGCCTTTTCACCCCCCTCGACCAAACCCAAACCTTACTCAACAACTCTTCCATCACACGATCCCGTATACCTAATTTGAGTGAACTCTCACCCTTATACCGCATTCTTCATCTCATCATTTCCTACAATCTTTCTGTGCACTCCGGCTCTTATGCTGCTTTCACCTACCTTGATATCATCATTCTTACCTACTTCATTCGGGGCGCTCCTTTGAATCTTGCGGGCATTATTCTTCATGTTATGGCTGCCCGTATAAAGAAACCCTCTGCCCATCTTCCTTTTGGTGGTCTTGTTTTGACCTGTGTTTTTGAACGGTTTAATGTTCCCCTTCCGACAGCTATCTCAAAATGTGTGTCTATTCCAAGCACACACATTCTTAATGAGACATTACTTCGTTGTGTGGTTTTACAATTTGTACCGACCCTATCACACAATCTCATTATCTTGAGTGAATTGCACTTTCTGAGTAGACTCAAGCTTCTGAGTCTCTCCCAGCTCCTGCTTCTTCCCTTCATCCACCTTTGCCATTTGATCCTTTATCCTTTGCACCACCACCACCACCGATTGACCCTTCCCTTTCCGCACCTCCTTTGTACTCTGACCCTTCCTCTTCTGTACCTCATCTGCCCACCCCACCTCACACCCCTTTGATCCTCTTTTTGGTTCCATTCCCGATTTTTCCAACTTAAACATTGACAAATTTTTACCTTTTGACACTCAGATATTTTTGAACAGCTCTCTCATCTCTCCACCACAGAGCAGCTTATTCTTGACTCTCAAACTACCCTAGCTGCTTCTGTCACTGCCAACCACACAGCTCTTCTTAATGAACTCTCCTCCATTCAGTAGTCTTTTCACCAATCCTCCGCTCAGCTCCTCTCCAACCAAATCAATTTTCACACTCTTCTAAACGAGCTTGTCTTTAACTTCACCTCTCTTCCTCTTAACCACACTCCCATTTTGGAGAGCTTGAGCCGCATGCAGCATAACCTACATCGCCAACAGGACGCCGCACTTCAAACCATCGTCACCAAGCCTAACTGATTACCAGCATCTTGACAAAGCAGAACAGGTACCTGGCACATCAGATTTTCGATCAAGCGCATGGCTTTCTGGTCACCCATCAGGACATTTTTCCCTATCGACACACCGGCACCAAAGGTGAAGAATGATTCTTCAGCCCTCATCTTCCCTACAATCCTCCACTGACGACGCCACATTCTCCCCGTGTTATGGAAATTGTTGAAGTCCCCACTACTACTGCTCCTCCCCCGACAGATCCTTCGTCCTTCGCTCAGGGTGCCCGTCGTAGACAATAGTTTATTTTTTTCATTTCGTTTCGCTTGTCTGTCCCTCCTTTTGATTTGACAAAGGGGGAGGCATCATTGGAACTATTTATTGATTGAACTGTAATGTTTTGCTAAATATTTAAAGCAATTCACATGCCAGTTATTTGATTATGAATGATTATCTTATCCAGGGAAAGTATATTATGTTATGATTAGATTAATATTGTCATCATAAAAAAGGGAGAGATTGTGGACTTAACTGATTTTGATAATTCCAACGTTACTATTCCTAACATTAATCTAACACTGCTATTAAACTAATTTTCAGGTTCAATCTCAAGTCAAACATTGACGTGGATTATTTCTTACTTTGGACTTGGACGTTGACCTGAACAAAGATTTGGTCTTAAACGTATACTTTATCCCTGTATAATTATTGGTTGTATCTAAGTCTTTCTTAAAGATCTCCAGATAAATCAAGTAAAGAACAAGCCATAAACATAATTTCTTTTTGAAGCCAAAAACAATTTTCATTTGAAGCCAAAACTATTTTCGGTCGAAGCAAAACATGTTTTCATTCGAAACAATCCTTCAGTCACTTTTTAGACGAATTTTCTTTCGAAGCCAAAACTTTTTCGGTCGAAGCAAAACAAGTTTTCATTCAAAGCCATCCTTCAGTCTCTGTTACTCAAGTTTTCATTCGAAGCAAAGTGACTTTTCATTTGAAGCAATCCTTTAATGCCTTTCATTCTTGTTTTCACAAAGTTTTCCGTCGAAGCCAAAGTTTTCAGTCGAAGCCAAAGTTTTTCGTCGAAGTCAGAGTTTTCATTCGACTGAATTCTTAGTTTATTTTCATTTGAATCAAAACTTTTGTTATCCCTCTTTAACGGTTCATTTCTCTCCAAGTATAAAAAGGGGTCTTGAGAGCATTTATTGCTAACTTGGCTAATATCTGAAAAATCTTTCTCTCACTTCTCAAAATGCTCTCTCATCTTATTTCACTCTTTCATCTATTTTTTCTTTAGTAAGTTCATACTTTGAGAATTTTGAAAAGCAAGCTTCTTGGTTTAGTTCTTGAAAGATTATAAATCTTCCCACCTAAGAAAGCTTAGCCTTGTTGTATTCATTGTAATATCTACTCAAGAAGGAGTTTTGTTGTTGTATCTCAATTGTAAATCATTTTTGATTTGTAATAGTTGGAAACCTTGGAAGGGTTTCAGAATCTATTCTGTAGTTTGAGTTAGCACCCTAAACTAACTGGTTAGTGAAAGGCTTGAGTATGTCTCCCTTGTGTGGAGTGCTCCGGAACTGGACATAGGTTAGTGGGGCCGAACCAATATAAATATCTATGTTGATTTATATTTACTATTCATGTCATTACTTTATAAATTTAGTTTTTAAATTTCTGCTCAATCTTGTAAACACCTATTCACCCCCCCTCTAGGTGTGTTAAGGGACCTACAAAAAGGATAAACATAAAAAAAGGTCAAGGTGTGTGGTTTCTTCTCAACTCTGGGTGTAAGGTTACTCCTTCAGCTTGACTTGTACGATATACCTCTCACTCGTAACTCAAGTAGTTAATAATGATAAATCACCGGTACGTGTATACATGTCATTTATTATACCGAGATGTCAGAAGGCTCTCGGTACTAAGCCTTGGAGGTGAGAGTAAAGTCGAATTCACCTCGATAACTAGGAAGTCTGAGGGTTTTAACCGTTGCCGTAAGTGGGTTGGTTTGGGACAATTGTACATGTGTATGAGTCATAAAAATGAAAAACACAATTACCACAAATAAAGCATATTGTACAATTTATACATAACAAAGGGAAACACAAAAAGCCAAAAAAAGCAATAAAACGTTTCAATTCAAGTCTCCAGCAAAGTTACCACTATAGCGAACTACCTCGAAAAATATTTAAACACACAAAGGTCTAAAACTCTGTCGCCATCTTATTTTATGAAGTAAATAAAAAATAAGAGAAAACCCTAAAAGACTCTAAAAGACTCACTAGGCTTCTAATCTACCGAAATCTAAGATGATGGGTAGGGTGACTAAATTATACAACGAAAATGTGTTAGGCACCCATTATACCCTAATGGTTTGTACTTTGTTTTTATGAGTTTTGGCCTCTAACATGAAATTAATATTTATAAATCCACCCTAATATAATTCTATGACTTTTTGGTTTGAACTCGACAAACCAGGGCCAAATGGCCTTCGTATCCAGTTAGACAAACCGGAATCAAAACCATCATAGTTCGTCTGGACCCTATGGGAGGTGACCTAGACTTCAGTCTTTGACGCCAATGGAAAGCAATGAATTTAAAAGACTCTTTTTATAAATTTTAACCTATTGATTAAAATTTGGTCGCAAGGATGGGGGATGTACTAGACTCTTCTAATCTAGCTTAAACTAGAAAGCACTAAAAAGTTACCTCTGGATGGCAGTTGCTTAGAAGACTTAGAACCACCTCGAGATGAATTCACGATGCAAGTCGATCACAAATATGGAGAGTTTTTATATGAAATGTTTAATTTCTCCTTAGAAATGATGCACCACTTCTAGAGATGAAGTGGTGCCTAAAGGCTCCTTTTATAGAGGTATGGGGCCGACCAAAATGATAAGAATAACTTTTGAGTTTGATATCTTTGATAGGGCCAAAAATTTAATTCAAATAGCAGGCAGAGAAATAGTCACCTAAACAGTGGTTTCACGAAAACTAGTCGGTTCATCCCTTAATATTTTAAGATTATTTTCCCGAACTTCGGGACATTATCTGTCCTTAATACAATAATTAATTATATCTAATAAAGTAGATGGGATGTACCAAATTTCAAAAATCATCGCCAATGTTCATCTAAATCAAGAAGATTTGCATGCATCATGGATTAATCTCAAGATATTTATGAAATATCTAATCAATCACAATCTTTTAACTAGACTGCACTCAAACTGGACCGAACCTAACCAAATTGGACTGGACTAACAAAATTGGACTGGACTTGATAAATTTAGTTTATTATTTATTACTAGGCCAATACCCATAGTTAATAATAGACTTCAATAAATCCTACCAATACTAGTAAATAAATAAAAAAATTACAAAAAATGGGACGTCTACAGCTCTGTTATATCTTATTCGGGGTTTAGGTAGGGATATCTCCACTACTTGAGGTTTTGTTAGAGCCAATAAGCGGCAAGGACAAAAACAAGATTTACCCAAAAATCGTAAACTCAATGACCATTAGGGATGCTCCACTAAGGGGTTCCACCATTCCGATGCACAAAGTAGGTTGCATAGGCAGCCTGGTATGCCAAAAAAGCTAAATCATGTTGTTGACCCATCATGTGAGTGATATATACAACATGCACAACTTAACTAACTTTACACAAGTCCAAAAAGATTGTGGCCACATGCGAAGGTATATATAGTTCACCTGTCAGCTGATATAACATATGCTGATTAATAAAGTAAAAGTTTATATGCAATAAGTTATGTGCTATTAGCCAACTAAGTGAATGCAACAGAGCTAAAGAAATTACTGACATGTTATCGCAGTATAAAGAGAAGCATGAAGGACCGCTCTGGATGTTACTATTGAAAACATTGCTCAAAGGGGTTTGGTATATCATCTGGCTATAGCGTAATGAAAGCATGATGAATTAAATTTGATTGCAATGATTTAGTAAAGTATATTTTCTTCGCTAACTAAGTTATAAATATTTTGAGGTTGAAATTTCATTAAACATGGGAGGAATGTAATGACTCATTTGCAAGGCAGAAACTGTTCTAAGTACATGCATAAGCTTCGAGATATCATAGAGGCTGGGATTTATTAATTTTTTTATGATTATGGTATGTTCAATTCTGAGGACGAAATTATCTTAAGTGGAGGAGAATGTAACACCCCATACTTTTTTTTATATCAGGATACTTGGGTAAGTACGAATTAGAATGTATTGTGACTTTGAATTAAATAGTGGGCCTAAAAATCAATTTAGATTTTTCTTCCTAGAAAGTGGATTATACTTTTGGGATTAGATGACCCAATTTAAATTTGGATTTTAGTTTGAATCATTTCTAAAGTTAGATAATTTTTTGGACGTAATAAGGATTTTGCAATTCTTATTGTTTTAGGAATACAATTACTTTCTTTTTAGGCTGATGACTTATGTACAATATAATTCCTAGGAACACCACAAACTTCAGATAGGCCTCCAAAGAACCTCTATGAAGAACACTTCAGATTTTGATCATTACATTGAGATAAGAGCTTATTTTAATGTTAGTTATGGTTTGTGGTAAGAACTGCATAAGCTATTGTGATTGACAGAGTCTAATTGAAATTTTGGATATTATTATGTTAGGATTTTGGATATAATTTGTTTGAGGAGATCAAGACTTGGAGTTGATTTGCGCAATTGAGGTAAGGGTTTTCTCACATATTTACCCATCTCAATTATGATTATGATCCTTTCATCAATTGATTTATTATTTAAAGATATCTATTGATTCTTTAGAACCCTAATTATATTCTTGATCATTATTCTAAATAGTTCTTTGTACTTTCGATTATTGACTTTGATTCGTGATCTTTTTTGTTGTAAACCTTTATAGTAACTTTAAGAGTTTGTTACTTTTTCATTCTTTGTCCAATTTCAATGTTCTTACACTTTTTGAAAACCCCAAATAGTTTTATACACCTTTGTAGTTTTGGGTTTTCCAAAATTCCAAGTCATCAATATTCAAAAATAGACCTAAACATCTTTATGCTTATATTTCTGCCAATTCAAGTCAACCAAATTTGATTTATTATATCTTATTTGTTTCTCATTGGTTTTTAATGATCTTGGACATTCTGGGATCCGTGAAGAGTCTTCAACTTTCTAGTTTAAAGTTTTATCAGAATCGATTTGGTTCTTGGTCCAAATTGAGTTGGAAAGTTGTTTGTCAGTGTAGAAATTTCTATTTTTGACACTGTAAATCAGCCCACTTCAATTTGTTCTATCTCCTTTATTTCTCATTATTTTTTATTGTTCTAGACAATATGAAAACTTTAAAGAGTCCTATTTAAATTTTTAGTTTTGTGTTTTATCATAATCCATCTATTTTCTTATCCAAATTTAGTTTGAAAGTTATTTATCGGTGCAGAAATTACTGTTTGATACTGCAAATCAGCTTACTTTAACTTGCTCTATCTTGTTCATTTCTTATTTGTTTTTGATGATCTTAGACATTATGAAAATAGTAAGGAGTCCTTTTAACTTTTAGGCTTTGAGTTTTCTTAGAATTCGTTGACTTCATTATTGCAGTTAGAGCTTGAATCAAACTATTTTGCGTAGAATCGTCTGAACTAGAATAACTTTGTCGGCTTCAAATATTGGTGCTTATTGAGTTGATTAGGTATATGTTTTTATAATATGGTGACCCTTGTTGCAGTGTATGTGACTTATCTATTTCTTACTTACCCATATGGATTAGAACGTGAGCTAGCTCAGTGGATAAGCTAGAGATTGCTATCTTAATTTCTGAATCTTGTCTCACGTGTCAGTGATGGCACATGTGACACATTTCTAAATGGCTCCCGTGGTCTTCGTATTTGTATTGATTGAACATTTGAATTTTTATATCTGATCTATTTGAAAACGTTTTTGAACTTATCTGAAGTATTATTGAATTTACTGGAGTCTTTTTGAAATAAAAGATATCGTTATCAGATCTTGTGGAAATGTTTCGAACTTAATTTTGTATTGTTTTAAACACATCAAAACCTTTTGAGACCCACTCTAAATTTAGTTATATATGGTAGTTCCTTACTTTGAGATTGTCTTGTCCATTAGTACGAGCTATTTGATCTTGTTGCTAATCTGATTTTTGAATTGAAAGTTAGTACATTGGTTTTGGTATTCATCATCCACCTTGGTATTATCGATTATCATTGTATTATTATCGATGTAGCATGCTTTGTACCCTGTGGGTGGGTGTTTGCGATTATCTTTAATGGGCTTTGTGGTTACCCCCCTTTACTTTCAGGTTATCAGCCAGTGTTAAGAGTTGTGCAGAAGATTATAAGGCATGACTAAAGAAGAAGCTTTTTGGGGAAGGAATTTCCTTTTATATTTATTTTCCAATAGATTTTGCTTTAGATTTTATTCCGGAGCTCTATGTAGGAGTAATTGAAGCCAACGTAACTGTTTTAATCTAGTGTGGCATTTATTGATGATTCTTGGAGGCTTATTCTTAGATGCTCTGAAAAACCAATTGGGAGACTTTTGGATATTTTGAGGTTTTCTGTCTTTGTTTATTTGAAATTAACGCTACGAAAAATCAGGGCGTTATAATAACAATGTATAGGATACTAGCAAAGGATCACGTGATCAGGTATTACAACACTGCAACTGAAACTGGTTGATAAATTCCCCAACAATGATGTTGTATAGTTACTTTTTGGCATGCAATTTTTTGGCTTGATTGTGATATCTCATGCTTATAGGATGGGACTGTTATCCTCTGTGTTGGTTGATTTCGTTTACTTGTTGACGTTCACTCATATAAACAATTATACATACATATTCATATGTGTGTGTGTGTGTGTGTGTGTGTGTGTGGTGAGCTGATCCATGGTTAATGTAAAATATATCAAATCTGAGTCATTTATAACTACTCGTGAATGACCAGATCACAGTTGGAGAAATAACAATATAACTATATTTTTCCAATTGTGATCAGGTCGTTCACGAGTAGTTATATATATTCACATTATTCACATCCACCGGTGAAAAAATAGTCATTTCTCCACCACCCATCTGGTCATCCACGTGTAGTCGTGGATGGCCCAAATTTCACTTTTTTTTTGCCGAAAAAGGTCTAACCGCCACTCTTAGTAGCGGTTAGGGTTATGACAAAAAAATGCCCCTCTCGTCTCCCTATGCAGTGCAAAAGTCATTGACTGCTACACTTAGCAGTTATTAACTGCTACTAGGTGTAGCGGTCAGTGGCTGGCTCCAGCTCCCTCACTGCTACACTTTGTAGCGGTTAGACGGGAGAACTTATAAACCCACTTCTTCTTCTTCTTCTTCTTCTCTCTCTCTCTCTCTCTCTCTCTCTCTCATCCTCCCTAATTCACTCCTCCTTTTATCCCATAATTTTTACCACCTCCAAGTTCTTCTCCCACGCTAGAAGATCGATGGATAGTAGTTAGAAAAACGGTGGAAGAACGATAGAAGATCGGTGGAGAAAGTTTCTTGTCTACCTTCACTTCGGAACAAGTAAATATTTTGAATTTTCTTCCATAAATCCACGTTGCTTTCATGAATTGTAGCTTCTTTAGGTTTCAATTAATGTTTATTTTAGGTTTTGAATTATGTCCTTTCTATAAATTAAAATTAGGGTTTCTATAGGAATTCAAATTAGACCTTTTTTTTGGTTTTCATATTAGGAGAAGGTGATTAGGCTTTATAGGTTTGAAATTAAACCTTTATATACAGATTCAAATTAGAGGCATTTAGGTTTTGAAATTAGGATTTTTTTGGGATTCGAAATTAGGGCTTTTTTAGGGTTTCAAAATTGGGACTTTTTGAGGGCTTCAAAATTAGGGATTTTCTATGCTTCAAAATTGGGTTTAAAATTAGGGCTTTGATATCATTCCAAGAAATTATTATTGCTTAGGGATTCAAATTTAGGTGTTTCTATGGTTCAAAATTGGACTTTTCTAGGGTTTCAAAATTAGAGCTTTTTTCTAGGGTTTAAAATCGAGGCTTTGTAGGATTGGAATTTGAAATTCAATTATCTTATTTTTTTTGTATTTTAGTCAATATTACCTTTTTGAAATGTAAATAGTATGCATGGTATGTTGATTTTAAATTATTCATTCTTGTTTTAGATTTGAAATATAAATAGTATGCACACTAAGTTGGTTTACAATTATGTGTTCTTTTTAAAGACATGGAGATTAATCTCGGGTCGTATGATCCATCGATCATTTACGACGATGATGACCACAATGCGAGGGATGTATTTGAAGGTGTGAAAGAGGTGTTTTAGAAACAATTTAAAACACGAGTCACCCTCAGGAATGAACACTAAATGAGGAGCAACCACTTATATTAAATCGGCAAAGTTTTTGTTTCTTCATTGTCCTCCCTTATTGGTTTCGAACGACGAGTGCCTTATATCTGCTCTAGTTGTGAAATGACTATTACATTAGAGGACGTCGGCTTTATTCTTGGACTCCCATGCTATTGCAGACCCATTACTTCGCGTAGGGCGTTCGCAATGGTAGCTCAACTTTCTAGGCAATATTTTTTGAGAATTCGGCCAAAAGCCATCACATCAAATTGCATCAAGCTTACGTGGCTGAGAGGGCATATAACGTGTTACCCAATGAATACACTCCCCATGATTTAGACACGTATATGAAAGCATTCTTGTTGTACATTATTGGAGATGTATTGTTGCATTCAAAGAACAAGGTGCATCCAAAGTATACGATGTTCTTCGATGGCCTTGAGGAGCTTCAGTCGTATTCCTTGGGTTCAGTTGTACTTGCGCACCTGTATCGAGTACTACATAAAACCACCAGAAAGGGTTCCAAGTCAAATGCCACCTGCTTGACTTTATTACAGGTATGAGTATTTATATATTTGATTGACATGTCAATACGTTCTTGATTGCTTACTAATTTTATACAATGTTTGACTTCACATATTTGGTCTTATGAAAGGCTACTCGTGGGTCGTCCCCTGCCACAAGATGATTCTGAATCAACGTGGCCTAGGTTATTGGCCTAGGAGCATGATTTCCCACAAATGCCCAGTAGGAAGAGAAAGGTAGACCCCTATCACCACTTGAAGTTTTATCGGGGGGGGGGGGGGTGGAAATATTAGAGGCATCACAGGTCAAGTGGCAGTGCTACTCTAAAGTGATGCAAGGTTGGATCAGCAGAGTTGGCAACTTCCTGTGTCGTATGTGCTGGCATATTTGGTTCGGGTGCCTCTCATTCATTTTGAGACATGTGAGATCCAAATGTCCGACTGCGTAATGAGGCAAGTTGGATGTCTGTAGGGATACCGAAACTCGCTGTAGACATTCAACTGTATAGGAAGGGTAGAGGGTTGAACTTTGACCAACCTGATGCCTTGGATATGTTGTGCGATAAGGTGCACCAGTGGAATACATGGCAAGATACGTATGATAGCCTTGTAATGATGAAGAACCCTAGCACTAGTATCGAGGAGTACATAAAATGAAGCATCTATTGGATGAAGTTCACCCATATGACACTATTTGGGAGAGGCCATCAAGAACAGCCCTACGTTGAAGCCTTGGACTGTCGAAATGGTGCAAGACCGACCAAAAACAATACAACAATCATGATTGTGGTGTTTATGTGTTCAAGTACATAGACTACTTAGCACGTGGGAAAGATCTCGCCACATGACTTGGTCTTGGAGGGAAGCCCGATGTTTAGATGTAGGGTAGCTTGGGAGTTTGGAAAGGATGTAGCTAGGGTTCTGCCTTAATATCATTGATGTACTTGACATTTTTTAAAATATAAACGTCGTTCCTTGAGCACTTGTATATATGACAATTGTTTTAGTAATTAATCTTGGCATTACTATTTTAGATTATTGGCTTTAATGGATTATTTTGAGAATTATTGAATTGGACTAGGTTAAGGATATTGTTGTGAGGATTGTTTCATGGATTTTTGAGAATTGGTGTAAGGATAGTTTGATGAACATGTGCAGGTTTGGTTAGGTATAAAAATGGAGGGAGATAGGGTTTGGGGGGCTTAGTGTGACCGCTACTCTTTCTGGCGGTTAGTTGGTTTGACCACTACACTTAGGAGCGGTTAGTGAGTGCTCTCAGCATCTCCTAACCGCTCCCATTACTAGCGTTCAGGAGATACTAAGAGCGCCTTCCCAACCGCTACTAAGTGTAGCGATCAGGGACCACTCTCAGCATCTCCCCGACTGCTTCTGTTAGTAGCGATTAGGAGATACTAAGAGCGCTCCCCGACCGCTACTAAGTGTAGCGATCAGGGACCACTCTCAGCATCTTTTAATCGCTACTAATAGAAGCGGTCAGGGGATGCTCTCAGCAATTTTGGCCCACTAATCGCTAGTAATAGAAGCAGTTAGAAAGGCCCAATTTTTTAATTTTTTTAAGAGTCTTCCCTCTTCTTGCACACTTATTGGCCCCTTTTTGTATCTTCGAGTGAAAATTGAATATTTTTTTCCAGAATCTCCCCTCTTTGGACACATTTATTACCCTTTTTGTAGCTTTGGGTGAAAATTGATATATATATATATATATATATATATATATATATTTCAGAGTCTCTCCTCTTTGGGCACACTTATTAGCCCCTTTTTGTAGCTTTGCATGAAAATTGATATTTTTTTATTTTTTAGAGTCTCCCCTCTTTGGGCACACTAATTGGCCCTTTTTTTTTATATCTTTGAGTGAAAATTGGATATATATTGGTTTTTATAGAGTCACCCCTCTTTGGGCACACTTATTGGCCCCTTTTTGTAGCTTTGAGTGAAAATTAGTGTTTATGCTAAAAATTTTAGATTACAAAGGTTATTCAAAACTACAAATTAGAATTGACCAAAGCTCAAATTACACAGTAAAGCTTAACAATCAAAGTTTAAATTGAACATTACAATATTTTGGATACGAGTTCAAATTACATATTAACCCTAACACTCTTCTTCATCATCATCCTCGTCACGCACACTGTGGGGTTCGATACCCAACACTTTGTAGTGATTTCTCTTCGCATGAGCAGTCATTTCATTACACAAGGCACACTTTCAAAGTCGTTTCTGACCCGCTGCATCTTCAATCAGACTCTGCATCCGTGTAACTCCCTTTCGCCTGTTTGTTTGAGAAAGAATCAAATCCAAAATATCTTCATCGTTACCTTGCAGACAACCTTTGTCAACACATGGTTGTGAACCAATGACTGAAGCTCCAGTGACTCGAGCAGCTGGAGTGATTCAAGTGAGTGGAGTGTCTCGAGTCTAGTATTGCCACCCTAAACTGTATCAGATTGGCCTTCTCCCTTGCGGCAACATCAACTAGATACTTGTACCCATCCATTGTTGACACAGCGGCCAAAGCTGGACCATTCATGATGTTGCAGATGAATGCTTATGTCCAAAATGAATTTTGAAGTCCACTATTTATAGGCAGTGGGATGCCATGTTATAAAATGACACCACTTTTTGTGATTGAGACCTCAACGAGGGCGCCAAAATGGTGGTGCTCCTTAAACTATGGATCATGTATTTTGCTCGCGTTGCCCTACATAATATTGCTCTCTTTTTCTAGGAAGATTATCATGCACAACGCCAGTGTGGCCAATGAACGCCCTTAATCACGACAGCCGTGGGGAGGCCTAACACCCGACTACTAGACGGACTAGGTACGATACCCTCCAGAATCTACTCCTGTCTTGGATTGACCCCCGGGTCATAATCCATAAGGGTACCTATGAAGAGGCCCCAGTGACGGAGCATGTAGAGTAGTCATGTACGTGACCGGACGGGGATAGTGTCATTGAGGAATTGGCAATTACGTAGTAAGTCCTTTTGCCAGAGCAATTTTTTAAAAGGCAAAAGCATAAGGCGATGTGTAAACCTTGAGGAGTTAAGGCGTAAAGCTTTTGGGTGTTAATGTCTTATAGCTAAATATGCACTTTGTAATGCTTTGAAAAATAAAAAAAATAAGTAAAAAAAACTAAGCTATGAATTTCATAACAAAATAATGTTAAAATAAGAACTTGTCTTAAACATTTCAAAACTTCAACCAAAACGCAGTAGTTACCTCAACTTACTAAAATGTCAAATCAATGATACTTTGAGAGCAATACACTGGACTGATCACTTTATTTATTTTTATTCTTTGCTCAGAGGGTAAAAAAGTGGAATTATAGTTCAACTTAGACACAACCAATGAAAAACTAAAAACAAAAAGAGTAAAAAAGAATGGGTGTAGAATTTTTGCTGAATTGGTATTTGGTGGAAAGAAATAAAGAATAAAAAAGAAGGAGACCTAGTGACGGGCTGGCGACACACAAACAAGAAGGAGAAAGAAAATGCTAGGGCTATTGTAACGTTCCGAAAATTCGGAGTTCCGCCGTCGCGAACTCCCGGAACGTTAACCTACCGGATCACATCAAAAGTGTCAATCTATTCACCAACACATATTTTAAATCATCTAATTCAACATCAACTCAGATTTCTCAAAATACTAGATTACAACCGCTTAGCTTAAACTATTACAGCTTAGGTCCTTCATAATTTAAATTCCTTAGGAAAAATTAACCGTATCGACCAGCGAGTAGTGGCGGCTTACCAGAATCTCACACAGACTCTCACCCATTCCCGAATATGCTACAACTTATCATCACCTACAAAAGGGAGTCAAACATAGGATGAGCTTTTGAGAGCTCAGTAAGTTCGTACAAGGACTACCAAAGGAATTTTAAAACGACTCCAAAGAATCCAACCGACAATGACTTCCGAATACTTCAAACGATCTGAATAGCTCAATGATTTCCAAAATGATAAAAGATCACTTCACGCCAATTTCCAAATGATCAATAAAAGATCACTTCCAAATTCATCATTTCCAAAATACCTTGAAGATTTCTCAAGGGATTTCAACACCAAGCACAAACCATTCAGATAATACTTTTAAGTCATTTTCGTAACAGTCCCGGCAATTGTAGTGCAGATAAAATAAAAAATTAACGTTGATTCTGGGCGAATGCAATGCCATTCCGGAAGCTAACATGGTGTACACTTGCATGATGTACCAAAGCAATTACTAGTCCCATTGAGTACTAGCCTGCGTTTCATGCAGAATTCAAACCAGCCATATACCGCCTCCCCAAAAAATGGATACCCTGGTCAATACAAAAATCAACAATATCAATGAGCATTAACATAAGCTCAAATCACCGAAATCAATTCGGGTTCCAATAACAATAAACAAACTAATATGAATCACCATTCGGAATTCCAAAATAAAAATCACAAATAAATAGCAAAAACAATTGCAAATAACTATCGAGTTTAGGCACGACAATTCAGAAGAACGGACACAAACAATTATCAACTTTGCTCAGTAGGTGATACAAGGTGAGCATCGATAAGATTTCCAAATAATCAATTCAGGTTCAATATTGGGGGTTTCTGGACAATAACATGCTAATAGCAATCTATAATTCAGTATTTAACAATAGTTATAAGTAAATCAGAGGAGTACTTACATGAAAATTACCATCACTAAATAAGTTTTTTTTGGCATATTTATGCCAAAATGGTTACGCGCTTTCCATAAGATAAGATTTCATTGAAAGCGCATAATCCTAATGTGGAAATAAACTCTATAAAGCACGTTAGGATTACAAATATGGAAATAAGATAGGATTACCAACACTTACGAAATCAAACACTTACATCACTAAAAGCGCGTTAGGTAATTAGCACGTTAGGATTACTATCACTAAAAGTTGTAAAATCACATCTCATTTCTATTGTAAGAGTTGTGGAAATCCTAAACACTTATTTAGATTTCCAAATAATCAGAGGAGTGAAATAGCCCAATGGAAATAAGATAGGATTACCAATATGTAAATAAGATAGGATTACCAACACTTACGAAATCAAACACTTACATGAAATCCAGAATTCTGTTGGAACATAATTCTGGATCTCTTGGAATTAATTGGGATAACTTTTTTAGTGATGGTAATCCTAATGTGGAAGAAGAGCCAAACCCAAATACGATGGTATTTGCACTTTCCAGAGTTCTGTCTTAGAGATAGCTAAATATGCCAAAACACTTTTCGGCATTTTCAAATACTTGGAAAGAGTTATGCTCGGACAGAGCTTTGCTCGGACAGAATTTTGCTCGGGTAGAATTCTGTTCGGCCAAAGTCACTCTGCTCGGACAGAGCGTTTGGGCAGAATTCTACTTGAATAGAATTATGTTCGGCCAAAGTCACTCTGCTAGGACAGAGTGTTCGGACATAATTCTGTTCGGTCAAAGTCACTCTGCTCGGACGGAATTCTGCTGGGACAGAATTCTGCTATGCCAAAGTAACTCTGTTCGGATAGAATTTTGCTTGGACAAAATTTTGTTTGGCCAAAGTCACTCTATTAGGACAGAGTGCTCAGACAAAATTCTGCTTGGACAGAATTTTGTTTGGCCAAAGTCACTCTGCTAGGACAGAGTGTTCGAATAGAATTCTGCTCGGCCAGAATCTCTCTGCTCGGATAGAGTGTTCGGACATAATTCTATTCAGCCAAAATCACTCTGCTAGGACAGAGTGTTCGGACAGACGAGCAGAATTATGTTCGGCTAGAGTCACTCTGGTCGGATAGCGTGCTCGGACAAAATTATGCTCTGGCTGGATTCTGTTCAGCCAAAGTCACTCAGCTAGGATAGAGTGTTCGGACATAATTATGCTCGGACAGAATTCTATTCGGCCAAACTCACTTTGCTTGGACAGAGTGTTCGGATAGAATTCTGCTCGGACAAAGTCACTCTGCTCGGACAGAGTGTTCGAAAAGAATTTTGTTCGGCCAAAGTCACTCTGCTAGGACAGAATGTTCAGACAGAATTCTGCTCAGACATAATCACTCTGCTCAGACAAAATTTTGCTCGGACAGAATTCTGTTCGGCCAAAGTCACTGCTAGAACAGAGTGTTCGGACAGAATTCTGTTCAGACAAAATTATGTTCAGCCAAAGTCACTCTGCTAGGATAGAGTGTTCAGACAGAATTCTGCCCGGGCAGAATTCTGTTAGGCCAACGTCAGTACCCACGTGTCTTCTTTGTCATTAATTCTCTTTGAGCGAGAAATTTCAAATTTTTAAACTTTTTCTTCTCTTAGGTCGTGACACGTAAGGGAGTAAACAAACCGTTGGGTTTCCCAAGAGTCGGTTACTCGGAGTTTTCTTATAAAAGGATATCTTCACTTCAGTTTTACCTCACTTGAATCATTTGGAAGCAAAATCTCTTCAAGTAAGTCTCTTTTCTCTCCTTTCTTCTGTTCAACACTTCTAGTTTCATAGTTTCAAATTTGGTAGTAACAACTATGTCCGAGTCTTCAGATAGTCTTTCCTCTTTTGAAGAAAATATTAGAAATAGATCCTTATCATCTTCAGAACAAGTCCCAACTTCAGGAAGTGAACTTGGTACCTCCAATCCTCAACTGCCACAGCCTTCAACTTCACAACTGTTTCCACCTTCATCTTTTCAACCTTCACAGTCTTTACTTGCCAAGAATGCCTTAGGAGATGTGAAGGACCAAGCCGAGGACAAAGCGAATCCTAAGCCTTGGTACATTGCTAATGAAAAGTCAAATAAAATGTCCATTAAAAAACTGACAGAGTTGATTCGGGAATGTCCCATTCCCAAAGGATGGTATGCTCGAGTTCCTGGTCTGCAAGAGCCATCCAACTACGGAACTAAGTTCAAAATGGGAATATACGAGGAGCAAGTTAAATCTAGGTATAGACTTCCCCTTTACCCTTAGTTTCTTCGAGCATTATTGCATGGCTCCCGGGTAACTTGTTCTGAATTGTTAGGGAAAGTTGGTCAGGCTTATATATTTAGTCGAGACTTCAGACTACAAAGCAGATTCAACAAATTTCATGAGAGTTTTCTTCAAAATTTATTTGTCTAAGGAGTCACCAACTGTCCGGGATGGAATTATATTCACAATAGGCAACGACTTCTTAAGGGTTATCCAAAATCCAACAAGGGTTTGCATTCCAGATACTTCTTTGTTGGCCGCAAAGATAAAAAGGATTTACCCTTTGATAGAGACTGGAACCCTTACTATAAGGATTTAAAAAACCCCAACAAGCCAACTCCTAATAACCTCACTAAGCACATTCTTATACATATCAAGCTTCAAGGTGGTCTCTCCATGGATGATCCCCTTATTGAGCAATAGTTAGAGTATAGGAAGATTTTCCCTCTTAAGCCCATTCTAGTGAGTCTTTCAGTTCTTCCTCCTCTTCCTGCTATCCCTAGCGCCTCATCTACGGAGACTGTACCTCTAGGTTTGCTTCTGATAGGTTCTTGGTTTTAACTTGGTTTTAACTTGGTTTTGATGTTTGCTCCTATATTGATTTCTTTTCCTTACTTAGAAATGGTCAGTAGAAGCAGGAAATCACCTCAATGAGGGTTTGCAGGCATCCTTCAAAAGGCCAAAGGGAAGAGGAAGAAAAAATAGCCAAGTGTAGAGCTACCCCTGCTCCAGAGAAGGCAAAGGTCACTTCTCCTGTTCAATCTCCACGGGTTGTTGAAGGAGTGTCCATTGACGAGGACCCTATCTTTCACCCCAAATGGACCATCAGGCGTGATGATATGGGGATGCCAGACTACCACATTTCTGAGCATCTGAGCAACATCTTCTGTGTGGAATCCTTCCTTGGGACAAGGAAGTTTTCCAGAAACAGACTCA
Source organism: Escallonia herrerae (assembly GCA_033070095.1). Taxonomy (NCBI): domain Eukaryota; kingdom Viridiplantae; phylum Streptophyta; class Magnoliopsida; order Escalloniales; family Escalloniaceae; genus Escallonia; species Escallonia herrerae. Next base: position 74,427 of record JAVXUP010000922.1, on the reverse strand, counting down.
TGAGGTTTTCCTATTCTTTTGCTCAAGCCGTATACACGGTAATAATTCTTCTTTTAGCTAGTTTTTCTTTTTTTCTCTTCAACTTTCATTTAGTCGACTGTTCTAACCTTTGTTTCCAGATGAATGTCAATGGGTCTACAATGTTGTCTCACTTTGAGATGGCGAGGCAAGTGGTAGCCGAAGAAGCTTAGCAAAAGAGGAGGCTACCCATCGTGCCGAAGAGCTAAGTAAGTGAGAGGTTGATTATCTAGCCCATATTGAGGCACTGAAGAGGTAGTTGGAACGATCAAAGAAGAGAGTAACAAAAGAAGTAAAAAAGGTAGCTGAGGCTCAAGATCAAGGCATCTGTGATTTTCTTGACAGAAATGTTGGGGAGGAATTGCTGAAGAAGTGGACAGATAATGGCCTTGAGATCTATGGGATGGGCTTCATGAAGGCCAAGGAGATGTTTGCTGAGTGCTTTCTTAAAGTCCCCTTGGATGATTTTGTTATGCCCGCGGTTGTATCTCCATCTGTAGAGACTGCTATGCGTTCGAAGGCAGGGGACGCCGCAGCTTCACATCCTCTAGAGAAAGGCCCTTCGGGTAATGTCCCGAGCCTTAGATTTAGTCTGTAGGCTCTTTTATGTTTAGACTGAGTATTTTGATGTTCTGTTTTGAGGGCTTTTTGTCGAAACTCTACCTTTATAATTTGATGGTATTTTGTTTCACTATGTGTTTCTCATGGTTTACTCTACCATCCACAGAACATTTTTTTATTTTACTTTGACTCAAACTCTTTATTCATTAATTAAAGAGTTGGCAAAAAAGTTGAGTACCCTCACCTGGCTTAAACTTAGAAGTAGTAAAAGTTTTATAGAGTGACGTTGTCCCCATTAACTTCTGTTACTTCACGGATTTAGATCTGTAGCTAAACCATTGATCCTTTATTTGGGTAAAAGATCTTATTTCCCCTGTATTTTTTGCACATGCGAAAGTTTATACTCCACTCAAGCAGATTGTTCGGCCCTCACTTTGCTCGGGCAGAATGTTTGGCTAAATCTGTACTCTAGACAGAGTGTTCGGCCATCACTCAGCTCGGGCAGAATGTTCAGCCAACATTCTGTTTGGACAGATTATTTTGGCTAAGTTTTAGTACTTTGCTCGGGCAGAGTGTTCGACCATCATTCTGCTCAGGCAGAATGTTTTGGCTAAGTCTAGCACTCTGCTCAGGCAGAGTGTTTGGTCATCAGTTTGCTCGGGCAAAATGTTTGGCTGATATTGGCACTCTGCTCGGGCAGAGTGTTCGGCCATCACTCTGCTCAGGTAGAATGTTTTAGGTAGGTTTATCCAACCTAACAACAATGCTCAGAAAAAGTAACTTTATTGCTCGGAGAAAGATAAAGTTTACATTGGATCATTTAACAGCCCATTTATTCAAAAACATCTGTTAAAGACTATTCTGAAAATAGAGCTGGGGTTTTTGACAAGGTCAGAGCCCCTTATCCCCCTAAAAAGGAAGTGTCTTGCCTTGAGGCAAGATGCTACTGATAATACTTTCGCAAGTTCTCAGCATTCCAAGTACGAGGGATTGGATCTCCAGAAAGTGTTCCCAGTGCATAGGCACCCGACTTGAGTACCTTTATAACACAATAAGGTCCTTTCCAATTTGGAGATAACTTTCCTGTCACTGCCTTAGGATCAGACACTTCTAATTTTTTAAGAACCAAATCTCTAACTCGAAACTGCCTGGATCGAACCCTTTGATTGTAATATTGTGCGGCCCGTTGTTTTATGACAACGGATCGGTCATGAGCATGAGTTCAAACCTCTTCTATCAGATCAAGATTTCCTCAGAGCCCAACTTCATTGTCTGCTTCATCGAAGTGTAAAGCTTGTATTATTGGAACACTTATCTCAACAAGTAACATTGCTTCTGTCCCATAGCAGAGTAAAAAAGGTGTTTCTCTAGTGACCGAATGCAGAGTTGTTCTACAAGCCCACAATACCTTTGGGAGTTCATCAACCCATCCCCCCTTGGCCTTATCCAATTTCTTCTTTAATCCTTATAGGATGCTTCGATTCATGTTTTCGGTTTGACCATTGGATTGTGCATGAGTGACATAAGTAAAACGCAAATCGATCAAAAGATTGGTACAGAAGGTTCGGAAGTTACTACTGTCAAACTGCTTCTCGTTGTCGACTACAAGAGCCTTGGGATTTCCAAAACGACAGACGACATTCTTCCAAAAAAAATCTTCACATTTGGTCGAAATAATGGTTGCTAGAGCTTCTGCCTCAGTCCATTTTGTGAAGTAATTCATCACCACAATTCAAATCGTCGTTGACTAGATGCCAATGGAAACGGGCCTAGTATATCCATGCCCCACATGGCAAAGGGAATCGGAGAAACAACTAAAGTTAAAGGAGCGATTGGTGTATGCAGTATTGGAGCAAACTTCTGACACTTGTGGCGCCTTCGTGTGAATTTGATGGCGTCCTTCTGCATCGTAGGCCAGTAGTACCCTTGTCTTAGGATTTTGTATGCCAATGTCCATCCTCCCAGATGTTGACCACATATCCCTTCATGTACTTCTTCTAATGCGTATAAGGATCTGACAGGCGCAAACATCTGAGATAAGGAAGACTTTCTTGTACAATACTCCTTCTACTAATGCATACCTAACAGCTTTTATATGAAGATTCCATGCCTCACGTCTTTCACTGGGTAACTCTCCCGTGGATAGATACTTGATAATCGGGTCCATCCAACATGGTTCTTGGTCTACAACTCCAATCTCAGCTTGAGAACTGATACTACGTTCTTTGAGGAATTCAAGGTTGACCTAGCGTTGGACCTCCGTGACTTTGGTGGTGTAAGTCTTGACAATGTATCTACTTGTATGTTTTGATCCTTGGGAATTTGACGAATGCTGAAGTTTTTGAACTTTGACGCTGAAGTTTTAACTAGCTGGAGATACTGAGCCATTCTTTCGTCTCTGGCTTCTTAATCTCCTAAAACATGGTTGACCACCAATTGAGAATCACTACGTTCTGATAGTGAATCTACCTTTAAAGCACGTGTGAGTCTTAATCCCGCGAGGAGGGCCTCATATTCTGATTCATTATTTGAGGCCTGGAATCCAAAATGGAGTACATACTTAACCACAAAACCTTCGGGGCTGGTGAGAATGATTCCTGCTCCACTGCTACCAATGAGTGAAGAACCGTCTACATAGAGATTCCAAGGATCTGGAACTTCAGAAATCACCAACTGATGGGGGTCTTCAGGTAAGGTACACATGACAATGAAATCTGCAAGGCTTGAGCCTTGATTGCAGTGCGAGGTTATACTGGATATCGAATTCTCCCAACTAGACAGAGCAATTTACTAATCTCCCTAATGCCTCGAGGCTCAGTAAAACCTTTCTAAGTGGTTGGTCCATCAAAACTACAATGGTATGAGATTGAAAATACGGTTGAAGATGCCTAGCCGACGTAATAAGGGCTAGTGCTATCTTGTCGATCTTCGGGTATCTCGTCTCTACATCTTGTAAGACTTTTCTAACATAATAGATCGGCTTTTGGACTTTATCCTCCTCTCTGACCAGAACGACGCTGACTGCAACTTAAGTGACTGAGAGGTGCAGAAACAAGTCCTCTCTGGGAATTGGTTTCAAAAGTAAAGGAGAAGAGCCAAAGTATGTCTTTAGTGTTTTCAACGATTTCTGACAATCGTCTGTCCAAGCAAAGTCTTTCGCTTTCCTAATGGCTTTGAAGAATGGTAAACATCGCTCAACTGAACAAGCCATGAATCTCCCTAAGGCTACAACCCTTCCTGTTAACTCTTGCACTTGTTTAATGATTTTTGGGGACATCATGGCTTGTTTGGCTTTAATCTTCTCTGGGTTTGCCTTGATTCCCCGTTGAGAAATCGTGAATCCCAAAATTTCCTCGATCCAACTCTGAAAGCGCATTTGAGTGGGTTCAACTTCATCTTATACTTCTAAAGTATGTCGAAGGTTTCCTTCAAGTCCTTGACATGTAATTCAGACTTGATACTCTTGATGGGCATATTATCAAAGTATTCTTCCATGTTCTTCCCGAGCAAGTCTCGAAAGATCATGTTCACCAGGCGTTGATAAGTTGCCCCTGCGTTCTTGAGTCTAAAGGGCATTACCTTGTAACAGTAGAGCCCTCTCTTCATGATGAATGAAGTTTTAGAAACATCGTCCTCATGCATCATGATCTAGTTATAACCAGAGTATACATCCATAAAACTGAAAAGTTCATGGCCCAAAGTAGCATCGATAAGAAGATCAATCCTTAGGAATGGGTAGCTATCCTTCAGGCATGCTTTGTTAAGATCTATGTAGTTTATACATATTCACCATCTGCCGCCCGATTTAGGAACCATGACAACATTGGCAATCCAATCGGGGTAATAGATCTCTTCAATGAAGTTGGCGGTTAAGAGTTTATCCACCTCTTCTTCAATCTTTTCCTGTCATTCTGGTGCAAAGGTTCTCTTCTTCTGCTTGACAAGTTTTTTGGATGGATCAACATTCAACTTGTGTGTGATGACCTCGGGGTCAATCCCTGGCATGTCCGCTACTGTCCATGCAAAAATGTCTGCATAGGTTTGTAACAGGTTCACCAGCTCGAGCTTAGTTTTTTCCTTAAGATTTGAACCTATCCGAACTGTCTTGTTTTTATCTCCGGGATACACTTGAATGCTTACGAGATCCTTCAGTGGTTCTCCTCTTTCCATCTTCCCAGAGATCTTCAATGACGAGTGCTTCTTTATTCTTCGAACAACATAAAGTTACATAGCACTGATGGGCCACAGTTTGATCTCCTTTAACTTCTCCAATCCTTTGTTCTGTTGGGAACTTCATCTTGAGGTGGTAGGTAGATACCATAGCTTGTAACTAATTAAGTGCTGGTCGTCCAAGTATGGCATTGTACGCAGAGGGGACCTTCACCACCACAAAACAAGCATATGTTTGCTTGCATCAGGGGTGTACCTATCACCACTGAGAGTGCGATAATACCCTCGACTATAACCAGATAATTGGAGAATCCATATAAGGGTGTATCCATCTTTTGAAGATGGTCTATAGGAACGTTCATCTTCTTGAACGCATCATAAAATAAGACTTTGGCTGAACTCCCATTATCAACTAGAACACGCTTCACATAAAAAAATTTGGCTTTGATGGTTATGATCAATGGATCATCGTGAGGAGTCTTCACATCCTTTAGGTCCTCAACAGAAAATGAGACAGTGGGTAGGGGCACAGTCTTATATTTCTTGCATGGGGGTTGGCTCATTACACATACATCCCTGGCATATGCTTTTTGAGCTTGTCCTGATGAGCCTCTTGTGGCTAATCCCCCATAGATAGTGTTGATCATGCCTGCATTCTCCTTCCGTTCCTCTCTTCCTTCAGTGGTAGGGGTGTCTCCTGTCATTCTTCTTTGCGTGCTACAAACTTTCTCAACTGGCCATGCTTAATGAGAGTTTCGATTTCTCGTTAAAGTGATCCGCAATCATTAGTTGAGTGGCCATGATCATTGTGAAAGTGGCACTATAAGTGTCACGACTCGAACCCATGGGCAGACCCGCGAGCTAGGCACGTGACCGGCCGCAGACCCAATAGACTCCAACCGAGGGCTCTGCCAGGCCTTACTCGCTAAAACAACATATAATCTGCAGCGGAAAATAAAACTTCTATTACTTAAATTACATTTTCATACTTGAATACAACATTTATGCTAACACTCATCATAACACTGATTTGTTAACAACCAAACTAACCCAACAATCTAAATCTTTACTAACTCAACCAATACAGTCTCCGGAGCTCAGTGCCAAATGCCCCTTCCTATGTTCCTCACCATCACCTTACTCTCAAACCTAAAATGATAAGTAAGGGATGAGCTTCCACGTGCTCAGTAAGTAATCAATGATTCAACTAGGTGGACCAAAGCATGCAGAAAATAACTCACTTTATAGTATTACTACATTAATACATATAAAATCATAAAGTTCGTAATCATCAGATCAAAACAAAATAGAGTACATTAAACCAAAAACTGAAGTATAAAATCATTAGCACAAAACTCATGACAACCCGTTCGATCCCAACATTAGCTCAAACGATATGCTGCGGTCAGCGTACATTCCCCCTGACTAGGGCCCACAATCCCTACTCCACCTGGGATGAATATTATTCGGTCAGGGTATGCCCCCCTGACTAGGGCCCACAATCCCTCCTTCGTCCGGGATACATATTTTGTGGACACAATGGCGCACCACGAGCAACAGTACTGTGCGTCAACGTATCGTCCCGTTGACCAGGATCCAACAATCCAACTTTTCCTCGTGGATATAGGGCACAACAATTGAGTAAACCAAAAACCCCCTTTGGATTCATCGTGAACAAAATCACTCATCAATTGATTCTTAACCATCCTCACATCCTTTCAATAATCATCAAGATGTTCAATATTCACAATAACGTCAATACAAAATATTTCAAATCCGAGTTCCATTTCAGTTTCTAGGCAAAACATCATTTACATGCTGGTCCGGTTTTTCTTTGACGAGAATAAAACACAAACCTTTTTGGTAATTTAAGCCAGAGCAGTTAAACATACTTAAAACGATCAATACTAATAAGCAACACATTTTTTTTAACAGTAGATAAACATATACGTTGCATATAAAAATACTAGTTGAATCAAAGGGTCACTTACTTGACGCTACGCATTTCCCACATCAAGGTCTCTGGAGCGATAGTCTCGCTGCTACATTTGGTCAAAAGAACGGTGAAGGCCATTCTTTTTATCTCCATGTCTCCAGCTTTGCTATAACCCAGGCATCGTCGATCACGCCACAACATCTCCGTTGAACAAGTCTTCACGCAACTAATTGCCGCAGTCAAACTCTAGAGCTCATTCTAGTCATTCCCATTTTATCCTCATAACCTATGCGCTTTCTTGTCCAAAACACATACATGCATAGGGTACACCTTCCCAAGCATACGGTACACCTGTACCATGTACGCATATGGTACACAACGTCACGTACTTACCATACCACATAGACGTACATCCCAACTTTACCAATTGATTTTCCCAAAGTAACCCGTCACTTCCGAAATCCTCCAAGCACCTAATACTCACCCTTCACACTGCAAAACGCACAACCAAGATAGGCATCAAAATCGTACAATACCACGTGACCACACTCCTACCACTCAATACACGTTTCTTTGACCAACGATAGACAATGTCTTTCACTGCTTACACAATTTCACGCACTAATTCACATGCTCCAACTCACCTATTTGCACACTGCCTCCTACACAAATACATGTTATGTATCCACCATTTGTTCATCCTAAAACACACATTAGAACATATACCGCTAGATACACCACTCCACCCTCCATAGCACAAGCACACGTACACGCTAAGACACAAAAATATTCACCCAGCCGCACACACCTCCATATAACAACCGCGCATACAAACATGCACGCACACCCACTACGCCCACATACTTGCGCCGGACTACCACTAGTTCATCATTACAGGTAACAGTCATCTCAAACTCATTGCTTATTAACTGATATTCCACCACAATGACCACCAATTTCAACCATTGTAATACATCACCGACATACACCGTCATCTATTCACACACTGCTACGATTACAAGTCACACATAATGCACAAAAACGTTCCATATCCACATGTACACTCATTTCACCCACCCCTGTAACTTTTACCCAGATAAAGACATGTTTGGTTTACACAACACACTCACAAAGCACCGTCACATGCCTTCCATCACAACCATTACACACATACGCACTATCACAATTTAGCCCATCCAAAATACTACAAGTACCATCATTATACTTCCACTCCGCACCGCACCAAAAATCAAAATAATTCCCCAACACTTGCACTGTACACCCACCACTGTACATATAGAGCCCGACTACAATTATGTAAGGTACCACCAAACCCCACTTTGCAAACAATTTCACAAAACCAAATCTGTGCTACACACACACACTACACCCTCACATCCATCACGCACACACGACATCCCCATGCACATCCAACAACAACAACAACCACATCTGTATACATGCTTAACTCACACCCCATACACCCAAAATAACCAAGTTCATTCCATTCATTCACTGTCAACAATGCCACTAAATGACAACAACTGCATTGCCACCAACAACACAGGCACACAACCATCGATTTCCCATAATTCAGCCCCAACCTAGTGTACAATAATTGGCTTATGGCCATAATCATTAAGGTCAGACGGAGAAGGAAGTGTCATGGTTGGTTGGTGAACGAAAGGAGAGTGTGAAGCTATTGGGTGCGACGATTGGTCGGCGGTGGGAGAGAAAGAACCGGCAACTAGCCGGTGGTGGTTCGTGGCCATTCATCGGTGATGGGTATTGCAGCGGTGGTAGGACGCGATGACTCCAACGGCGTAGCGGTGGTCCAGATCTGTGGCGTTGAGTGGTGCGTTTGGTGGAAATATTGGCCGGAGTTGCTCACCGGTGAAGGGGCTGCTGTGATCCAAAAAAAAAGCATTGGGCGGCGGTGGGACTGCCGGCGACATCGATCGCATCACGGCTTGGCGGTGGCGACGGTGCCATGGCTATGGCACGGTGGTTACGGTGGTGTTGTGCAGTGGTGCTCGATGAAGGGGCGGCTGAAGTTGCTTGCCGGCGGCTGCGTGTGTGGCTGGAAGCAGTGCCGGCAGTGTAGACCTACTAGGGCTGGCTGCCATCTCTCATCTCCTCTCCCGTCTTCTCTTTTCTCTTTTCTTTTTTTTTGTTCACACCCTCTCATATTCTCTTTAAGCATTATCAATTATTTTTATTTATTTTATTGTTGTTTCCCTTTTTCTTTTCTGCTCTTTAATATGTATAATTATTTAATGCGAGACCATATAATGTTATAGCGGCACAATTTCGTCAGTTATAAATTGCAAACCACTCACTTCCATGAATTTTTCTGTTGTACAAAACTTTATGATTTATAGCTTATCATATTATTAAAATATGTTGTTAGATGCAACAATTAATATTGCTCACAATAATTAACGCTAAAGATCAAATTTATACCTGCTCGTAAGGTCTTCACTAACAGTCTAATTTTGTCTTACTTACCACAATTGTCGTTAAGTAATAATAACCTCGTAAACCTAGGTTCGGGGCATCACAATAAGTCCCTATTCTTTTTGTTCGGCCGAGATGTCATCTTCTCTGGCCACTTGAGAGTCTTATTGTCTTTAATCTTGTGTAGTATTTGTGATGGTATGGCATTGAGGGGCATCAAGTTATCCAGGTCTTTGGGATGCCGCTCGTCATGCTTGGAGCGCTTCGTCTTCTTTTCTTCTTGGGGAGTCAATTCTCGTGACCATTTCCTTTATTCTTCTTTTCCTTATCCGTGTCGTCCTCTGTGGGTCTCCAGGTATTCTTCAACTTGAATGTACTTGTTAGCCTTCTCAAGAAGGGCTTTCATATTACCTGAAGTACTCGTGTTGACAGAGAATACAAACTTAGAGGTGGGTCAAAGTCCTCAAAGGAACACCGTGTACTTCACAGATTTGTCAAAGTTATCGATTTCCAAAGTGGCCGCATTGAACTGCCTGAGATAACAAGCTAAAGACTCATTCTTCTCTTACACAATCTTAAGCAGGCTCACTGAGTTCTTCCTTCGGGAGTGACTGCTTACAAAATGTTTCTGTAAGAGATCTGACAATTAGGCAAAAGAGTGTACGATCTTCGGTTATAAGGACTTAAATCATGCATGTACAGCCTTTCGTAAAGTGGTAGGGAAGGCTCTACATGAAAGCATCTGATACTTGGAGGAGCAACATATTTGTTTCGAATTAATAAACATGTTCTCCCGGATCTCCGGTTCCATCATAGAGGTCGCATTGAGGCGGCATCCAAAAGATGGGTGGTAATTTGGCTTTCTTGATTGCCTCGAATAACGGATATCCAGATTCTTCCATCGGAGGAGATCGTTCCAGAGGATGATACTTGGGGACAACCTTCCATGAGTTTTGTTCTCAGGAACGGTACTCAGGCATCCTCTTTCTGTGGATCAATCTTTGAGGAGTGTCAGTTTTGGCAATGTTATCAGGAGAGAATTGGTACTACCCTCAACGGATGGATCACGGCGGTAGCATGATCCACTCCTAGTTATGTGTTCTCCATTTTCCTCCTTGGGATCATACATCGGATCTATCCAAATAAGAATAGTGGGTGGATGGTGGAGCCACCGCCATGTCGAGCTTTCTTTGAAGAGTGTTCATGACGTCTTTGAGTTCGTGAATTTCTTTTGTAAGGTCGGCATGGGGAGTTTTGAATAGCTAACGGTTTAGGCGATGACGAAGGTCACCATTTTTTAGAGTGGATGTCGGAGATCGGTTCCTTTGAGATTGGTTATTGGATTCGGGAGTAGTAGATGTTACATTAATATGAACATTTTCTAAAGAACCAGCACGATGATGTGAAGGTGTTGAACGTCGGTTATTAGAACGACATAGTCGATGAGAACTATTGGTTCATGCGTGACAATTTTTAGAATGACTACGTGAAGAGTCGCTTGAAAAAGAATGATTGGTCATGTTCCCTGTTGGGTCCCACAGATGGCACCAATCTATTGCAGCTAAAAACTAGATCGGGAACCACACTAGAAAATAGGCCTGCAAAAGAGAACACGGAGTGACCGCCGAGTGGGGTTCCAGTGGGGGAACGCTCCGATGCTTAAGTCAGAGATGGCTAACAAAGTAAAACTCTGAGAGAGCAATAATACACAGTGTATATTTGTGTGAGCTTGTCCATACTGGGGGGAGCGGGCTTGACCCCTTTATATAGTGATAAGAGGAAGACTCCTAGTAGGATTAAGTTGTCAACAGATCTAATTAGGATAGCATTTGTTCTAGAGGATCCTATGCCTATCTCTGATGATCGAATTAAAATCCTTTAAGGATTCTACTTAGATACCTCTATGGCAAGTGCCAAATTGGTAATATCCCAATGGAAGGTTACGCGTCATTATTACCACATGTCATCCATAGATTGGAAGCATATTTTAGCTTCCAATCTATGGATTGAGTCAGGTCAATCAGGATTGCTTTAGGATCCTTGAGGATCATATCACAATCCTCCTTGATTTTGTTAGGATCCTTTTAGAATCCTAACTCCACTAATATGGTAACCACCAAATCCGTAGTTGATCAGGATTGACCATGAATCATAACTACCATGTGTTGTATGCTGATTAGGGTGTATTTTTAACTATATCAGAGGCCATAATGGAATCCATTCTCCTACCAGATTGGAATTTAACAGCCATTACGCACCTGTCATCTTAGTCCACACCTGAGAGTTTCTTTTCCAGCTAGAATCCTTTCCCAACCCCAAGAGAAGTTAGTAGTGGTGAAAGGGAAGGGGAAAGTGGGCTACTGTGTGTGTAGCCGTGAATTGTTCTGTGTGTGTGGAATAATGGAATGTACAGATGAATGATAAGTGGGTGTGTGATGGAAAGTGTTGTGTGCAGTATGGTAAGGTTTGTGTGTGTGTGTATATGATTGCATGAGAGAAATTTAGTTTCTGTTCCCACCCAATCTTGGCTACACCTATAGTCCCACTGGGGGTCCCAATTCTCATGACATGTCTGCACATTCAATGGTCAACTTTTTAACGCTCACAGGCCGGTCAAAGCGTCACATAATCAAGTCACGTGCATTTTCCCTTTGAGAATCAACCTTGGTGTGCCTTCCCCCTTAAGGGGATCGGCAGCCTTGCGGGGGTCGGCCGCCTTATGGGGTCGGCTGCCCTATGGGGTCAGCCACCCTATGGGGTCGACCACCTACCTTGACGAGCGATGACCATCGGTCACGGTCGCGCGCCATAGTCGCAACAACCATCGCTCGTTGTCGTACTCCGTCGCCACGATGACTGTTCGCTAGTCATCATGCTCTGTCGCCGGGACAACCATCGCTCGTAGTTGTTCGCTGCCACATGCCATCTCTGCGGCTCTCGTCGCCCGCGTGCCTTCTCTGCGACCTTCGTCGCCCGCGTCCGCGCAACAGCTACGTGACTCCCATCGCCTGTGCTCTAACTCCGTGACTCCCGTCACCCGCACGCCGTCTCTGCTACCCCCGTTGCCGGTGCCCGCTCAACGCTCTCTACAATGCTCGCTCAACACCAATGGTCACATGACGCTCGTCACCGATCGTGCGCAGTCGTCACGATGGCCGCATACGATCTATATATTCTCCATGACGTTCGTCACCGCGCCCATGTGCCACCGTCATGATACGTGACTCGACACCAAATATTGTCTCGGTGACGTTCGTCGCCGCGCCCGTGTGCCATCATCACGATACCTGCCTCGGCACCAAGTATTGCTTCGCGGCTTTCGTCACCGTGCCAATGCACCATTGTCATGATACATGCCCCCGGCACCAAGTATTGTATCTGTGACGATCATCGCCGCGCCTATGTACTACAATCAATGCCTCGTGATGTAGGCACCGCGCCCAAGCGCCACAATCATGTTACATGCTTCCAGAGGGGCTCCGGCCCTCACTGCGAGATGGGCTCACAACCTTAAAGCCATCGCTAGCTTAATCAAACTGCTGGATGGGCTCACAACCTTAAAGTCATCGACGGCTTAATCAAACTACGGGATGGGCTTAAAGCCATCGTCGGCTCAATCAAACTGCGGGATGGGCTCACAACCTTAAAGCCATCACTAGCTCAATCAAACTGCGGGATGGGCTCATAACCTTAAAGCCATCGTCGGCTCAATCAAACTGTGGGATGGGCTCACAACCTTAAAGCCATCGCCGACTCAATCAAACTACGGGATGGGCTCACAACCTTAAAGCCATCGTCGGCTCAATCAAACTGCGGGATGGGCTTAAAGCCATTGCCTGCACAATCACTGGGGGCTTCGGCCCTCGCAGCGGGATGGGCTTACAACATTGAAGCCATCGCCGACACAACCTTAAAGCCATCAACATCACACTCGCAGGGGGCTCCGACACGAAGACTTCCCCGCAACGGACTTTAAGCACTAAGCGACAACCATGCCCACTCATGTTTCTGTTGATCATCGACACCACCAGGGCAATGACCTCCGGGTCGCTCCCAGACGGGAGCAAGTCCTCAGAGGGCATCACGCCTAGTCCGCCTGGCAGTTGGTTACAGGGGCAACCCTCACCACTCTCAGGTTCTCTGCGCGTCTCTTGACGCGCCTCGTGGGATTCAGTAAGGGCTTGGACTGGTGGCTAGGGCAACGGGCTACTCTGACCATGCTATCGCGGCATGATCAGTCTCCTCAGATAGGCAAAGAGATATTGCAAAGGCAGGGCAGCACAAACTTGGGGACCGGCAGTCCAATGAAGAATCAGTACTTTGGACCCCTTGGTGATGTGTCACTCCCAGGGGACAACACATGTCAACTTATGACACATTCACATTTTTGCTTATAAATAGTGGACTTTGGAGCTTATTCAAGGATCTTTTTCTCATTTGGCATTTTTACTTTCTCTCTCTAAAAAGCCGTTCTCTTTAGAATTCTAGTGAGAGAAACACATTTGGACTTCTGTCACCGAACCCTTGACGCTGTACCCTTGACTCGGACTGTCGACCACCGGCCCTGTACGTCGTCGCCCTGCCTCCGCAGCTCTGCTAGCCCTCGGGACCTGTCTGGGGAGCCTTGCTCTCAGCCCTTACTACATCCTTGTTGTCTCCCACTTTGCCTACCTTGAAGCTTACTCAGACTGCATCCTTTGTGGCACCTCCACGTAGCAGCGAACCTCTTTTCCTGGGAAACAGTTTCAGTCTTAGTCATTAGTTACCCTGCGTGGGTAGATGTTTCAACCATGATATGACGCTAAGAGTATTAATTTACTCAATGGTTTAGTTGCTCTGACTGGCTGATGGTTCTAAATTGGTTGGGTTTGAGGTGATTATTGTCTTAGTGTAAATGATTGAGTGAGTGTTAACGTTCCGAAAATTTTGGGATGTTACATAGGAGGTATTCTGATAATTTGCCACCCCCGAGAGTGTTTTTGGTAATTTGACCTAAGAAGGGTTTTTTTTTGGGTAAATTCACGTACACTAAGGTTATTTGAGTGATTTTACTTATGGGAATTTTGTTTTGGTGATTTAAGAGTGCGAGGGGTGTTTTTGGTAAATTTACACCCCAGGGGCATTTTGGTAATTTTATATACCCAGATAGGGAGGTTCATTTTGGGAATATGCGTGAGTCCGTATTAAGTTATAATATTGTACTATAGGCTGTATTCTAATGATTTGATTATTCCGTTTAATTTAAGTAACACACTCTCCGGTTAAATAGCTTAACTTCGGATCCAAGTAATGGTTTCTATCTGAACCCTGGGTATGAACTTACGTCCGAACCCTTATTTCAATAACTCATACTTGTAAGTACTCCTTGGATTTGTTTATGACTACTGTTGGACACTGAATTAGATATTGATATCAACATATTATTGGCCAGAAAACACTACCATTGAACTTGTATCGATTGTTTGGAAATCTTATCGATGCTCACCTTGTATCACATGCTGCACAAAGTCGATAAATGTTTGCATTTGTTCTACTGAACTGTTGTGCCTAAATCTGATAACTGTTAATAATCGTTCTTGCTGTTTGTTGTGGTTACTCTGGAATTTCGAGTGATGACTTATATCAGTATGTTTATTGTTATTGAAACCCAAATTGATTTTGGTGATTTGAGCTTATGTTAATGCTTATTGATATTGTTGATTTTGTGTTGACCTGGGAAACCGTAGTGTGGGGAGGCATTATACGACTCGTTTTGAATCCTACGTGGAACGCAGGCTAGTACCTAGTAGGACTAGTTATATACTGGTACATCATGCATGTGTACACCATACTAGCTTTGCCTGAATGACATCGCAACCGCCCAGGATCAACATATTTTATTTTATTGACATTGTATCTTACTGTGACTATTACAGAAATGACTTGAAATGATTATCGTAATTAGTTTGAACTCGTTTTGAAATCCTTTTTGATAACAACAAAGATTATGATCGGTTTCTTCCCATCGTCAATGTTTGATGGATTATTAAGAATGTAGCTCCAAAGAACAGAAAAATCTCCAAGGATGCCAAAGAGACGGTCTGGTGCATATCTGAGTTCATTAGCTTTGTTATCAGAGAATCGTCTAATAAATGCCAATGTGAGAAAAGAAAGACGATAAATGGCGATGACATCCTTTGGGCTATCACAAACCTAGGGTTTTATGACTACGTCAATCCACTTAAATACTATCTATATTAACAAGTACATGGAGGTAGAAGGGGACATGATTATTGTTCCTAAGCAACTACCATTGAGCAGTAGCAACAGCAACACTGAATCCATCCAAACAAAATTAGGGTTCACTTTACATTAACAGTACCAACAATGTATATTCTTCCACAAACCTTATGCCTCAGCCAGTTTTTGTGTCGAATGATCAGTCGTATCTTTTGTTGCCTTATCCTCTTTAAAACCCAATTCAAAGGTAACTACATCAACAAGAACACTTTGATAGCGTGGGGCAATGGTGAACATAGGATGAGGAAAAGGAAGAGTTTAGTTCCCTTTGTATTGTATAATGTGACAAGAATTTATACTTCAATTTTTTGATGATTTACCATACTTTACATTTGAAGAAGTTTGACAATGTCGTCTTGTGCGATCGAGAGTCACCAAATAATAGATAATTTTATCTATTACATGATTATGCAACTTTGCATCCTTTATATTTGGTGTCTAAAAGTTGCATTCCATAACTCGCAGTTAGCTACAATTTCTTTTCTTCTCTTCTTTTTGATGACTCATCTTCTGGTGTACTCTGATAATAAAAAAGGGAAAATTATTCAAGACTCCATATGTGATCTGACCAAGGATATACACGAACTAAAAGATGTGGTAAAGACCCTTTAGAGAACCTATAAACACAGAAAACCTTCCACCGGCATGCCATCGTGTTTTTCACAGGATTTTTTGTTACTCAAGTTTGCATTCTCAGTTCTGATATCTCTAGGTGTTGTCACCAAAAACCTAGACGAAGCACGTCGTTGTGACTTCGGCCCCAACCAACCATTCTCACTGTCGTCAAACTAATTTACTCTTCCATCTTTCCTCGCATCAAGCTATGAAAGGAAGTATGACTCAAGACCTAACCTATGTGCCAGAAGAAAGAGAAGGTGAACATGTGACTCAACGTGGTTTGTGCTACTGAGAGGATCTACCGGAAAGATAGTTTGTATTCCTTGACCTCACAAGCACACTATCCCCAAGGATGGCCCTGTGAAACTCCGATATCTTTTTGGATTTATTTTAAATTTTTAGCGGCGAATATATATTTTTTTAACATCGATATTTTTAATAGCCATTTTTAGCGACAACTTTCAAATGCAACACTAGCGTTGATTAGCATGACCGAATTTTTAACGGCTATCTTTAACGACAAATTTTAGAAATTATAAGTTATAGTTTAACGACGAGTGAACAATTAACACAAATGATATTTTTAAATACTTAGCATCGACATGTGTTTATAGCGACAAATTTATTTTCTTAGCAAAGGTATACTTTTAGCGACAATTAAATTTCTTTTAGCATTGATGTACTAAGTAACCACTTTTAGTAACAAATAGTGTAGCGGGGTTAGTTATAAATATAAATTTAAATTAAAGACTATTGAATACTTAAAAGATTTTAACAAAAATCTGATTTTTTATTTAAGAATAATGTCAATTCCTTAAATTACGAAAGTTAGGGAACGGAACGGAGGAGGAAATTAGTGAGAAATTTAAACATTTCCATAGACAAATTTTTCGGTTACATCAGAGGAACAGCAATTGCTCTTCGTTTACAACAGACAAAGAAGAGAGAGAGAGAGAGAGAGAGAGAGTGTTTTACAAATAAGAGAAAAAAACTATGGGTGTGCTTACGAGAAAGGGGAGAGAATGATCTGCCGACAAGGTTTCCGGCAACGTAGCGACGATTTTTGGTATGCCCCTTTTGAAAATTTTCTATGTAGTTTGTGTATATTGCAGCATATGTATACAAGATATGTGTGTAATGGCTGATTTTAGTGAGAGAAAGGGAGGGCGGCTCGTCAATAGGGCAGCCTTGGTGGCTGCCGTTGTTGTTCGCAGTTGTCTACAGGGGTAGAAGCAGCCTTGAGAGGGCTGCCTTTAGAGAGAGAAACAGTTGTGGGTATTTACTCCGGCGCTGCCGCAAAAGTGTGGTTACTTATAAGCGAGGAGGAGTTACTGCGTGATGGGTTTGAGGGTGTGCAGAGGGTGACTGTAGGTGAAGAGGGGCTGAAATGGGTTTGTGTACATTAGGGGGGGGGGGGGGGGGATGAGTCATTCTTTATGTGTATGGCTGTGTATATGTCAGTGCATGTGCGCTATATATGTGCGTGAGTTGATGAAAAAAGAAAAGAAAGGAGAGAAAACCCACTGCCGTGGGCAGTGGGTGTGAGGGGTGCAAGGTGTGGTGGACTTTCAGTGTTTATATTTGTTTGAGTGTGCTTGTTCATAAGGTGAGTGAGCAAGGGGGCTGGGCAATCAAGAGTTTAGCGATCTAAAGAGAAAAGAGAGAGAGAGAGAGAGAGAGAGAGAGGGGGGGGGGGAGTGGGTTGAGGGGTAGAAGATCGGTCAGTGTATGTGTGTTGGGTGCTCACTGTGTGCGTGTGTACTGGGTGTGTGTTTGTGTGTGCTTGAATGTGTGGGTGCTTGTGTATGGTGTGCGTGGTGAAGCTGCTAAGACAGCCGCTGTGAGTGCACGTGCGTGTGTATGGTGTGCGTGTGATGTTGGGTAGGCTGTGATGTAGTGTGTGAGTGTGTGCATATGTGTGTGTCTTGGGCAAAGAAGAAGAGAAGCTACTGCCGTTACGGGTATATGTGTATTTTTGGCGTGTGTGTTGGCGTGTTTGTGTGTGAGTTGTGTGCAGTGTGCTGTGTGCGTGTTGGGTGTATTGTGTTGAGTGTACTGTGTGTTTTGGCTGTGCGTGGGTATGTGTAAATCTGGGTGTGTGTATGTGTTTCATGTGTGTGACCGTGTGTATATATATATATATATATTAGTGAGGTACTGTGAACTGCATATGTGTGTGTGGAAGTGTTTCATGTGTGCATGAGTGCGTGTTTGTGTGGTGTAGGTGAATAAGTGTGTGCATGCCGTGTTGAATAAAAAGTAAGAGATGGGGAGTCCACAGGTCATGGAGTTTGCTTGTGTGCATGAAAGTAGTGCAAATGTGTAAGGTGGGTTTGTACATGTGTTTCTGTGGGTGAGTACATAGGTTATGGTGAGTCTATTGGAATACATAACGTGAAAGGTGTGTAAATATTGTGATGGTATAAGCAGGGGCGGAACCAAAAAAAATTTTCGGGGGTGCAAAAATTCTATTGAATGCACCAAAAAAAAAAATATAGTAAAATAATATTGTATAGAGATTTTTTAAAATCTCTATATAATCACTAAAATTAAATTATACCAATGTTCCGATATTCAAAATTTTAGAATTAAACTCTAAGTTTATGATACTTTTAATGTACAAATATATTTGTATTGACATTTATATACATGCAAAATAACTCAAGTCTGTAGCATAAGCATCGACATACAAATATAAAATAAACAATAGCAATAAATTAACGATAATTTACCAAAGCAGTGGGCCACTCCTTCAAGCACTCAAGTCTCAAGTAGACAACACTCAACAAACAAATTCACCACGGCTGGATGCAGCTCCACCACGAATTGGGAAGAAGTAATATACGACAGACAAATTCCCAGCAGCAAATCCCAACAATCGTCCGTGCAGCAGCTCGTGGTCGGTGATTGGGTGAGGTACTCCGTCAAGCAGATCTAGTCGTGTGGCCGGACGGCGTCAAGCAGTTACACTCCATGAAGCAGATCTGGTGACTCGTTGCGTGGTCCGACGCCGAACAAAGACTTGGAGATTTTGTCGCTAGCGGAGTGCCGTTTCTTCAAGATCTGGTCGCCGGTGGGAGATCTACAAGGTGGGTTCAGACCATTCAGTCGCATGGCGTCGCCGGCAATATGCCAGATCTAGTCGCCGGTCGTTACGTCCACTGTCCACGGTGAGAGAGAGCGCCGAGTTGTGGTCTCGGGGAACGGGGTATCGGGGATTGGGGAACGGCGTCTCAGGAACTGGGTGGTGCGATTCCCGAAAACCAATTTTTTTTTCAGAAGTGAGGGGATGCTTCCCCCCTTGCCACAACATAGGTCCGCCCCTGGGTATAAGTGCAAGGAAAATGGGATGTAGGTGCAGCCAAGGAAATAATGGGATGAAGGGTAGGGCGAGAAGATATTGCCATAAGGCAGTTTACCTGTGCGCGTTTGGTGTGTTTTCTAGGTGTACACGGATAGCGTTAGATTCTTTACGCATATTCGATAATGTATAGCAAACTTTAGCACCTGAAAATTTTAATTATAGTACCTTAGACTATATTAGAATTTATGGTAACTTTTATAATTTTTTGACAATATATGTATTTTTAATATTTTTGAAAGTTCAGACTTATAAAATCCTTTTGGAGCCTTTAAACCCTGAAAATGTTTTTGAAAAAATTAAAGTATTATTTTTATAGTATAATAAAGACTCAGTATAAATTGGAGATTTTTATAGTTCATTTGCTATCATTTCTTTATCGCATTGGATTTAACAAAACAAAAAATTTAAAGTTCTTATGCCTTTTAAATTTTGATTTTAATTTCTATAATTTTTATAAGTTCTTATAAAAATTATGGGATTTATTTTGCAGCTGGAGTAATTATGGCTATTATTGGGTTTTTATTGTATTTAAAGAAATTATTTTTAATTTAAAAATACTCAAAAATTCAAAAAATTTATATTTTGACTTTTATTAATGTTTTAAGCTATAAAGTGTTTTATTGTAATTTAAAATTAATTTTGAGATATCGTTATGCATTAAAGAGCGTATTGGATTCTCGGTTAGGTTAGTCGTGTACGAGAACCGTTTGAGTTGCAAGATTCTGGGATTAGAAGTGAGCGCCGTTTGGGTTGCAAGATTCTGGGATTAGAAGTGAGCGCCGTTTGGGTAATTGATACTAGGTTTATAGTATATTAGTATGTGTTATGTTTCAACAAATAAATTGTCAATCTATGTTCATTCAGATATTTTTGATCGAGATTTGGTAGCACTGCTTAGCTCAGACTAACGTAAGGATTTTCTCTCCGAACCCTACTCATCACCTGAATTCATATGCTTTAATCTTAATGGTTTTGCAAAAACTTATTGAAATTTTTTTCTATACATTTTTTTGAAAATATTTGGATTCTGCCAGTGAAACCCTAACTTGAACCTTAAGCGATCGTTTGAAATTCTTTGTTTATTCTCATATGTTTTATCGATTCAATTATCATTAAATGTTTTAAATTATATTTATTACTTCTCAATGTTGACATGAGTTGGTAACTTGGGAGCCATAAGGATGGTCTGTTGGATGGGTTTAACTAGTACCTAGATGGACTAGTCAGTGTACATATGCATATGTAAAGCGTATCGACCACTGCCGAGGTGGTTTTGCTACATCGTACTACTCATGTTTAATGTTTCCTGTTTATGTTTTATTGCACTTGAACTGTTTTGAATATTATCCATTCATGCTTTATTATACCTGAAGTGTTTCAAATGACTATTATTTAAGGGATCGAGTTGAATACTCGTCCCTATGTTTATATCATATAGCAGTGATTACATCAAAAGCAGAATCCCTCAAGAAATGTTATTGGACTTGAATGTAAAATCATTTGTTTTGTTCATCTGTGCCGAAATGATATCTTTTATTGAAAATACTCTTAAAAAGTTTTGTTTGACTATATATGAAAACTCGTCCAAATCGTTTTCTTATTTTAAATCTTTGATCGACATTACTGGGCTCTCGAAAGCTCACAAGACCCTTGACTTTCTTTCTGCAGGTGATAACCAACATTTAGGTTGAGGTTAACTGTGTGGATTAGAGCCAAGCTTAAGAAAAAATTTGATCTTAGTGTTTATCATTAGAGCCCTTGTGAGGGTGAACGTTATTGTTTAAATTTTTATGACCTAGTTTGATATTTCATCTAAAATAGTTTACTAGGATTTTAATTTTATGGTTTAGTTGCTCTGACAACTTATTGCATTAATTATTGAGGTAGAGGAGATTATTGTCTTAGTGAATTGATCGATTGAGTGTCTAACGTTCCGAAAAATTCTGGAATGTTACAGCCCCGACTTAAGGCTAATCGTCCTGAAGGACGATCTCCACCAAGGTCAACGATTTGGGGAATGGAAGTTGAACTTCCTTTTGGATCTCCCTAAAAATGATCTTCCTTTTTTCAGCCCACTTTCAAGGCAATACAAAAAAAATCAAAAATTGAAAAGAAAGATTTTCAAGTTCTAAGAATGTTTAAAGGAAGAACAACTTTAAAATTTTCAAGAGAAAGAAAAAATTGGGTTTTCAAAAACGTTCTATTTCTAAGAAAAGAACTTGCAAAAATAAATCTAACTCTGTTATTTAGATTGATAGAGAGAGAAGCATATGAATCATCTATAAATCAAAAAGATAAAGATTCTATAATCATCATTAAAAAATAAAAAGAATTAAAAATGAGAAAAACAAAGTAACTCCAGAAATAAAGTAGTACTAGCAGAATAAGTTATAATGTAGAATCACCAAAAGAATATTTGGAAAATATTTAAAAGAAAAATGCTCGATTAAATGTTAAGTTGTTTTAGTTTTTGAAAAGTTTTCATTAAAACATTATACATAGATATCTTTCTATGTAGCATTGATATTCTTGGAATCAATATACAACTTTTCTTAAATCAACAAAAAAAAATCCTGATAATTACATTTGTAATAATGAAAAAAATCAAGAAAGAATTAATGAGCGAAATAAAAATACAATTCACTTCATTTTGAGGATAATAAAACAACTGGTATTAATAAAAAGAATTCACATATTTTTATGACTTATCTTCCCTGTTGTAAGCATGTGTATCTTATAATTATCGCAAACCCAAGTTACTAATTTATATAAGTTAAGATCGATTCTTAATATCAAGGAACATCTTTTTTTTTTCAATTAGGAGTGCACTAAAAAGTTATTTCCTAACAGAAGGACTATTTCATTCCGAATTAAGGCAATTTTTTTTTGAAGTTATGGAATAAAAGACTGGAAAAAATGGCTATGAGAACATTATCAATACGTGTTACTTGAGATAACATGGTCTAGATTAATAACACAAAAATGGGAAACAGAATCAGTCAATGTTATACGACCCAAACTAAAGATTTTTATAAATGCAATTTATATGGAGAAAATGTAACACCCTGAACCATAGTAATGCTAGCCCGTTAGTTTAATTTAAGTGACGATTTTTGTGCAAGATTTAGCGTAAATTTTTGTGAGTAAAATCTTTTTTTAATCGGTAACCTTTAGCGACAACATTTGGCTAGACCATAAGTTATAAATTTAAACATGACAAATAAAAGTAATATTGATTGAAGTATCAGTGGCAATTAGCGAAATAATATTTTTAAGAGCTTTTTAGTGACAATTAGTGTACCGGGGGGGGGGGGGGGGGTTATGTAACGCTCGTTAAATTTTCTAGCAGGATAACTTATCCCAAATAGTAATTTGGGCATTTTCCATAATATCAAGAAGTTTTGGGTAAACCTTGGAAATTTTCCTAAAGTCTAGAGGGGATTTGGTAGTTTTCAATTTAGGGTTTGTTACATATAAATGTACACATTCTGGAGTAGCTGACTTTGTCTTCTGTGAGATATATAATCGAGAGAGAGAAAGAAGGCTTGAAGAGGCAAATTTTTCCGACGAAGGGTCCAGATTTTTAGTAAGTTTCTCACCCTTTTTTCCCTCTAGTTTATTTCATGAATTATGGCAGTGACCATTTGTAGGTATGTATGTGTACGAATGTGTGACGGAAGAAAAGAAAGGCGTAATGGTTGTAATACCCCAAAATCTTCTTTCTTGTGTAAAAAAAAAAGTTTCTGAAGTTTTTAGTCGATGAACAGTAACTTTTAGTCGAATGAATAGTACTTTCAGTCAACTCAAAACTATTTTCGGTCGACTCAAAATTGTTTTCTATCGAATTAAAAGTGTTTTCATTAAAAGTATTTTTGGTCAACTTAAAAGTGTTTTCGGTCAAATTAAAGGTATTTTTGGTCAACTTAAAAGTGTTTTCGGTCGATTTAGAAGTGTTTTCGGTCGAATGAAAAGTGTTTTAATGTTTTAATCGAGAGAAGAAACGGCTGAAGGATTGAGTCGAATTAAACTTATATTTCTTTGAATGAATAGTGTAATTTTTCACCTACATATAAATAGCCTCTTTGTTTTCTTTCCCTCTTGTTCTTGGTTCTTTGTTCCTTTGCAGAGGAGATAGAGAGAATAGAAGTCTTGGCAAGCTCTTTTGGCGCTAGACTGGTGCTCTGAGGTTTTCTTATGTTCGAAAGCTTGTTTGAGGTAAGGGTTTGAACATTCCTGTTGTGGTAAGGGTTTGTAACGTTTTTGCTATAGTATGGGTTGTTTCTTTAAATCTGAAAAAGAGTTGTTGGAGTTGATTAATCTTGTTTTGTAAGGGATTCTACCTTTTGATTTTGGCTTGGGTTTTCCTCTTTAAATCTGGAAAATTATTGAATTTTGATCAAGCTTGTTGTGAAAGGGATTCTATCGTCGTTTTTGCTGTGGGAAAGGTATCTTTCAGAATCTGAAGGTTTTTGCTTCATCAAATTTGGTTCATCTTTATTTGTTTGCATTTGATTTGTCCCACTTTTGCCCTCTTTTGAGAACATTGTTTACCGCTTTTCATTTGTGCCTGATGATGCACATCTTTGAATCTGTACATTTGTGACCGTCAATTTAAGATTGACACAGACTATGTTGAACAACTCTTGAAAATAGAGAGGGTCCTATAGACACATGCTTGTTATGCTAGAGAGCCAAAGACTCCTAGTACGCTTCAGAGCACGCGTTTGATGTTGATGTTTGGTTCGACAGTTGGGTCTTATGACCAATATAGTCATCATATGTTCGTAGCGTACCCGACATGTAATTGAAATGTGTTTTGGCTTAAACGCTTAACGACGTTTTCTTTGGTATTTGACAGTAAGATATAATTGCTCATTTTCGCACCTTTCGGCTTATATTTGATTTGGGTTCTTCGGACCACCTTATGAACATTTCATATATTTGATTAGCCTTATTTGCATCGTGGTCAATTGCTATCTTTTGTTCGTCCAATATTTGGTCTTGTTTTGGACTACGAATCATTGTATTTGTTTCCCATTTGTTTTTCACTTACCCGGCTATTCAAGCTCACCCCCTACTCGTTTGTTTTGTCCTTTACCACAGGTATCGGACGTGATTTTGGACGTCGCCTGTTTGGGGGAAATTAGAGCATTTAGTTTTGTTAATATTTTGGGCAATGTAAATCATTTGAGGACTCTACCCGGAAGTGGGTAATTCAGCCTTGGGACTTGGAATTTGTATTGAATAGTGGAGTCTTTGTCCTATTATTTGGTTTTGGTGGATTTTGATGAGGAAGATGTTAGTTAAGTTTTTGAAAGGATTGTATTTGACTCTTGGACCTTTTTTAGATAAATAAGATTGAGATTTAGATAATTGTGTTTATGGTATCGTAGATGCTCTGCTATACCTTTTGATGGTTATGTCATCGATGTTTTGGGTCTTGGTTTAAGGTCGTGTATGGACCCTGAAATTAGGCCCCGTTTGACAAAATTTTTTTCCCTCTTTTTTTTTCAGTTTTAAAAACTGAAAAAAAAGAGCGTTTGGTAACCATTTTTTTTTCAATTTAAAAAACCAGTTTTTAAACTGCAGAGTAAAAAAAAAACTCCAAAAACTGGTTTTTTTTTTCACTTTTGGTTTTTTTTTTCGACCACCACCACCACCCTCCCACCGCCGGCAGCCACCTCCGGCGACCACCGCCGGAGACTGCCGGCCGCCGGCGACCACCGCCGGAGACTGCCGACCTCCGGCCGCCGGCAGCCACCTCCGGCCGCCGGCGGCCCTGCCGGCAGCCACCTCCGGCCGCCGGCGACCACCGCCGGTGACGGCCGGCAGCCACCTCCGGCCGCCGGCCACCACCGCCGGTGACTGCCGGCAGCCACCTCCGGCCGTCGGCCACCACCACCACCACCGTTGACCACCGCTACGCCCCACCACCGCCACCGCAAACCACCAAAAAAAAAAGTCAAAATAAAAAGGGTTACCAAACACCAAAAAAAAAAACCTCAAAAAAAAAAGGGGTTATCAAACACCCACTTGTTTTTATAAAAAAAAAAATTAAGCTGCTCTTTAAAAAACTGCTCTTTAAAAACTGAAAACCAAAAAAAAAAATTTGTCAAACGAAGCCTTAGAGTATTGATCTTAGCTCTATCAGATAGTGTATGGGAAGAGGTTGTGATCTCAGGAAATGATTGATAAGGTAACAGAGATTTTGTGCGGAGTTTGAAAGGAAGATTTGACATTTCTAGATCATAATGCCCCTCTATTCAATTTTTTCGATATCCTTTGTGGGCACTTAAGTGTTGAACGTGGAAATTTGAAACATACTTATATGTAGATACCTTTATGGAACCCTGTGATGACCCTTATGGTTTATACTTCTTGCCCCATCAGTATTGATTTCGAAGTTTTAAGCGTTGACATAATTTTGTGGATATGGAACACTTTGATGTTATTTTAGGGTATGGACTGTTTGCCTTTCAATAATACCAAGATGGATTGCTTTAGGAAAAGGAGGATAATTATGATCTTCTGGCGAAGAGCTCTGAGAACTAAAAGCTATCTGTAAAGGCTATGACTTAGAGATATAAATGATGTGGTAGTTTAAAGGCTTAAACTTTGGTGGATGCACGATATATGTGAAATTAAGAATAATATGTTTTTCTCTGTGATAAATTTGATAATCGTTTGGACCGGTTTGTTTTGAGGCAACAGAATGCGCTACAGAAGTATGATAGACTTTTGGTAAGACGTGTAAGTGTTTGTTGATGTTGGTTATCCAGTTTGGATAAGCAAAATATTATTCCTCAAAGGTTATCGGATGGTTTTGATTTTTATGTCAGAATAAAATTAGATGGGGGGAAACATTAATCATTAGGTGATCTTATGGTTTTGTAGTGAATTGCATAGACATTATGTTGTTGTAATTTTTGTTAAGCCTTTGGTTTTGAGTTTGTGACCTTTTATAGTTGACAATTATGGGCAGAAAGTTGAGCGTGATGTTGCCTTAAGTAACCGTGTGCTAGAAGTAATAAAATGTTTTTGGAGTATAGAATCTTGGGATATTCGATGTTGATGATTCGATCATGGATAATCATATTTGAAAAGTCTAACAATGTGGGTGAAGCTTTGGACGGAAGGCGTACAAAGAGTTTAGCAACTTTGGTTATGAACTACATTCAGTTATCCGTGAAATGTTATTAAGGACGTGTTTAAATGACTCTATTTGTGACTTTGTACTGGCACAAATTTTGATTGGAATAACTTGATTCAGTGTTTGTTAGCCAAGCATAAATACTTAGAGGAGCAGTAGGAATATATTTTTGGGGTGGTGATGACAATGGAAGTTAAAAAACTTAAGTTTGAATTTTGTAAAACATGTCATATTGGATGAGAATTGCTTAGTACTTGGTACACCTTTGTTTGAAGTTAAGCGTGTTATCCAGATTGTGTAAAGTATATGGTTTGGTATATTATCAGAGTAGCGTAGTGGAAGCGTGATATATTAGAAGTTGATTTCGTTTGTTGAATTTTGAATGTCATAATTTTAAGTCAGTACATTCTGCAGGCTAGTTAAAGCCATACATATTTTGAAGTTGGAATTTCAGTTATAGTATAAGTAATGTTTTGACTCGTATTGAAAAGTAAGAAGGTACTTTTGATCATTAAATTACATTTTAATTCCGCGGACGGAATTCTTTTGAGGGGGGGGAGAATGTAATACCCCAAAATCTTCTTTCTTCTGTCAAAAAATAAAAATAAAAAAAAGTTTGTGAAGTTTTTAGTCGATGAACAGTAACTTTAGTCGATGAACAATAACTTTTAGTCGAATGAATAGTACTTTCAGTCGACTCAAAATTATTTTCGGTCTAATTAAAATTGTTTTCGGTTGAATTAAAGGTGCTTTCGGTCGACTTAAAAGTATTTTCGGTCAAATGAAAAGTGTTTTAATCGAGAGAAGAAACGGCTGAAGGATTGAATCGAATTAAACTTGTATTGCTTTGAATGAATAGTGTAATTTTTCGCCTTCATATAAATAGCCTCTTTGTTTTCTTTTCACCCTCTTGCTCTTGGTTCCTTGTTCCTTTGCGGAGGAGATAGAGAGAATAGAAGGCTTGGAAAGCTCTTTTGGCGCTAGAGTGGTGCTTTGAGGTTTTCTTATGTTCGAAAGCTTGTTTGAGGTAAGGGTTTGAACATTCATGTTGTGGTAAGGGTTTGTAACATTTTTGCTATGGTATGGGTTGCTTCTTTAAATATGAAAAAGAGTTGTTGGAGTTGATTAATCTTGTTTTGTAAGGGATTCTACCTTTGATTTGGCTTGGGTTTCCCTCTTTAAATCTGGAAAATTATTGAATTTTGATCAAGCTTGTTGTGAAAGGGATTCTATCGTCGTTTTTATTGTGGGAAAGGTATCTTTCAGAATCTGAAGGTTTTTGCTTCGTCAATTTTGGTTCATCTTTATTTATTTGCATTTGATTTGTCCCACTTTTGCCCTCTTTTGAGAACATTGTTTACACCTTTTCGTTTGTGCTTGATGATGCACATCTTTGAATTTGTACATTTGTGACTGTCAATTTAAGATTGACACAGACTATGTTGAACAACTCTTGAAAATAGAGAGGGTCCTATGGACACATGCTTGTTATGCTAGAGAGCCAAAGACTCCTAGTACACTCCGGAGCACGCGTTTGATGTTTGATGTTTGGTTCGACATTTGGGTCTTATGACCAATATAGTCATCGTATGTTCGTAGCGTACCCGACATATAATTGAAATATGTTTTGGGTTAAACGCTTAACGACGTTTGCTTTGGTATTTGACAGTAAGATATAATTGCTCATTTTCGCACCTTTCGGCTTATATTTGATTTGGGTTCTTCGGACCACCTTATGAACATTTCATATATTTGATTCGCCTTATTTGCATCGTGGTCAATTGCTATCTTTTGTTTGTCCAATATTTGGTCTTGTTGTGGACTACAAATCATCGTATTTGCTTCCCATTTGTTTTTCACTTACTGGGCTATTCAAGCTCACCCCCTACTCATTTGTTTTGTCCTTTACCACAGTTATCGGACGTGATTTTGGACATTGCCTGTTTGGGGGAAATTAGAGCATTTAGTTTTGTTAATATTTTGAGCAATGTAAATCATTTGAGGACTCTACCCGGAAGTGGGTAATTCGGCCTTGGGACTTGGAATTTGTATTGAATAGTGGAGTCTTTGTCCTATTATTTGGTTTTGGTGGATTTTGATGAGGAAGATTTTAGTTAAGTTGTTGAAAGGATTGTATTTGACTCTTGGACCTTTTTGAGATAAATAAGATTGAGATTTAGATAATTGTGTTTATGGTATCGTTGATGCTCTGCTATACCTTCGTAATGGTTATGTCATCGACGTGTTTGGGTCTTGGTTTAAGGTCGTGTATGGACCCTGATATTAGAGTATTGATCTTCTGTGCGAAATTGTTTAATGGATTTCATTTTGAGAGGTTTACCCCGATACGGGTAATTTGATAGAATTATTTTGTGTATATTGTAGCACCGCTGCTTTAGTAATCGTTTTATAATAAAATTATTTTGGAGAACCAATTGTCATAGACTTTTGTTTGAGGAGATATTTTATCTTAAAGGATTTAGTTTCTATGTCTATACCTTTCTCTTTAGAACTGTAATGGTATATAATGAAGTTTGATGTTAGTCGCGGCCTCTCGTTTTGATGGCTGTCGTGGTTGTCTGTGGGGACATTTTGTATGGGTGTATTGGGGCCAAGGGGTTAGAGAGACAAATAACTTTAATGGGGTTGTCATGGGTGCTTTGTGGCAGGAAGGGAACCCACTGCCGTGAGGCAGTGAGTGTAGTTGAACGAGAGTGAGGCATGTATGAGAGTATGTGTAGTGTAGTGTAAATCTCTGTGTGTGTGCAAAGTGGTGTGTGCGTAAGAGAAAGGTGTGTGTTTTGGGCAAATAAAGGCAACTACTGTGTTTGGGGCTATGTATGGGTAGTTTTGGGTGTCTCTCATAGATTTTTGTACATAAAAATGGGCAGCCTATGTGCATGTGTATTGGTTGTGTGCTTGAATGTGTGGGTGCGTGTGTATTGTGTGCGCGAAGCTGCCGAAGCAGCTGTGAGTGCTGTGAGTGATAGTGTTGTATGAATATGTGGGTGAGTTGTGTGAGTGAAGGTGTGCGAGTCCTGTGAGTTCTGCGTTGTGTATGTGTGCATGTGTGTATGTGTGGGGGGGGGGGAGGCGTGTGTTTCATGTGTGCATGAGTGTGTGTTTGTGTGGTGTAGGTATAAGTGTGTGCATGTTGTGTTGAATAAAAAAGAGAGAAGAGATGTAGTGAGAGAAAGAGGGGTATATGTGAAAGAGTGTGTGTGTGTGTGTGTGTGTGTGTGTGTGTGTGTGTGTATATATATATATATATATATATATATATATATATATATATATATATATATGAGTGCATGTGCGAGTTTAGGTGTGTGTTGTGTGTTTTGGAGTGTATGGGTTGGCAAGAAAAGTGAGAGAGGGATTAGAGCTGTTGGGTGTTGGAGTTTGGGAGTGTGAGCAGAAGGGAAGAAGAAGAGAAGTACGGAGCGAGTAATTTGAGCTAGGGTTAGGATTGATACGGGCATAGACTAGCGTACGGTTATTGTCAGTATATAAAATTTTACGGTATAATACCTTAGACTATATTTGACTTTTTGGAAAATTTTTATAATTTTCTGAAATCATATGTATTTTTAATATGTTTTGTAAACTTAAATTTGTAAAATATGTTGGAGCCTTTAAACTCATGAAAATATTCTGTAAAAAATTTACGTAATGTTTTTATGGTACAAATAAGACTCAGTTTGAATTTGATAATTTTTAGAGTTGATTTGCTATACTTTCCGTATCACATTGGTTTTAGCAAAACAAAATTTTTAATAATAGTTTTAATGTCTTTTAAATTCTAATTTTAAATTCTATAATTTTTATAAGTATTATAAATCTGTTATAAAAATTATGGAACTTTATTTTCCGCTAGAGATAATTATGGCTATTTATGGATTTTTAATGCATTTAAAGAAATTATTTAAATTTGAAAATACACAAAATTTCAGAAAATTCACATTTTTGGCTTCTTATAATGTTTTAAGCAATAAAAGTGTTTTATTATAATTTAGTATGAATTTTAAAATATCGTACGCATTAAAAACGTACAAGGTTTTCGGTTAGGGTAGCCGTGTGCTGGACTGCTTTGAGTTGCGCGATTTTGGAGTTAGAAGTGAGCACGTGGTGGATAGTTGATATTAGGTTTATAGTATATTAGCATAGATTGGATATTAACTTATGGATTGCCAATCTAGGTTTATTCAGAGATTATTGGATCGAGGTAAGGATTTTCTCTCTGAAACCTCCATCATTACTCTGATTTCAAATGTTTTATTATGACAACTTTATGAACTACATTGATTTGATTCTATGTTTGATATAAAATATATTTTGAAACTGTCCATGAAACCCTAATTTGAGCCTGATAGCGATCGTTTGGAATTCGTTGATCTCATCTGTTTATTTAATTTAATCATTATAAAACTGAGAGTTATAAGGATGGTCTATATTGTTGGAGTTATAAGGATGGTCTGTTGGTCGGGTTAAACTAGTATCTACATGGACTAGTCAGTGTATATATGCATATATAAAGCGTATCGAGCATTGTCGGGGTGGCTTTGCAACAGCGTACTACTCATGTTCAATGTTTCATGTTTTGTTTTATTGCACCTGAAATGTTTTGAAATAATTATTGATTCAAGAGATTGAGTTGATACTCATCCCTATGTTTATATTGAAATGTTGCGGTTTTATTTGAAAAACACTTTTAAAATTATCATTTGATTGTTTAAAGAAAATCATTTGAATCGTTATGTTTCTCCGTGTTAAAGTCGTTATTCGATTTTAAATATAAAATCGCCCCAATCGTTTTTATTGTTTTAAGTCTTTGATTGACCTTACTGAGCTCTCTAAAGCTCACTTTCTTTTGATCTCCTTTCCACAGGTGATAAGCAGCATTAAGTTGCCCGAATAAGGATTAGAGCCGAGCGAGCCAAATAATTTGAAATTAAGTTTAGTATTGATCGTTAGAAGCCCTGCGTGGGTGAATAGTATTGTTTAAAATTTTAAGACTTAGATTGATATTTCATCTACGATAGTTTATTTAGATTATGATTAATGGTTTAGTTGCTTTGAGAGTTAGTAGTGTTATTGGGTTAAGTTTTAAGGATAATATTGTGGCATTATTATGATAGATCGATTGTCTAACGTTCTGGAAAAATTTCAGGATGTTACAGAAAAAGCCAATTAATTTGTTACAAAAACAAAATGATTCTGAAGTATATCCATAAACAACTAAAAAAATGATCTCCATATTGTATGCTAGATATGGCCTTTTATAATATAAATCTATTAATTATGAAACTAAGAGAGACTCATATATATATATATATATATATATATATATATATATATATATATATATATATATATATATATATATATATATATATATATATATATATATATAAGGATCACCACATACAAAGAAATAAAAACCAAATGATTTCTTCTAATTATTACACTACACATGAACACAAATTATTTGCTACACTGGGGGATGTTCCTATCAATAATTATCTAAAAAAGAATGGTATTATGTATATGGAAAAAATACAAATAAAGATAAAAAAATATTTTAATTGTAGAATTCTCAATTTTTGTCTTAGAAAAAACATCGAAATCAGACTTGGATCAAAGTCGATCCCAACACTAATAACAACACTAATATAGGGACTAAAAATTACCAAATAATTTATAAAGTTGATAGAAAGGTCTATTTTTATTACGATTGATCAAGACCCAATCAATTCATCCCATCACAAAAAGTATATTTGAATGGATGGGAATGAATAAAGAAATACTAAATCATCCTATATCGAATTCGAAAGTTTGGTTCTTCCCGAAATTTGTAATATTTTATAATGCAAATAAGATAAAAATCGTGGATTATCCCAAGAAAATTACTTCCCTTAACTTTTACTATAAATAAAAAGCTTAGGGAAACTAAAAACATTAATGAAAGACAAAAATTGCATTTTATAGACCATCGAATGAAAAAAACTATTTTGAATTAAAGAATCGAAACCAAGAAGAGAAGGACCCCGCAGACCAAGATAATACAAGTTACACTCTCTCAAACCAAGAAAAGGATATTGAAGAAGATTCTGCAGAATTCTACATGAAAGGGGTTAAAATCGAATAAAACAATACAAGAGTAACACGGCTGTAAGAGCCCTTTTTATGCTAATGAAGTTCGTATTTGTTGAAAAATAAATAAGGCATAAATCATTAGAGAAAATCGGTCGTTAAATCATCTCTGATGGATTTAGTCGAATGAATCCTGATTCATTTGAATGAAACTTTGTAAAGCCGAGTTAGCTTAGACTTACTGAAACATTCATTCGAATGAATTAGCTTTTGCTTCGAATGAATAGCGTTTTAGTTGAATGAATAGTGTTTTAGTTGAACGAATAGTGTTTTAGTCGATAAATAGTGTTTTAGGCGAATGGAAAAGAATGAGTGCGAAGGAGACTATTTTGCGACTGAAGGATTCAGTCGAAGGAAAACTCTTTCTTTCAAATAAAAGGGTAAGATCCCATTTTCATAAATATTAGAAATTTTCGGTACATTTTGAATAAGTATTTAAAGTTAGGGGGTGTAGTGTAATTTTTTGACTTAGGACTTTTCTTTAAATAGCTTCCTTTTTTCTTTCAAGCCCTTTTCTTTAGGTTCTCTTGCTTCTCTTTCTTAAAGGTTGAGATGGGGGGGGGGGGAGAGAAGGCTTGGGAGGCTTTTTAGATTCTAAGGCGGTGCATTAAGGATTTCGTACCAAAAGCTTGCTCAAGGTAAGGGATTTCATACTTCTTGTTGTGATAGGGATTTGTTACATAGTATTACTTTATTAAGCTTAGGGAAACTAAAAACATTAATGAAAGACAAAAATTGCATTTTATAGACCATCGAATGAAAAAAACTATTTTGAATTAAAGAATCGAAACCAAGAAGAGAAGGACCCCGCAGACCAAGATAATACAAGTTACACTCTCTCAAACCAAGAAAAGGATATTGAAGAAGATTCTGCAGAATTCTACATGAAAGGGGTTAAAATCGAATAAAACAATACAAGAGTAACACGGCTGTAAGAGCCCTTTTTATGCTAATGAAGTTCGTATTTGTTGAAAAATAAATAAGGCATAAATCATTAGAGAAAATCGGTCGTTAAATCATCTCTGATGGATTTAGTCGAATGAATCCTGATTCATTTGAATGAAACTTTGTAAAGCCGAGTTAGCTTAGACTTACTGAAACATTCATTCGAATGAATTAGCTTTTGCTTCGAATGAATAGCGTTTTAGTTGAATGAATAGTGTTTTAGTTGAACGAATAGTGTTTTAGTCGATAAATAGTGTTTTAGGCGAATGGAAAAGAATGAGTGCGAAGGAGACTATTTTGCGACTGAAGGATTCAGTCGAAGGAAAACTCTTTCTTTCAAATAAAAGGGTAAGATCCCATTTTCATAAATATTAGAAATTTTCGGTACATTTTGAATAAGTATTTAAAGTTAGGGGGTGTAGTGTAATTTTTTGACTTAGGACTTTTCTTTAAATAGCTTCCTTTTTTCTTTCAAGCCCTTTTCTTTAGGTTCTCTTGCTTCTCTTTCTTAAAGGTTGAGAGGGGGGGGGGGGGAGAGAGAAGGCTTGGGAGGCTTTTTAGATTCTAAGGCGGTGCATTAAGGATTTCGTACCAAAAGCTTGCTCAAGGTAAGGGATTTCATACTTCTTGTTGTGATAGGGATTTGTTACATAGTATTACTTTATTACTTGTTTTACAACTTTGGATTTTTGTTCAAATGCTTTGTATTTGCCTTCGTTGCTTTTGAGTTCGCACTTCATGAATTGTACATGATCATTAAGATGAACAACATTTTGTTAAAAAGGGAGTTTTTAATACTTTTGTAGTCACATAGTGACTTTTGTAGCCACCTCAATGGCTTTTGTAGTCACTTTTAGTGGCTTTCGGATATCCTCATGATGACTACTATTACGCTACCAATATGCATTTTGTACCTTTGGGTTTTTTGTTTGCTTTGGGCCTATGGCCATTAATGATCATTTCATATATTTGATTCGCTTTACTGACATTAATGTCGATTATTATTGCTTGTTCGTCAAGGTTGTGACTTTGTTTCGGAATACGAATTAATGTAATTTCTTTCTAATTGATTTTTACTTACTGGGCTATTTCAGCTCATCTCATATTTGTTTTCTTTGTCCCTTACAATAGATGGTAGACATGGTTAGAAGTATGGCACGCATGGGGAATTATAGCTTTTATTTTATTAGCATGTCAAAACAATATATTCCTTTTTGAGAACTTTACCCGATGTAGGTAATTTGATTTGGCATTAGACTTTTGTAATAGAATTTGGGGATGGATTATTGTTTTGTGATTAGATGGTTTGTAAGAGGCAAGATTCTAATTAAGCCTATATCTTTTGGAGATATTTTGTCACAACTAGATTAGATGTTCTGTTTATACATTGGTGTAGTTGAGTATTTATTAGAATGTATATAATATTAGGACTTGAAAATTTTTTTAACGGCTCCCAAGGTTGGGGGCGTTACACGGAAGCTCAAAAGCAAAACTAAATTTCTACCTCAATTGGTATTTTCTTTTTCAATTAAGATGGGACGAGGCTTCGACTGGAAAAAAAAGATCAATAACATCAAGGTCTATCATAACCATTATTCAAAGGATAGAAATCAGTATGGACATAATGATGGTTCGAAAGAATTTAACTCTTATAGAATTGATGAAAAATGGGGTATTGATTATGTATCAAACTATAGGTATTTTATTAGTTCATAAAAGTAAATACCAAACTAATGAAAGATACCGAGAACAAAGATATGCTGATGAGAAGATTTTTTATGAATCCCTTCCAAGACATCAAAATAACTATAAATAGAAACAAAAATCATAATGATTTGCTTGTTCCCCAAAATATTTTATCATCTTGACGTCGTAGAGAATTGAGAATTCTAACTTCATTCAATTAAAAGACAAATAATAGAAATGGTATAGATAAAAATGTAATATTTTGCAAAGAAAACAACATAAGAGATTGGAATCCATTTTTGGATTGAGAGTACATATCTTGATAAAGAGAAAAATGAAGAGTACATATCTGGATGAAGAGTACATATCTTGATGGAGAGTACATATCTTGGATGGAGAGTACATATTATGTCTTTCAAAAACTTTCAGATTTTTGAGAAGATAAAGACAAACCACCTTATATAGACTAACTAATTTACTATCCCATATTTTCAATATGCTATGACAATTTATATGTGGCAAAATTACATGCTTAAGTAATGAAAAAGTCATACGCACAAGTAACATAGACAAGCTTACTTTGACTTTGACCGGAAAAGGCTAATTAAGGAATGCATTTGCAATAGCTTGATATGTGGATGTCCGTATATATGATCTTTCTGTTACACTAGATGGATTTGAGTGTCAATATCATTTGCATGCATCCAGGAACAAATAGATATAATGTGTGTTAGCCACACTGAAACTAGAAGCACCTCTTGCCATAGGTAGGATGATACTTTTGGTATTTTTATTAACAATCCACATTAAAATGACAGCGTATGTATCATATATAATATCATGTATCCCATATATTCAATATGCTATGACAATTCGTATGTGGCAAAAGTACAGACTTAAGTCATGAATAAGTCATATGCACAAGTAATATAGATAAGCTTAGTGTGACTTTTGATTGGAAATGGCTAATTAAGGAATGCATTTGCAAGAGCTTGATATATGGATGTTCCTATATATGATCTTTCTGTAACACTAGATGGAACAAGACAGAGTTGAGTGCTGAATTTAATATCATTTGCATGCATCAAGGAACAAATAGATATAATGTGTGTAAGCCACATTGAAACTAGAGGCACCTCTCGCCATAGTTAGGGTGATACTTTTTGTATTTTTATTAGCAATCCATATTAAAATGACAGTGTATGTATCATATATAATGCATGTATCCCATATTTTCAATATGCTATGACAATTCATATGTGGCAAAAGTACAGACTTAAGTAATGAATAAGTCATACGCACAAGTAATATAGATAAGCTTAGTGTGACTTTTGTTTGGAAATGGCTAATTAAAGAATGCGTTTGCAAGAGCTTGATATATGGATGTTCCTATATATGATCTTTCTGTTACACAAGATGGAACAAGAGGGTGTTGAGTGCCAAATTTAATATCATTTGCATGCGTCAAGGAACAAATGGATATAATGTGTATAAGCTACACTGAAACTAAAAGCACCCCTCGCCATAGGTAGGATGATGCTTTTGGTATTGCTATTAGCAATCCACATTAAAATGACAGCGTATGTATCATATGTAATGCATGTATGTCACATTGAAATGCCATGGTATATAAGATATGCATGCCATTCGAAATGCAAGTGTATCTATATGTATAAATATTAATGTCTGTACGCGTAGATCTATATAGATATAGGTAGTTAGTTATATTATATCCTCATCCAAGGAGCGAGTCATAGGCACCAGAGTGGGGATGATCATCCAAGCCTTTTGTTCCCCTTTTTACTTGCCTATATTTATGCTTCCCATGCCATTTATTCAGAATATACATTCCATTCTCTCAAAAACAATAAGATATAGATAGAGAGAGACATGGAAGATGAGAGGCATGCAAGTGAGCCAAACATGGCCCTAAAGAGCCCAGAAAGTCCCAGCTCAGAGGGCAACAATAACAACAACAGAGATCAAGACCGGTTTCTTCCCATCGCCAATGTTGGACGGATCATGAAGAAAGTAATTCCAGGCAATGGAAAAATCTCCAAGGATGCCAAAGAGACGGTTCAAGAGTGCGTATCTGAGTTCATTAGCTTTGTTACCGGAGAAGCATCTGATAAATGCCAACGTGAGAAAAGAAAGACGATAAATGGTGATGATATCCTTTGGGCTATCACAATCCTAGGATTTGATGACTACGTAAATCCACTTAAATACTATCTTAACAAGTACAGGGAGGTAGAAGGGGAAAGGATTAATGTTCCTAAGCAACTACGTGTGGAGCAACAGCAACAGAAACGTCCAATCCCTCCTGAAAAAGACCCGGCTTCACATTACGTTAATGGTACCCACAATATATATTCTTCAACAAACCTTATGCCTCAGCCAGCTTATGTGTCGAATGATCAGTCGTATCCTTTGTTGCCTTTTCATCCTCAAAACCCAATCCAAATGCAACTACATCAACATGAACACTTGGATTCCGCGGGGCGGTGGTGAAAAGAGCATGATTCCGCTAGGCAATGGTGAAAAGAGCGTGAGCAAAAAGGAAGAGGTTTAGTTCCTTTTGTTTTGCATAATGTCACAATAATTGATACTTCGATATTGTGATGATTAACCATACTTTATGTACTTTATGTATGAAGAAGTTTGACAATGTCATTTGTGTGATCAAGAGTAGTTGATTAATAGATAATTTGAGTTATTACATGATGATACTAGTTTGCATTTTTTTGATATTCTTTGGTGTCTGAAAATTGCATTCCCTAAGTTACAGCTAACTAGAATTTCTTTCTCTTTTTGTGATTTTTGATGACTCTTGTTCGGATGTATTCTGATTCCAAAAAATGGAATTATTAAGGAATCCAGATGTTCATCAGACCAAGGAAATGCACAAATTAAAAGATATGGTAAAACACCCTTAAGAGAACCTTATCGAATCGAGTCATTGCGACTTCGGCATTAACTAGTTGTTCTCACCGTGATCCAATTGATTTATATTTCCATTTTTCCTGGCAATCAAGCTATGATAGGAAGTGCAACTCAAGATATGACCCAACCTATGTGCCGAAAGAAAGACAAGGCGAACATGTGACTCAAACCAGAAACCAGTTCGTGCTACCGAAATGATCTATCGAAGGGAGATGGTTCGTATTCCTTACCCTCACAAGCATGTCCTCCCCAAGGACGACCCCAGCGTAAGGCTGATTGTCCCTAAGTACGATCCCTGCCAAGGTCAATCGTTTAGGGAACGAAAGCTAAACTTCTTTTTAGTTCTCCCCGAAAACGACCTTCCATTTTTTATCCCAAATTTTAAGGAACTACAGAATAATTTACAAAATTGAAAAAAGAAGGATTTTCAAGTTCCAAGGATGTTTACAAGAAGAACAACTTTAAAAGGTTCAAAAGAAAGAAAAATTTGGGTTTTCAAAAATGTTCTATTTCTCAAGAC
The DNA here is from genome assembly GCA_033070095.1 of Escallonia herrerae. NCBI lineage: Eukaryota > Viridiplantae > Streptophyta > Magnoliopsida > Escalloniales > Escalloniaceae > Escallonia > Escallonia herrerae. The sequence continues at coordinate 35,627 of JAVXUP010000922.1, read as the reverse complement.
AAAAAGAAAAAAACTCACAAATGTAAGTTCAATTAATTGCTAGAAAAAGAAGTATATAAATTAAGTAAAAGTTAAAAAAGAAATGATTGTATAATCAACAGGTAACTCATGAATCATTTAATCAACCTTGATCTATTAATTGGGCAAATAATTCACTGATAGAATTGAAAATGGAAAATCTGACTGAGAGAACAAAAAAATAAAAAATACAGTAGAAAAATTAAAAATGAGAAAAACAAAGTAACTCCTGAAATAAATAGTAGTGCCAACAAAACAAGCTACAATGTAGAATTACTAAAACATATTTGGAAAATATTTAAAAGAAAAAATGCTTGATTAATCGATAAATTATATCGGTATGTAAATTTTTTTTAATTGGAAAAATGTACATAGATATCTTTATGTCGCATTAATATTCCAGGAATCAATGTACCACTTCTTCCTAAATCAACAAAAAGAATTATTGACAAATATAATAGTGAAACAAATCAAGAAAGAATCAATAAACCGAAGAAAAATATAATTCACTTTATTTCGAGAATAAAAAAATTAACTAGTAATAGCAAAAAGAATTCACATACATTTTTTTTGAATGATATTCGTTGTGGCAAGCATATACTTTACAAATTCTCGCAAACTCAAATCATTAACTTGTATAAGTTAAGATTGGTTCTTAAACATCAAGGAACACCTTTTTTTTTTTAAGAGTGCACTAAAAAATGCTTTTGGAATATAACCGCCATTTCATTCAAAAGAAAGGCACAAGAAACTTCAAAGTTGTTAAACAAATGACAGAAAAAATGGTTAAGAGGATATCATCAATACGAATTATCTGAGATTATACGGTCTAGATTAATACCACAAAATGGCCAAATAGAATCAATCCATGTTGTATGACCCAAACTAAATATTTGTATAAATAGCGTTTATATGAAAAAGGCCAATCACTTCTTTTGAAAAACATATGATTCCAAAGCATATTTATCACCAGATCAAAAATGTAAATATTAAAATATGCTACATAAATCTTTTACCATATAAATCTACTAATTATGAAACTAAGAATGACTCGTATATATGGATTGCCACTACCAAGAAATAAGAACCAATGAGTTTTTTTTCCTAATTACACAGCACATAATCACAAATTATTTGCTAGACCGGAGAATACTCTAATAAATGATTATCTAAAAAGAGATGATCTTACGTATGTGAAAAAAAATACAAATACAGATGAAAAGTTCTAAATTTTTGTTTAAGATAAAATGGCAATATTCAGACCTAGATCAAAATCGATCCCACCCAATATTAATAAAAGCACTAATATTGGGACCTGGTTAGCTAAGGCATATTTATTATGACCTCGACATTCCTGCTATTGCTGCAGAAAATGGTAGAAAAAGCTGGTTGCCTTTGATTTTGAAGGGTGGTTTGATGATAACAAGTTGGTTGTATCTGATCCTGAAGAAGGACCCTACGAAATAGAACTAGAGTTGAAAGAACAAAATGAAAGTCCGATAGGAAGTGAATTAGAAGGACCTATTAAAGAGATGGATGAGGTTGAGCACTTTTAATATGTAAACGTTGAATGAGAAAGTGATGAGCCAAAGGGAGAATGAGTAGACATTTGATGAACTTTTAGAAGAGAAGGTACTTCCGAGTGACAAGAAAAAATGGACGAATCGACAAGTCAGTTCGAGTCCCTAAGTAGCGGCATTAACAAAACAACTGAGAGGCAGAAAGTTGAATATGACAACAAGAAGTGAGTATCGAGTTAGATATTAATGGAGACAATGGACACCAGTATGCCGGTCATTTAAAAACTATGGCAGATTTTTCTTGATTCCCTCTTGATTGGGCTATACAGGCAACAATTGATTTTAAGTGAGAGTCATTGAAGCCTCGAATTATTGAAGGAGAGTTATGGCTTCTCCTAGATTGACGGTTGTACGAGAAGGGGTGGAGTTTGATTTTGTAATCAGACCTAAATTTGTTACTGAGAAGGAGAGTGGTGATGCAGAACTAGTATCGTTTCAATACTATTGTAGAAAAAGTGGTTTAATAATGAAAACTATTAGTTGTTTGGGCGTGAAACTTGTTATTATGGCGCACAATTTTAAAAATCGTGCTACTATTTCCTTGGAAAGACAAGGGAGGGTTCGAGACCCTCAAAAGAAGTGATTTTGATGAATGTCGAGGACGTACATGGAAGGAATAATAAGGAGTTACATTTGGTCAAGAAGGCCTTAAGAAAGAGCTAGTGGGACTTCTAGAAAAGGTCATAGGATCTCCAACAGTATAAACGGTGTATGCTACCGCGACAGCCCCGAGAGAAGAAAGAAGGGAATACAGATCTTGAGACTTTTAGGATGCCTGCCAGAGTGAAATTCTAGGTGAGGGAAACGGTCCAGTGTGGACAGCTACGTGGATTTAATAAATGGAGAAGACATTCGAGATAACAAGATGTTGGAAGATGTCAGAAGACGATTTTCTCCAACCTTATATAGCAATTTGTTAAGAATGGGCAAAAACATTCTAAGGAAAGCATGAAGACCTATCAACCTTATATTACTTGGAATAAGTTCAGGTAACATGTTCATGGTAATCATTTTCTGCCTAAATTGTAGAGTACATTGGAGATAGGTTTCTTGTGCTAAACTAGAAGGACAGAAAGGTGGAAAAGGATATGAGGGAAATTGGTGAGTTGGCCTATTTTGCTCTCATCAAGTGGTGACAGGAAATTGAAAGGCGAAACAAATTAAGGAGGGTTTGAAACAAGTCTTAAAAGGACAAGTAAGGAGGTTCCAATGGGGAATTGCTATTGAAGTAGTAGAAAAACCGAGCGATGGAGGTAGAGAATAAAGAGGCGTGGGAGGAAAGAAAGGAGCAAGAACAAAAAAGAGGTAGAATTCAAAATTGAAACTGGAAAGGTGGAAGGAATTGGAAGAATATAGTAGATGAAGGACAGTCAAAATAAAGTTCAGGACAAAGAGGAGGAGATAGAGAGTGTAGACATGGTGCGAATTGAGGCACAAAGGTACAAACTATGTAAAGGCAATTAAATTACGTCTTACATAGGTAAGTAAGGCACCGAGCTAATGTGCATGATGAATCAAAAGGGTTGTTTCAAATGTTAAAAGCCAGAACACATTGTTAAGGGGTGCCCTAAAGAAGGGTGATAGTCATGGAAAGCTAAAAGAAAGGATGGGTTGGCACACCGCCTCAGAAAAATGATTTTTAGGAGTCACCATCTTAAAATAAGGAAAAAAAAGTGACTCAAAGGTGTCTGTAATACCCTTGTTGTTGATGATAATAATAATAAATAAAAAAATTAAGAGGTGGTTTGATTTTGTGGCAGCCAAAAGACAGCCACAAACACAAGGGGAATGACACCTCTCATTTCGAAGAGGTGGAGTGTATGCATGGAGAGATAAGTGGTGTGAGGTGGCATGGAGAAATGCTTACCCTGGATAGCTGTTGGAGGGAGAATAACAGAAAATAAAGAACAAATCACGGCATTACTTCAACTGAGAAGTCATATAAAAAAGAGAGAGGAAGAATACACAAGAAACATAGATCGATTAGGAGATAAATTGAGGAAGTTAGGCACTGCAAAAGTTAAGGAAAAAATAAACCTGCAGTGTGCGAAGTGGCTGATTAAGAGGGAATTTGAGGAAAATCTAGAAAGCATCTCTTGAAAGTCTAAACAGAGAAGTTGTAGAGGGGAAAGCAAGGAAGAGATTCCAATAAACCGAAGGTTATTTACGCCAATAAACAAAGAAGTTACATGTCTTCAAATTGAGGTAAAAATTAGCTTTGTTTGTGTGTGTTCTTGGTGTTTTGGTATGTCTTCTTGATGGAGATTAGGGCTGAATTGATTATGTTATGTTATGATTTCATGTTAAATGAAATTATGGAGTTAGATAGGTAGAAATGAAGTGAGATCAAATTGGTTTAAATGGAATTTGAGGTGGAATTAAATAGGTGATGAGATAAGTTAGTATAAAATGCATGTATAAGTGAAGAAGGGGAAATATGTCTGGGCATGCAAATATGAAGAATGCAATTGAAAAGTAGAAAGAGATGAAAAGGTGTAAATTTGATCCAAAAGTGATGAGTACTGACTGTAAATGTCGCTAAAAGTCTTAGCCTCTAATTGATTTCAAACCTCATTTTTGAAACATGGTTTTAAGATAGAATTTGGCCACACACAAAAGAAAAACTCATATTCGTTTTGAAAGATCTACGTACTGTAAAATGTTAGATTTTTTCTAAGTTTTTGAACATTATTAAATATATTTCTATGTAAAATAGGATTTCAAATTTTTAAAAAATATCAAATAAATATATTTTAATTTATAAATTTACAAAAACTTCATGCAGCTGAGACACATCAGTGTCTAAAATTTCATGACATTTGGAGGCTGATTCGTATTTTGGGAAAAAATTTAGTTCCCTTACGTTCGGTTTGGTTATCCGGGTGGGGTTTCCGAGCAAAAATTTCACCAAATGAATTTTGAGTACAAAACTTCGTTTATATTGTTTTAAAAAAAAAGATATTTTGAGCCAATTAGGAGTGTTTATTGGTGTAGAAGTTGTCAGGGGGTGTTTACGTAATTTTACCTATAGCTAGGGGTGTTTTGGTAATTTTTCACACTCGGTGACGAATCTTGCAGAAACTCATGGTTAATCAGTAAGGAGTATAAAGTGTGGGAAAATTGAGTTTAGATATGCACAAGATGGGTGGTAGTGCGGATAATGCACCTTATGGGTTATGGCAAATCCGGTTAATGGATTAGTCATTATAAGTGGGAGGCAGATGAACAGTAAGGGAGGGGGGAGGTAAGGTAGGTATTTTTTTGTATTTTGGGGTGGTCTAACGAGAAGAATTTTATTTGATAGGTGGTTCCATTGCTGAGAAAAATAGGAAGCGAGGAGTTTATCGGCTATAAAGCCAATAGGTATGGATAGTGCGGTTCCGATATGATATCTGTTATTTTGCTTGGCATACCATGTTGATCGTGCTCGTGTTGAACTCCTATATTTATGTTGGAATATCGGTTGAGTTTATGAACCGGTACTTCTTGCTGACTTGTGATGCCAAGGAAAGTGGGTTCGCAGTCGACGTGGAGGTGCCACAAAGAATGCAGTCCGAGTCAGATGCCAAGTATGTTGATGTGAGACACAGCAAGGGCGGAGCAAGGGCAGAGACCAAGGGCTTCCCAGAAAGAGCCTGAGGGAGGCAGTGCTGCGAGGGCGATGGCGCAGGGTGAATACACGATGACAGTCACAGTCCGATGCTCAGGTCCAAAGTCAGGGTCATGTATGTTTCTCTTTCTAGGATTCTAGAGTGAGAAAGTGAAAGTGTTCTGAAAATGTCCAACTGTCCAAATGAATTCTCAAGACCTCTATTTATAGAGGTTGAGATGATGATGTCATCACGCGATACGTGGCACTCCCCGGGAGTGACATGTCACCGAGGGGTCCACAGTTGCCGGTGCTCCACGGACTATCGAATCGCATATTCACCCGGCCTGCCCCGCACAGCGTCCCTCTGTCTGTCTAGAAAGACTGGCTCCCACAGCATTGGTGTGGCCAGAGAACCCCCTTGATCTAGCCTCCAATCCAAGCCCTTGTAGAGTCACACAGGCTTGGCAGCGGTGGGGAAGACCCGATGCCCAACTGCCAGGGGGACTAGGCGTGATGCCCTCCGAAGACCTGCTCCCGTCTCGGAGTGGCCCGGGGGTCATAGTCTATAGGGGTGCCGATGCAAGCCCCCAGTGTCGGAGCACGTAGGCCAGTCACGCAGGCACCCTGGTAGAGACAGTGTCCCCGAAGAGTCACCTATCCCCCTCTGCAAAAGGTCCTCATGCCGGAGCACTACGAACGGAGCCCCTCGTGATTGTGACGGCGATGGCTTTGTGGTAACGAGCCCATTCAGTGGCGGCGATGACTTTGTGGTAACGAGTCCATCCCGCTACGAGGGGTCCTTGTGCCGAAGCACTACAAACAGAGCCCCCCGAAATGAATATGGCGATGGCTTTGTGGTAACGAGCCCATCCCGTGGCAGCGATGACTTTGTGGTAATGAGTCCATCCCGCTGCGAGGGGTCCTCATGCCGAAGCACTACGAACGGAGCCCCCCGGAACGAAGACGGCGATGGCTTTGTGGTAACGAGCCCATCCCGTGGTGGCGATAACTTTGTGGTAACGAGTCCATCCCCCTGCGAGGGGTCCTTGTGCCGGAACACTATGAACGGAGCCCCCCAGAATGCTGCACACTCTGGAGAGTGTGTCGAAGCATGTTCACTTCCATGGCAGGGGCACAAGGTGTGGTGAATAAGTGTGATGCCCGGAGGCTTGTAACATGATTGTGGTGCATGGGCGTGGCGACGATTGTCGCGAGACCATACCTGGTGCCGGGGGCACATATCATGAGAATGGTGCATGGGCATGATGACGAACGTCGTGGAGATAATACTTGGTGCTGGGCACGTGTTATGAAAGTGGTACGGCGACGAACGTCGAGAAGCAATACTTGGTGTTGGGGGCACGTATCATGAAGATGGCGCATGGGCGCGGCGACGAACGTCGCGGAGCAATACTTGGTGCCGGGGCACATGTCATAAGAATGGCGCATGGGCATGGCGACGAACGTCGCGGAGACAATACTTGGTGCCGGTGCACGTGTTATGAAAGTGGTGCGGTGACGAACCTCGTGAAGCAATACTTGGTGCCGAGGGCAAGTATCATGAAGATGGCTCATGGGCGCGGCGACGAACGTCGCGGAGCAATACTTGGTGCCAAGGGCACATGTCATAAGAATGGCGCATGGGAACGGCGAGGAACGTCGCGGACACAATACTTGGTGTCGGGGCACATGTCATAAGAATGGTGCATGGGCACGACGACGAACGTCGCGGAGACAATACTTGGTGCCGGTGCACGTGTTATGAAAGTGGTGCGGTGACGAACGTCGCGAAGCAATACTTGGTGTCGGGGGCACGTATCATGAAGATGGCGCATGGGCGTGGTGACGAACGTCGCGGAGCAATACTTGGTGTCGGGGCACATGTCATAAGAATGGCACATGGGCGCGGCGACGAACGTCGCGGAGACAATACTTGGTGCCGGTGCACGTGTTATGAAAGTGGTGCGGCGACGGACGTCGCGGACCAATACTTGGTGCTGGGGGCACGTATCATGAAGATGGCGCATGGGCGCGGTGACGAACGTCACGGAGCAATACTTGGTGCCAGGGCACATGTCATAAGAATGGCGCATGGGTGCTGCGACGAACGTCATGGAGACAATACTTGGTACCTGTGTACGTGTTATGAAAGTGGTGCGGCGATGAGAATCGCGGAGCAATACTTGGTGTCGGGGCACATGTCATAAGAATGGCGCATGGGCGTGGCGATGAACGTCGCGGAGCAATACTTGGTGCCGGGACACGTATCATGAAAGTGGTGCGGCAACGAATGTCGTGAAGCAATACTTGGTGCGGGGGCACGTATCATAAAGATGGCGCATGGGCCCGGCGACGAACGTCACGGAGCAATACTTGGTGCCGGGGCACATGTCATAAGAATGGCACATGGGCGCGGTGACGAACGTCGCGGAGACTGCGTACAGGCACACGTCGGGTGTCCCAAAGATGGGATTTAAGCTGAGTGTACCTGTCATAACAAGATGATGAATGTAACATGTAGTAATGAAAAAGTTGAAAGTGATGGTACGCGATCGTCAGTGACGGGTCATTCGGTGGTAGTGCGCAACTTTGGGTGACGGGCATCACGAGAGTGGTGCGCGGTCGCGGACGACGGACGTTGTGAGGTTCATGTACAACGGACGCTGCGAGGTTGATGCACGACGGACGCTACAGGTTGATGGAGGATGGACGTCACGAGGTTCATGCACGACGGACGTCGTGAAGTTGATGCACAACGGACGTCGCGAAGTTGATGCACGACGGATATCGTGAAGTTGATGGATGACGAACGTCGCGAGGTTGATGCACGACGGACGATGGACGACAGACGCCGCGAGGTTGATGCACGATGGACGTCGTGAGGTTGATGGATGACAGACGTCATGAGGTTAATGAACGACGGACGTCGCGAGGTTGATGGACGACAGACGTCGTGAAGTTGATGGACGAACGTCCGTAAACATCGTAGAGGTGCAAAGATTCAAAAAAACAAGTGCGCGCGGGAGGGGAGGCCATAGGCCAAGGATTGGGGGAAGGCCAAGGCCACCATCCGTGGGGAGGCCTAGGCCGACTCCTTGGTGAGGCCGAGGCCGACCCCTTGGTGAGGCTGAGGCCGACCCTAGGGGGTGGCCAAGGCCAATGGCCAACTCCCGTGAAGGGAGGCAAAGGCCACTCCCCCTTTGGGTGAATTTTGGACGCGCTGACGGAAGGTGTTTAGGTGGGCAATGACGAATCCGAAAGTTGTGTTACGACGATCGTGTCGACGTGAATCATACCTATGTGACGAACAAGGTGCCTAAGTCACATACAAAGTGTATGAAGCAAACAAAGTACGAAAGGGACTTTGAGCAAAAAGTGAACAACCGGGGGGAAAGGCCAAGGCCAACACCCCATGGAGGCTGAGGCCGACCCCCTATTGAGGCCGAGGCTGACCCGATGGCCTTGAGGGAGGCCAAGGCCGACCCCATGGGGTTGGCCAAGGCCTAAGCCCTTGACCCCGTCGCTCCGGTTGCGCCAACGGTCGATGTTTTTGGTGAAAAGGTGCTCAGGTGGTCGTGGCACGACGAACGTGGTACTGTGAGTCATGGTAGCATGAAATAATTGGTGACTAATTCTCGCGTGAGACGTGTGAAGCAAAGAATGCACGTGACTTGGGCGCGCTCACTTTGACCGGTTCGAAGCGTTGAATAATATGCTTGTGCGGACGTGTCATGCAAAATGGGACTCCAAGTGGAGCTTTGAGTGCGACCAGAATAGGTTGGTAACAACTTGTGCTGTTGAGGACTTAAGGTAGAATGAATTCCCTTAGTCCGCCCGACAATGAGCCTGAAAGCGTTGCTGAGGACTTACGATTGAAGATACTCTCCAAGTCCGCTCCTTGATGAAAAATCATTCCCTAATCTGGACAAGACTGAGATGAACACCCCGTATGAAGGGGCATCATTAAGTGGAGGGCCAGTGAAGGGAAGTAAATGGCGATCATTGAAAAAGTGAGTAATTGACAAAAAAAAAGGATGAAGTGCACTAGAGTCTGTCGTGTCGTGTCGAGTAAAGTCCAGTCAAGCATGCATTGCAATTGATTTTATTTGATGTTGCTGAATTTATTATCTTGTTATCCTCATGATGTTTATGCTTTAGTGTCTCTTTTGCATTGTACTTGCATAGTCCATGAGTCTATCCAAGTGGAAATGATGATGTTCTTTTGGACGTGAGCCACCCAGTCTGAATAAAGGTGATGCAGCAAGAGGATTATAAATGTTCATTCTTGGCATTCTTAAATCCTTTGCCTTCGTTGAAAATTTACGATCGATTCTCCCATAAGTTCAAGAGGGCTGTACGTTATACTCCTCGTATTATCCTACTGGGCGATTTGCGCTCATTCCTTATCTGATGTGTTTTTCAGGTTCTAGGTTTGAACAAGGTGAGACCTCGGGGAAAGAATAAGAAAAACTATGCTGAGGTCCTATGAGGAAATATATATCTCCACGCAGATGTAAAATTTGGTGTTCATATTATGTTGTGTTATGTTATGCAGTTTTCGCTGCGACACCATGTGTACTATCAAGGAAAAATTTTGTAAGGACGTGTTGTAACGTTTTCTTCATGATTTTAAGGCAGTAGTTGCTCTGTGTTATATTTAAAGGCTATAACATTGACATGATTGACATCTCAGCTCCAGTGATGTCACTTGGGCTGGGGGTGTCACAGGTGGTATCAGAGCTTAGGTATTACGATCTTGTGGACTATTGAGATGCTGAGAATGACTTGTAAGTCTTGATACGAGATTAAGAAGAAGAATAGAAGAATGTAACGGGGTGACCGACGTGTGTGAGTCAAACCACTTATGGTATAACTGAGTTGTAAGAATTGTTATTATGTCGTCGTTGCAGGAAATGGCAGTGCACCAGCGAATATAGAGGGGGTGGATTGAAGATGACATGATGGGTGTGTTGAACCCCGATGTGGACAGTGAGGAAGACCTAGAAGAAATTAAGGACTTACTAGATTCCGATGAGAAGCCATGGTCATGAATTTGCAGGGCCCCGAGATAGAGGAAAAACAGGACGATCAACCTTTTCGAGCTGACGTAGAGGTGAAAGAGGAAGGACCGAGTGAGCAGTCAAAAAGGAAGGTCATGAATTTTTGGAAGCGCAAGTATACAAAGGTCTCCAGTGACAGGGATGAACTGTTCTATCAGCTAGAATCCCTAAAAGTTAAAGCAGGCAGTGAGATAAAGAGACTGGAGATAGAGTGTCTCAAGGAAAAGAAGAAGGCAGATAGGTTGGTTGAGGATACAGTGGATGTTAGCTAGCGGGTTGTTCAAAAGATGCAGGAAGTAGTTAGTGAATGCCTTCCGGGTTGAGCCTCGTCTGGCAACGAGTAGAAGATGTTACTAGATGAAGATTACTGGAGTACGTAACTGTTTAAAGAGCGTTATGGATTAGCTTGAGTCAAATGTTGTATGTCGAGGCGTACAATCTATCGTTGTATGATAATCGTAGCATGAGACTTATGTTTTATCAATGTCGTCATTTTATGAAGTTGCGTTTGTTGTACGTGAATGTAAAGCTTATTATACTATTTTCAGAATGACACGTAATCTACAAAATCAAGAGATCTCAATACGAAGAGAACGGGAAAGAGATCCTTCGCAAGAGGCACCCCAGACTAAAGCGTCTTTGGCTCACACCGAAGGCACCAGCATGGGAAACAACAATGATAATAGGGTAGAAATTAATAGAGAAGACTTAAGAAGGGAACTAGTGGGACTTATTCGGGAAGTTGTAGCAACACCTGCAGCACAACCAGCTACTGCTAATGCAACAAATCCAGTAGCGGGAATGTAAGTTTTGAGATTTTCAGGATGCTCGACCCAGCAAATTCCACGGAGTAAGCGATCTAATAAAGGCGGTTACTTGGTTAAAGGAAATGGAAAAAGCATTTGAAATAACAGGTTGCGGAAGACACCAAAAGGTTTCATTTGCTACACATGTTACGAGGGGTGGCAATTTATTGGTGGGATGTGCAGAAGCAAGTAGAAGAAAGGAGGAAAGCAAATCGGGCTTATATCAAGTGGAATCGATTTAAGCAGATGTTCGAGGAGAAGTATTTTCCTTTAACTGTACAAAATAGGTTGGAAACAAATTTCTTTGGATTAGAACAAAAGGACAAGACTGTGGAGGAGTAATCCGGGAATTTGACGAATTAGCACGTTTCGCTCCTTACCATGTGAATACGGAGGATCGTAAGGCCAGGTGCTTTGAAGAGGGTTTGAGACAACCCTTGAGGAGAATAGTGAAAAGCTTTCAGCTTCAAACATTTGCTGAGTCTGTAGAGAAGGCATTCTTGGTGGAGGCGAAAGGTCAGGAGGCATGGGAAGAAAGAAGAGAACAAGGAAGGAAGGGGAATATAAGACAAGACAAAGGCAGAGATAGCGGAAGGAAATTTAGAAAAAGCATAGAAGAAGGAAAATCTGGGCAGGGTTCAAGACAGATGAGTGGGACTCGAGAATGTCGTTAGTATGGGACGACGCATGAGGGCACCAACTGCGTCAAAGTAATAAGAGCTTGTTTTAAGTGTGGCAAGCAGGGCCACAGGGCGAATGACTGAGGTTGAATCAGCGGGTTTGTTACGAGTGCCAACAACCAGGACATAATACGAAGGAGTGCCCTAAGCAGAAGACACTAACCATAAAAGGAAGGCCGAGAGCTGTAGGTCGTGCAAATGCAATAGAATTAAAGGAGGCTATAAAATCTAAAGATGTGATGACAGTTACTTTCCCTGTCTGCTCTCATAAAGCCCTTATACTTTTTGATTCTGGTGCTACTCATTCCTTTGTTTCATTAGCATTTGCAAAAAAGTTAGCGATGCCCTGTCAGTCACTTGATGCCATACTTGCAGTGAACATACCCAGTGGCAACTCCCTTATAGTCACTAAAATATACAAGGAATGCCCAATTCAAATAGTTGATCAAATCTTTCATTCTAACCTTATACTCTTGGATTTGGGGGACTTCGACGTAATTCTCAGAATGGATTGGTTAGCTGCTCATCATGCTAACGTAGATTGTTGTCATAAGTTGATTAAGTTGTTGATGCCTAATAGACCTAATGTTTTCATACGAGGGGATAGGGTGGTAAAGCCCCCTTACCTAATATCAGCTCTACGAGCTCGTCGTTGTCTTCGTAGCGGGTGCCAAAATTATCTGGCACACGTATATGATATTCATGTTAGTGAACCACAATTGGAGCAGATATCTGTAGCCAACGAATTTCCATATTTTTCCCAAAGATCTTTTAGGGCTACCACCAAATTGAGAAGTGGAGTTCAGTATTGATTTAGTTCCTGGAACTGGCCCCATATCCAAGGCACCTCTGACACCTTCCGAGATGAGTGAGTTAAAGGTACAACTGGAAGACCTATTGAAGCTAGGATTTATTAGTCCCAGTGTTTCACCATGGGGGGCCCCAGTATTATTCATAAGGAAGAAGGATGGGTCTATGAGGCTATGTATTGATTACCGAGAATTGAATAAGGTGGCAATCATGAATAAGTATCCATTGCCACGTATAGATGACCTTTTTAATCAGTTGCAGGGAGCAAAATATTTCTCTAAGATTGACCTTTGATCAGGATATCATCAACTGAAGGTGAAGGAAAGCAACATTGCTAAGACAACCTTTAGGACCAGATATGGGTACTATGAATTTTTTGTGATGCCTTTTGGGTTGACTAATGCCCTGGTAGCCTTTATGGATTTGTTGAATCGGGTATTTCGAGGATATCTCGATCGTTGTGTTATCATTTTCATCGATGACATTCAGATATATTTGAAGAGCAAAGAAGAACATGTTCAACACCTCAGACAAGTTTTACAAATATTAAGAGGCCACAGGTTATATGCCAAATTCAAGAAGTGTGAGTTTTGGCTTGAAAAGGTGCAGTTCTTGGGCCACATCGTGACATAGGAAGGATATCGGTAGATCCTGGGAAAGTTAAAGCGGTATCAAACTGGGAGCGCCCAACATCTGTTTATGAGGTTCGTAGTTTTCTAGGACTAGCTGGGTATTATCAGAGATTTATTAAAGACTTTTCTAAGATTGCCTACCCGCTGACCAACCTGACCCGAAAGAATGTGAAGTTTAACTGGACAGAGAAGTGCGAGCGTAGTTTCCAAGAACTGAAGGAAAAGTTAGTGACTGCTCCAGTACTCACCTTACCATCTGGGTTTGATGGGTTTGTGATATATAGTGATGCATCCCAAGAGGGATTAGGGTGTGTTCTTATGCAGAAGGGGAAAGTGATCGCTTATGCATCATGGCCGCTGAAAACCCACGAGAGGAATTATCCAACGCATGATCTAGAGCTGGCAGCAGTGGTATTTGTCTTGAAAATTTGGAGACATTACTTATATGGTGCAACTTGTGAGATTTATACGGATCATAAAAGTTTAAAATATATTTTCACGCAGAAAGAACTTAGCATACAGCATAGAAGGTGGTTAGAACTTCTTAAGGATTATGATTGCTCTATACTGTACCACCCCAGGAAGGCGAATGTGGTAGCTGATGCCTTGAGTAGAAAGAAAACTGAGAGTTTAGCTTCCATGATTACCCAATAGAAGGCTATTGTAAACGACCTGAACAAACTCTAAATAGATGTGCAAGTGAAAGGAAAAAGGAGCAGTAGCCTATTCCAGATGGAAATTTGACCTACATTACTGGATCGAATTAAAGAAGCCCAAAGTCAGGATGAGAAATTACTCAAGATTCAAGAAGGGTTCGAAAAGAACAACAAGGAGGATTTCAGTTGTGATGGGAAAGGAATTTATATATATGAAGATCAGGTGTATGTTCCACCTAAGGATGAATTAAGAAAGGAACTTTTGATAGATGCACATAGTCTAAGTACTCAATCCATCCAGGAGAGACGAAGATGTATTGAGACTTACGATAAAGTTTCTGGTCACCGGGCATGAAAAAGGAAATATCAGAGTTCGTATCAAAATGCATGACCTGTCAGTAGGTAAAAATTGATCATAGAAAGATGGCTGGACAACTGCAACCATTACCTATTCCGGAATGGAAGTAGGACCATATTACCATGGACTTCGTATCCGGATTACCCCAGACATCTAGTAGAAATACAGCTATCTGGGTGATAGTAGATCAATTAACCAAGATGGCTGATTTATTCCTGTAAAGGAAGGGGATACGACAGAAACGACTAGCCCGAATCTATATCAAAGAGAGAGTTAGCCGATACGGTGTGCCTGTTACCATCGTATCTGATCGGGATACAAAGTTTACCTCTCGATTTTGGAAAAGTTTCCAGGAGGAGTTGGGGACAAGACTGAGAATGAGTATGGTGTTTCATCCATAAACGGATGGCCAATCTGAATGAACGATCTAGATTTTGGAGGATATGTTAAGGGCTTGTGCCGTAGACTTTGGAGGAAATTGGGATGAACAATTACCCTTAATTGAGTTTTCGTATAACAACAGTTATCAGACAAGTATTAGTATGGCCCCGTACGAAGCATTGTATGGTCGAAGGTGTCGTACACCAATTTGCTGGGATGTGGTCGGAGAGAGGCGGTTATCTCATACCAAGTTAGTTAAAGAAACGGAGGATTAGGTTAAAATTATACAAGACAGGCTTCACACCGTGCAGAGTAGGCAGAAAGGCTACACTGATAAAAGACGGAGAGCGCTAGATTCGAGGTAGGTGACCTCGTATTTCTGAAGGTGTCGCCGTGGAAAGGGATTATGCTGTTTGGAAGAAAAGGAAAATTATGCCCTAGATTCGTAGGACCATTCAGGATCTTGTCAAGGATTGAAGCAGTAGCATATAAACTTGAACTACCCCAGAATTAGGACACTTGCACAATGTGTTCCATGTATCTATGCTGAGGAAGTATGGTCCAGATCCGGCACACGTGATAAAGCTAGAATCAGTAGAGATTCGTGACAATCTATCGTACCAAGAAATACCTGTAGAAGTGGTCGATAGAAAGAGCAAGTGCTCCACTCTAAAGTAGTACCAGTGGTCAAGGTGATCTGGAAGAACCATGCAGTAAAAGAGACCACTTGGGAACCGGAAGCTTTGATGCGTTAATTTCAATTTCGCGGGCAAAATTTTTTTAGAAGGGAAGGGTGTAATACTCTTGTTGTTGATAATAATAATTAAAAATTTTAATTAAATAAAAAAATGATTAAAAGGTGGTCTAATCTCGTGGCTGCCAAAGACAGCCACAAACAAACAGGGAATGACACCTCTCATTTCCAAGAGGTGGAGTGTATGCATGGAAAGATAAGTGGAGTGTGAGGTGGCATGGGAAAATACTTACCCTGGACACCTGTTGGAGGGAGAATAACAGAAAATGCAGAAGGAATCACAGGATGACTTCAACTGAGAAGTCATAGAGAAAAGAGAGAGGAAGAAGACCCAGAAACAAGGATTGATTTGCAGATAAATTGAGGAAGTTAAGGACTGCCAAAGTTAGGAAAAAACCAACATGCAGTGTGCGAAGCTGTGCGAAGTGGCTGATTAAGAGGGAATTTGAGAAAAATCCAGAAAGAATATCATAGTGCAGCCAAAGACTTTCAGGTCTCTAAACAACATGAATGTTTACAACCTAATATACGACTGTAGTCATATGACTCTTAACAACTTATCTCGCAGCTCAATCTTTATCTCACCATTCCTACCTGGTCTTACCTCACACAACTGATCCCCCTGCTCAACTTTTCTAGCTTGTTTCATTTTCCTTTCTAAAAGGTTTTCCCTGATCAACCTTATAGCCTGCACAATACAACATAAGGAATGAGCGTAAATCTCCCAGTAAAGACAACAAAAGGAGTATCGTGTATAAATGATTCAAGAGACTCGGATTCGGGAGTCGGTTAAATAACCATCCGGACTCCAAAAAATAAACGGGCATTAAAGTTGAACAATGCTCAAGTATTAGAAGTGCAGAGGAGCCTAAAAAGATTTTGGGGCAAAAATATAATTTTTGAAATTATGGAGGCATTTTCATAATTTTGAAAACTTTGGGGGCTGAATTGCAATTTCTGAAAGTTGGTACTTATGTGTCAATAGTTGAGGAATTAGACCTTAAACACGTGCCACCTCCCATTTGTTTGTTTTGTGACTCATCTAGTTCGTAATAAACTATGAGTTAGTCTTTAAAGATAAATGAAGAAAAGAAAAGAGAGGAGGAAATTCAGGGTGGGAACAAAAATAAAGAAACAGTAATCAAAAATAGAAAACAGAACAGGGAAATGCTGTGTCGGCCGTGAGAAAAAAATCAGAACATATTGAAAGCTCGGCACAAAATCAGAGGGAGAATGGGAGATTTGAAGGAATTCATGGGGTAATCCTTCTCCTTTACCTTAGTGTGTGATTTTGGTGTAAGGGTGTGTATTTAGTAGGTTTTTTAGTGTTTTTTTTTCAGTGTGTGTGTGTGTGTGTGTGTGTGTGTGTGTTACGGGTGTGTGAGTGATGGTGTATAAGATGTGTAGTTGTGTGTTAATGTGTAGAATTAGGTGTAATTATGTATGAGAATGGTTGGAAGTGACTGTGTGTGTGTGTAAGTAAATCACCTGAGTGTGTAAGGTTTGGGTTTGAGATTATGGGGGTGTGTTAGGTGTAATTGTGTATGTGAGGGGTATATATGTGTGTATTTTAGGTATGTGAAGTTGTTTTAGTGTGTGTTTAGGCTGCAGCGGAGTGGGTTTGCCATGGAAAAGGGTTGTAGATGTGTCAACAGGACTACCGAAGGACAGGGACGATGAACAGTGATTTCAGCTGTGTAATATTTTTTTTAAACTCAAAAGGGTCGCTGAAGATGTATTTATGCCATCAGTTTCTTTACAAATTTCTAGACATGTTTATAAAATTATTTAGCCAAAGTGCCAAAAATAAATCCCAGTTATTTTTGGGAGACCTACATCGTGGAAAAATTTCAGATTTTTCCGAGATCGGAAAAGGGGTTAACCACTGCTGGAAATTTGAAACTTTGCAGTGTAATTTAAAATTTCAAATGAGCACGGTTTTGTACAGAAATTTTATGAGAACCCTAGGATGTTGGGAAGTTCCATTTTCCAAGATTTCGGGTCATTCTGAAGTCGTTAGCTATTTTTGGCCAAAAGGGCTATTAAGCACTCAGTTTGGACAACGGTTCGGGAATTTGGGGCAAAAATTTTCTAAAATTCGTTCTATCTTAAGAATGACTTCAAGAGGCTTAAAATATTATTTTAAAGTACTGTTCATACCATATTCTGGTCAGACCAGCAGGGCCCGCTAGGGGACCCACTTTGCGTGACACATCACCCAGTCGATGGTCAGTTATTCAACGCTCACAGGCCTGTCAAAGCATCACATAATCAAGTCACATGCTTTTTCCCTTTGAGAAGCAACCTTGGTATGCCTTCCCCCCCGAGGGGGTCGGCCACCTACCTTGACGACCGACGTCCGTCGCCCATGGTCGCGCACCGTAGTCGCAGCGACCTTCGTCGCCCGCGTCTGCGCTCCAACTTGGCAACTCTCGTCGCCCGTGCTCCAACTCCGCGACTCTCATCTCCCGTGCACCCTCTCAGCGACTCCCGTCGCCCTCGCGCCATCTCTGCAAATCCCGTCGCCTACACACCTTCACCGCGACCTTTGTCGCCGCGCCCATGCGCCACTTCCATGACATGTGCCCCGGCACCAAGTATTGTTCCATGACAGTTATCGCAGTGCCCATGCGCCACAATCATGTTACAGGCCTCCGGGCATCACACTTATTCACCACACCATGCGCCCCCACCACGGACATTGAACATGCTTCGACCCACTCTCCGGAGTGTGCGGCATTCTAGGGGCTCCGCTCGTAGTGCTCCGGTACAGGACCCCTCACTACGGCATGGGCTTAGCGCCATCGCCGGCTCAATCAAACTGCGGGACGAGCTTAGTGCCATCGTCAGCTTAATCAAACTGCGGGACGGGCTTTGTGCTGTAGCCGGCTAAATCACCAGAGGCTCTGGCCCTCGCAGTAGGATGGGCTCGCAACCCTGGAGCCATCGTCGGCACAACCTTGAAGCCACCGACATCACACTTGCAGGGAGCTTCGATGCGAAGACTTCACCGCAATGGACCCTAAGCACCAAGCGGCGACCATGGTCACTCATATTACTCATGTTGCTATTGATCATCGACACCACTAGGGCAATGACCCACGGGTCACTCCAGGACAGGAGCAGGTCCTTGGAGGGCATCGCGCCTTGTCCGCCTGGCAGTTGGCTACAGGGGCAACCCTCACCACTGTCAAGTTCTCTGCGCGTCTCTTGACGCACCTTGTGGGATTCAGTAAGGGCTTGGACTGGAGGCTGGGGCGACATGCTACTCTGATCATGCTACTACAGCGTGATCAGTCTCCTCAGAAGGGCAGAGAGATGCTACGAGGGCAGGGTAGCACAAACTTGGAGACCGGTAGTCCAACGGAGAATCAGTACTTTGGCCCCCTGGCGACGCGTTGTTCCCAGGGGGTAACACATGTCAACTTATGACACATGCACATCTTTGCCTATAAATAGTGGACTTTTGGAGCTTATTCAAAGATCTTTTTCTCATTTGAACTTTTCACTTTCTCTCTTTAAAAAGACATTCTTTTTGGAATTCTAGTAAGAAAAACACACTTGGACTCCCGTCCCCGAACCCTCGACGCTGCATCCTTAAGACAAACTGTCGACTGTCGTCCCTGTTCATCGTCGCTCTGCTTGCGCAGCACTGCCAGCCCTCGCGACCTATCTGGGGAGCCTTGCTCTCAGCCCTTACGCCGTCATTGCTGTCTCCCGCGTTGCCTACCTGGAAGCTGACTCAGACTGCATCTTTGTGGCACCTCTACGTTGCATCGAACCCTTTTTCGTATCAACCAGTACTTTTGAATTTTTTCTGATGTCGGGAACCCTCGGGGACATTTTTGTAATTTGCCACTTGGACATGGGTATTTTGGCAATTTTTCCTATAAATTTTTTTGAATGACTTTATAGTTTGGGAAGGAGTTAGTACATTTTTAAAGTTGTTTAAAGTAGTTCTAAGGTGTTTGTTAGGGCGATAACCGCTAGGGGGTATTTTGGTAATTCTACATAGGTTGGGGGTATTTCGGTAATTTTTCCCTTTAAAGTTTTCTTAGGGACTATTTGGGCTGTAAATGATGTAGTTCATCTAAAAAAAGAGTTTTAAAGTGGTATTGGGGGTTGGTGGTGTAGCAGCCATCAGGGAATATTTTGGTAATTTCCCATGTTGGCACAAAATTGTTGGGAACACACCGCGTTATTAAGCGTCTAGAGTGGTGGGAAGTGAGGAATGGTGTTAATGCGTTAAATAATGGGAGTGGTTGTTGTGGAGTCATTGATAAAGTAGGGTTAATATCATATTATCGGATCAGATTAATAAGTTGTCGCAAGACGCTATGAACAGTTAAGGGGGAAAGGGGTAGAGTAAGGAATGCGTATATGTTGAATGTTGACTAACGAGCGAGGTATGATTTGACTAGGTGAAGCAGCTCGTTGCAATTAGAGATTACGAGTTACTTCGGCTATAAGCCAATCAGATAAGGACAATGCGGTTCTGATATGCTAATTCATTGTTTCGATTAGCATGCCATGTTGATGACGTATTGTTGAAATCTTGTTGTTATGATTTATCGTCGGTAGTCATTGTGACCGGTATATGCATATTTGAATTGTGTTGTTGAGGACTTAGGGTAGAATAAATTCTCTTAGTCCACCCTGTTGATAGAATTTAATGAGGATGATGCGTGTTCTAGTATACTATGATTCGACTCGATTAGCATACTTGACGTTGGGGGTGATATTGTGTAGGGGTTGTGTGGTTGTTGTGAGATGTTGGCAATTATTGATAGCCGATATCTCTTTTCTTTGAGAACACCATTGAGGACTTGTGGCAACTTCTCCTGAGTCTGCCATATCGTTGATGATGATGCTGTAGAGATTGTTGCATTGTTGTTGTGAAATATCGGCACTTATTGATAACCGACATTTCTCTTATGTAAGAACACTATTGAGGGCTTGCGGCATATTTCTCCCAAGTCCGCCCAGTGGATGATGTTACGTTGAACTTTTATTGTTAAGTCTGAATACTGGTTGATCTTCTGATCCGGTATTCCTTGTTGAGCTGTGCTGTTGAGGACATAAGGTGAAATAAATTTTTCCTTAGTCAGCCCCGTTGAAGAAGTCATGCTGCTTGGTTGTAAGGTGGTTAGGGAAAGCACTCTAGATGAGTTCCTTTCTTGTTGACAATGTCTCTTCTATTTATTTCAGATTGAGATGAACATCCCATAAAATAGGACATGAATATAAGGAGGACGGCCTATGAATTACGATCACTGGCCAAAGAGGATGAATGTCGCTCGAGCAGAGTCTGTCGTGTCTGGTCGAGTCCTGTCCGTCGTGTCCATGTGCATTGCATTTGATTTTCTTCTGATGTTGATAATTTTAATGATTTGTATTTCAATGATGTTTATCTTTACGACCTTGGATTTCGGGTTCACTTGCATAGTCAGTTAGTTAGTCAGTCCAGTCCATGAGGAGGTGGCAGTAATGCTATTATGTTGGGCCTTAAAGCCGCTCAGTCTAATGAAAGAACAATTATCGTTTGAAATTATGTTGATGTCAAAAATTTATTAGAATTCTTTATTCATTTCTATCGTTGAGATGATTATTATTCATCCGAGTCTCTTGAATCATTTGTACACGACACTCCACGTGTTGTCTTTATTGGGCGATTTGCGCTCATTCCTTATGTTGTATTGTGCAGGCTATAAGGTTGATCAGGGAGAACCTTCTAGAAAGGAAAAGGATACAAGCTAGAAAAGTTGAGCAGGGGGATCAGTTGTGTGAGGTACGACCAGTTAGGAATGGTGGGATAAAGATTGAGTTGCGAGATAGGTTGTTAAGAGTCATATGACTACAGTCGTATATTAGGTTGTAAACATTCAAGTTGTTTAAAGAACTGAAAGTCTTCTGTTGCAGTATGATGTATGTTTTTAAGAAAAATTTTTGCAAGGATGCATTTTGGAGCCTCGATTGATGATGTACGAGTAAGAGGATGTAGTTGCTCTGTATTCAGCACAGGATTTTAAATGTGATTATGATCGATAACTCAGCCCGGTGATGTCACCAGGGTTGAGGGTGTCGCAAATATCTTGAAAGGCCAAACAGAGAAGTTGTAGAAGGGAAAGAAAGAAAGAGATTCCAACAAACAGAAGGTATTTACGCCAAGAAACGAAGAAGTAACAAGTCTTCAAAGTGAGGTAAAATATAGCTTTGTTTGTGTGTGTTCTTGATGGAGATTAGGGCTGAATTGATTATGTTATGTTATGATTTCATGTTAAATAAAATTATGGAGTTAGATAGGTGGAAATGGTTTAAATGGAATTTGAGGTGGAATTAAAATAGGTAATGAGATAAGTTAGCATAAAATGCATCTATAAGTAAAGAAGGAGAAATATTTTTGGGCATGCAAATCTGAAGAATGGAAATTGAAGTGTTGAAAGAGATGAAAAAGTGTAAATTTGATCCAAAAGTGATGAGTAGTGACTGTAAATATCGCTAAAAGTCTCAGCCTCTAATTGATTTCAAACCTTATTTTTGAAACATGGTTTAAGATAGAATTTGGCCAAACACAAAAGAAAAACTCATATTTGTTTTGAAAGATATACATACTGAAAAAGTTTGGAATTTTTCTGAGTTTTTGAACAATATTAAATATATTTATCTTTAAAATAGGATTTCAAAATTTTAAAAAATATCAAATAAATGTATTTTAATATGAAAATTTTACAGAAACTTTATGCAGCTAAGACACTTCAGTGTCTAAAATTTCATGACATTTGGAGGTTGATTCATATTTTGAAAAAAAAATTAGTTCCCTAACGCTCGGTTTGGTTACCTGGGTGGGGTTTCCGAGCAAAAATTTTACCAAATGACTTTTTAGTACAAAATTTCATTTATATTGTTTTAAAAAAGATATTTTGAGCCAATTAGGAGTGATTATTGGTGTAGAAGTCGTCAGGGGGTGTTTAGGTAATTTTACCCGGTGACGAATCTTGCAGAAACTCATGGTTAAGCAATAAGGAGTATAAAGAGTGGAAAATTTGAGTTTAGATATGCACAAAATGGGTGGTAGTGCGGGTAATGTACCTTATGGGTTATGGCAAATCCGATTAATGGATTAGTCGTAATAAGTGGGAGGCAGATGAGCAGTAAGGGAGGAGGGAGGTAAGATAGGTATTTTTTTTGTATTTAAGGACGGTCTAACAAGAATAATTTTATTTGATAGGTGGTTCCATTGCTAAGAAAATCAAGAAGCGAGGAGTTCATCGGCTATAAAGCCAATAGGTAAGGATAGTACGGTTCCGATATGATATCTGTTGTTTTGCTTGGCATACCATGTTGATCATGCTCGTGTTGAACTCCTATATTTATGTTGGAATATCGATTGAGTTTATGAACCGGTACTTCTTGTTGACTTGTGCTATTGAGAGCTTAAGGTAGAATGAATTCTCTTAGTCCGCCCGACAATGAGCCTGAAAGCGTTATTGAGGACTTACGATCAAAGATACTCTCTAAGTCCGCTCCTTGATGAAAAATCGTTCCCTAATTTGGACAAGCCTGAGATGAACACCCCGTATGAAGGGGCATCATTAACTGAAGGGCCAGTGAAGGGAAGTAACTGACGGTCAGTGAAAAAGTGAGTAACTGACAAAAAAGAGGATGAAGCGCGCTAGAGTCTGTCGTGTCTTGTCGAGTCAAGCATGCATTTCAATTGATTTTATTTGATGTTGCTGAATTTATTATCTCTTTATTCTCATGATGTTTATGCTTTAATGTCTCTTTTGCATTGCACTTGCATAGTCCATGAGTCTATCCAAGTAGAAATGATGATGTTATGTTGGGCTTAAGTCACTCAGTCTGAACAAAGGTGATGCAACAAGAGGATTGTAAATGTCCGTTCTTAGCATTCTTAAATCCTTTGGCTTCGTTGAAAATTTATGATCGATTCTCCCATAAGTTCAAGAGGGTTGTACGTTACACTCCTCGTATTATCCTTACTGGGCGATTTGCGCTCATTCCTTATCTGATGTGTGTTTTCTGGTACTAGGTTTGAATAAGGTGAGAGCTCGGGAAAAGGTAATGAAAAACTATGCTGAGGTCCTGTGAGGAAATATATATATCCCCAAGCAGATGTAAAATTTGGTGTACATATTAAGTTGTGTTATGTTTTGCAGTTTTCGCTGCGACATGATCTGTACTATCAAGGAAAATTTTTGTAAGGACGTGTTGTAACGTTTTCTTCATGATCTTAAGGTTGTAGTTGCTCTGTGTTATACTTAAAGGCTGTAACGTTGACAGGATTGACATCTCAGCTCCGGTGACGTCACTTGGGCTGGGGGTGTCACAGGTGGTATCAGAGCTTAGATATTACGATCTTGTAGACTGTTGGGATGCTTAGAACGACGTGTAAGTCTTGATACAAGATTAAGAAGAAGAATTGAAGAATGTAACGGGTTAAAGCAAAAGACTGTTGGGTGCTTAGAACGACGTGTCAATATTGAGTTTATAATATTGTAGTGTAAACTATATTATGATCATTTGATTGTTCTGTTTAGGTTAAAGCAAAAGACTTTCTACTTAGAATAATCTAGCTTCGGATTTAGGTAAGGGTTTCTATATGAACCCTGGGTAAGGATTTATGTCAAAATCCTAATTTTGATAACTTTTGTTCGTAAGTATTCTTTTAATTTACTCATGGCTATTGACGAACACTGAGATATGCATTGATATCATCATGGTATTGCCAAGGAAACCCTTATATTGAACCTGAATCGATCATCTTTCGTTGCATGCTGAGCAAATTTGATAACTGTTCATAATATTTCTTCTAAATTGTTGTGCTTGAGTTCAATAACTGTAACATCCAAAAAATCTAGAATGTTAGACACTCACTCTAAGACAATATTATCCTCATAACCCAATAATCAAATATTACAAGAGCAGCTAAACCAAAAATGATACTCACAGTTGACTACTTAAAAAGTTTATTTGATTCGGGAACGTATCAAAGCAGCTCAGGACAGACAGTGCAGCTATACATCCCAGCGTTGCCGAGAACTTGAGTTTGAGGCAGGTGATCACGTGTTCTTAAGAGTTTTACCTTGGAAGGGGGTGATGCGATTCGATAAGAAGGGCAAGCTTAGCTTAGGTTTGTTAGGCCATTCGAGATTTTGGAGAGGATCGACCAATGGCTTATGAAGTTGCATTGCCACCACAGCTTTTGCACGTTCATAATGTTTTCCATATTTTGAATATAAGGAAATACGTTTATAGTCTGATGCACATCGTACCGTACGAGCCTTTATAAGTGCAAGAGGACATTTCTTATGAAGAGCAACCAATTGAGACTTGACCATAGTGATCGGGTGTTAAGGACAAAAGTCATTTCCTCATTTAAGGTTTTATGGCAGAACCAAGAAATTAAGGAGGCCACTTGGGAATCTGAAGAATATATGCAACGTACTTATCCGCACCTTTTTTGCGCCTCAGGTACATTTTGATTCCGAGGTGGAATTTTTATTTAGGGGAGAGGATCTTAAACCCTGCATATTTAAATACTTATTAAAAAAAGAAAATAAAATAAATTTAGAGAGTCTGGGAACGTAATGAGTATTTTAGAATTTTAATTGTTATAAGAATATAGTTATATTCTTTTTCTAAGACTTCTGATGATTTACATACAATATATCCTAGGAGCAAAACAAAGTTCAGAAAAGTCTCCAGAGAATCCCTAGGAAAAGCTTCTTGAGATTTTAATCATTATTTCGAAGTAAGAATTTATTTCGAGTATCGAATTGAGGTTTGTAATTGGAACTCTACGAATTTTTATAATTGTTAGAACCCTAATTATAATTTTGGGTATATTGATCTTTAAAAATTTTGTTATAATTGATTTAGAAGACCAAATATTTGGGGTTGAATTGCATAATAGGAGTTAAGGGTTTACTCTTTTAAATCCGAATCATTCGTTTAATAGTTTAATACATGCAACGTACTTATCCATTTTTCGCGTCGACTAGCAGGCTTGGCAACATAGAAGAACTCATTCTTGCCTCGTTTTGTGTGTCAATTTGTCAACAAATTCAACTGGCTTCCTTCGGCATATGTGTCTTTGCCTAGATTTAGTTGTAATGGTCACAGTCAGATCCATATCAATTGCTCCTTTGTCAAACTTGTTGCTTTACTATTCTTTAGAGATAAAACATGATGTTCCCCTTCAGTTAATCATTGACACGTTTTTTTTTCCTTATTGCATGTTCTCTGTTGTACTCATGGTAAGAAAGCATTCTACATGGCCTGTTAATGATAGCCGGACTACCATATATATATATATATATATATATATATATATATATATATATATATATATATATATAGGGAGCTGATCCGTTGATAGCGCTAGCAAAATGGGGTATTTTGCTAGCGCGATCTGACCGTCCATCCTGAAAGATGGACGGTCCAGATCGCGTATTTTTGCGGCGCTGTCAGCAGTCCGCTACACTGTCTAGCGGACGACACTTTTTACCGTTTTGCCCCTGCACCCCCTCCGCTACACTGTCTAGCGGAGCACATAATCGAAGCCCACGTTGACAGCCACGGTGTCGTCCGCTAGACAGTGTAGCGGACGACTGACTCAACTGACACATTACCACGTGTTTGTACCTTTATTTCTACACACGACGGGTTGTCGGAATTCCTCAAGCTCCTTCGGCTACAATTTTCTTCTCCTCCTTCGGACTCGCTACAATTTTCTGCTCCCTTCAAGCTTCGAGTAAAACTTAGCTTCACTCAAGTAAGGTAAGTTTGCGAATGGTGAAGTTTTCTTTATGGATTGAATGGTAAAATATAATTTGCTTTTGGTCGGACAAAAACGTATAGATTTTTTTTTATGTTCTAGAAATTTGTCACTCTATTCTTCAATTTGTGATGTTCTAGACATGATGTTCATAAAAAAGGTGTAATTTGTAAACTCTAAATAAAATTATAGTTTAATTCGATTTTTTGGCATGATGAATTCGTCTATTTATCTTAGTAATTTTAATTTGTTATGTTCAAAATTAATAATTGTTAATTTGGAGACACTTTCAGGGGTTATGCATACGGTATGTTTGTCATCCTAAATTGGTCTATTCGTCCACTGTAATTTTTAGGTAATATTTTCAGTTAGAAATGCCATTTGATTGTTAAGCGTAGTCTATTTCTACACAGGTCTTGTTTCACAATGTCTGATTTCGTGTCGAGCTCCAACGTCCCCGTAGATGCTAGTGATCCGTATCTAGGACGAACGTTTCAAACATTGGAAGAAGCTGAAGAATGTTTTCGAGCGTATTCATTGAGGGTTGGTTTTGGCATTAGAATAAAGACTACAAGAACAAGCAACGTAACAAAAAAGATATGCTCTCGCTTATACGAGTGTCATAGGGGCAGAAATCCACAGCAAAATGAGACACGCGTAGGCAATGATGACAGTGATGACGAAATAGGATATTCGCGTAGAAGACGGGACTGCTTTGAGCGCACAAATTGCCAGGTCAAGATGTTCGTAAGCTACAAAGCCAATCAAGATCATTGGCTTATTACCAGCCTGGAACTGGCACACAATCACCCGTTAGTAACTCCTTCTAAGGTGAGTCAGATGCATCAACACAAGAAGATGGGTAAGGTCGCGAGGAGCCTAATTCACACAATGAGCAATGCGCGAATTGGACCTACTGAGATTGTTAATGTTCTTGCTGAACAGGCTGGGGGAATTCAAAATTTAAACTTTAACACGACAGACGTTCGTAACGCGGTCCGAACCCATAGACGAGCCGCGTATGACCTCAATGATGCGCAATCGACAATGAGCCTATTGAAACGGATGCAGATGGAGGACCCGCAGTTTACCTTCGACTATAAACTTGACGACGAGCATCGAGTTAGTACAATTTTTTGGGTCGACGGTCGTTCGAGGCTAGCTTATAAGCATTTTGGGGATGTCGTGACTTTCGACACCACATACCGTACCAACAAGTACTCGATGCCGTTCGCTCCTTTCACCGGCGTCAATCATCATTATCACTCCATCCTGTTCGGGTTCGCCTTGTTAAGGGACGAGAGCGAGGGTTCTTTTGTATGGTTGTTTAGGACGTGGCTGGAAGCAATGAACTTCAAAGCACCCAAAGTGATCATCACCGATCAAGATTTGGCAATGAAGAAGGCTATTGCGACCGTCTTCCCAGACACCCGGCACAACTTGTGCACTTGGCACATAAGCAACAAATACCCTGAACGTCTGCATCACGTGTACGCAAAGTATCCAGACTTTAAACAGGATTTTGACAAGTGCATTACCAAGTCATTAACGATTGAGGAATTCGAGGAGAGGTGGGAAAAGCTTGTTCGGGATTACTCATTGCAAGACAACGAGTGGCTCCGGCACTTGTACGAGCGCAAAGAGCAATGGATTGGCGTTTACACGAGGAGGTATTTTTCAGCGGGCATGAAAACGACGGGCAGGAGTGAATCTATGAATGCCACGTTCGATAGTTATGTGGGTACAGCTACCAATTTGAAGACTTTCGTTGCATCCGCACAAAAAGCGGTAGCTTCGTTGTTCGTAAAAGAAAGGGCTGCCGACTTTGCAACAACGTACAAACAAAGGAGAAGGTTGCTAGAGACCCCGCTGGAGCTGAACGGTGCCAAAGTCTATACGAAGGAGATCTTCTTGCTATACCAAGTAGAGCTGCGAAAATCGGGACGATACAGTATAAACAAGGTGGCAGAAATGTCTACGCGTGAGTACAAGGTTTATTCGCTCGTGAATGACCTCGTCCCTGAGAAGCTGCGCAGAATTTATACGGTGAGCCACGACACATTGACGGACTCGGTGACATGTGTTTGCAAGAAGTTTGAGTTCCATGGCATCCTGTGTAGACACATTCTGCGGTTTTTCACCCAGAAGAATATCAGGACAATCCCCGATAAATACGTCTTGCCACGGTGGACGAAAGGTGCAAACAGGTTGCACGGTACCATTTCCTTTCCGGAGCACCCGTATACTGACTTTGAAGAATCAGAGACGTTGCGGTATAATCATCTGGTGACGATGTTCACCCGTTTGTCCGTAAAGGCTGCTGCTACAATGGTCGGTTATAAACATCTCCTCGAGGTAGCTCAGCAGCAAGAGCCCATCGTCGACCAGTTGGAAGCAGCTTCAGTCACCAATGCGGTTGACACCGAGCCTACGACGGAATCCGAAGATGACGAGCCGGGGGAGGAAGACGACAATGATATCCGGCCGTTGGATCCAATTATATCGCAAACGAAAGGCCGCAAGAGATCTACGCGGATGAAAAGCTCAATTGAAACGGCAACTCAACCTAAAAAGCTGCGAAGGTGTGCATTGTGCAACAAAATGACCGACCACGACAAGCGGAACCATTACAAGGCACTGGGGATAAGTCCAGGGGGTTTGCAAGATGGGGCAGAAGATGACGCCGAAGATGAGGACGGACAAGCTGCAGTGGACCTTTAATTTTTTGTATAAGTTTGACATTTGTAATAATTTTTATATAAGTTTGACATTTGTAATAATTTTTTCTAATAATTTTTCAACCGAATACCGGAATTATTTTTTCTGATGTAGCGATTTCTGATGTAGCGGACGGATATGCATAGTCCTAATTTTTTGGTTATCATTTATGTCCGCTATACAATGTAGCGGACGTCATCGCAGAAAAACTTTTGGTCTTCATTTATGTCCGCTATACAATGTAGCGGACGTCATCGCAGAAAAACTTTTGGTCTTCATTTATGTCCGCTATACAATGTAGCGGACCTCTATCCTATTGTACATATTAATCAAAACGGGCAACAGCTTTTATCAGTCCGCTATATCTCTCTCTCTCTCTCGAACATCTAACCCAAGCCGCTACCCCATCTACGGCGACCCACATCTCCGGCGACACCACCGTCCTCCCCTCATCGCCGACCTCGATGGCTTCTGGATCGGAGACCACCTACGATTTTATTGGCAACTTGCACCTAGCAGGCAAACACTTTTTCAAAGTCATGATGCCGGGATTTGAGAATGAACTTGTAGCCCATCCCTCTTTCTCTGTATTTTCGTGTGTTAAAAGTTTGATCTTTTGGTTAAAAACTAACCTATTTTTTGTATTGTGTTTGTTAGGACATACCGGAAGCCTTTACCAATCAATTTACAACAATTCATGACAGTTCAAGATTATATAGCCGCAAGGGGGCCTGGCAGGTTGAAATCAAGCTGAAGCCCGGCCGACCCCAAAAAAAGCAATTCGCAGAGGGTTGGAACGTCTTCGTGCGCCAGCATGGCCTCGAACTCGGGGACTTTGTAGTGTTTGAACACCTTGGGTGGTGGGATTTTCAAGTTGTAATCTTTGATCGGAGCGCTTGTGAAAAAATTTATTTCCCCAAATGTGAACCCTAATTTATTAATAATAACCAAATTTATTGTATACATGTTCATTATGTTTCCAAATTTTTTCTCGCTTAATTGTGCCGTTTGAGATACATTGTCTTCGGACGCCAATTTATTAAAACTGCATAACGCTACATTGTGTCTAGCGGACGGGCTAGCAGAATGCCTTTTTCCCCACCCCCACCGTCCGCGATATTGTCTAGCGGACGGGCTAGCAGAATGCCTTTTTCCCCACCCACCGTCCGCGATATTGTCTAGCGGACGGGCCAGCAGATTGCCTTATATCAACACTTGGAAAATTTTCCCCACCCCCACTGTCCGCGACATTGTCTAGCGGACAGGCCAGCAAAATGATTTTTCCCCACCCCCACCGTCCGCGACATTGTCTAGCGGACGGCCAGCAGAATGATTTTTTCCCCACCCCCACCGTCCGCGATATTGTCTAGCGGACGGGCCAGCAGAATGCCTTTTTCCCCACCCCCACCGTCCGCGACATTGTCTAGCGGACGGGCCAGCAGAATCCCTTCCCCACCCCACCGTCCGCGACATTGTCTAGCGGACGGCCAGCAGAATGCCTTAACCCAACACTTAGAAAATTTTCCCCACCCCCAACGTCCGCGACATTGTCTAGCGGACGGCCAGCAGAATGCCTTTTTCCCCACCCCCACCGTCCGCGATATTGTCTAGCGGACGGGCCAGCAGATTGCCTCCCACCCCCACTGTCCGCGATATTGTCTAGCGGACAGGCCAGC
The DNA here is from genome assembly GCA_033070095.1 of Escallonia herrerae. Lineage (NCBI taxonomy): Eukaryota > Viridiplantae > Streptophyta > Magnoliopsida > Escalloniales > Escalloniaceae > Escallonia > Escallonia herrerae. The sequence continues at coordinate 5,108 of JAVXUP010000922.1, read as the reverse complement.
AGAATTTTCCACCCCCACCGTCCGCGATATTGTCTAGCGGACGGGCCAGCAGAATGCCTTTTTCCCCACCCCGTCCGCGACATTGTCTAGCGGACGGGCCCAGAAAGCCTTCTTACACTTAGAAAATTCACTTCCCCCACTGTCCGCGACATTGTCTAACGGACAGATTTTGCTTTTCAATCAACCAAACTCAAATCATCTTCAACGGAAATCAGACAAAACAATCAATCAATAATCTTCAACACAAATCAATGAGAGCTTTCTAAATAATCATAGTTTATTAAAAAAAATAAAGTGTAATGGTACAATGTCAACGGGGGAATCATGTTGGGAGGGATTCTCGGCATTTGCCGGATTTACAATAAACCTAACCGCTCTAGGCCGGCCTTTCATAATTTGCCAAGCCATTCTATATCTAAAGGTGTCTACTTCTGCTTGGCTCCACACCGCCGCCTTGAGGCTCTCGGACCGGCAAATGTAATCCATGTACATGCAAAGGAAAACGCCGCAGTCCGAAGTGTTACGTTGCTTGGGCCTCCTCTTCTTCAGTCGCCAATCGAGCTTTGGCCGCGCCGGTACAGGGTTACCACGGACACCATTGACCATTGCACAAAATATATTCTGCAAGAAACATAAAACGGCGTAAGACACGAGTTAACATTTATGCCAAGTTACAATAACTGTTAAACAACAATCGTAATATTACCATTGAGTCCAACTGGGCTTTGTACATCTGCAGCACAGGCATAAAGGCGGTATCGTCGTGGAGACTGTCGATCACCGATACGACTTTCTCCACCGGTTCATAGCAAACCAAGTACCAGTGGCTTTCCCCTAAAAATGGGATTAGAAACACGTCGGCAACACTTGCGCTCACTGGACTATCCCTAGCAAGATACGCTCGTAGGTTAGCGGACGGTCTCCACTGGCTCAACTTTTTCTTCCGCCTTTGCTCGACCCACTCATGCCATTCAGACACTAGGAGGCTATGAAAAAAGGCATCAACCAAAAAAATGGCCGGGTACTCGTTCAGCCGCTCCCGACCCCTTTCCTTCAGAATCTCCACGTATGTGGAGATGACACCGTTGTCTAACCAACTCCCCGGAGCCAGGGAGGCCATTTCTCCCCACTCGCAAGTGTAATCCATGCCCTCCGGATGATTCACACTATACAACGCTTTGTCCCGGGGGAAGCCGCTAAAATAACGCTCTCTGATTATTTGGCATTTATGCGGCTTTAGGGGCTTCACTGGATGCCCTTTGCGATATTGCCCTCGGGGGTCGGGGGGATATTGCACTCCTTCCGGGGGGTCGACCGGGGGATATTGCCCTCCTTCGGCAGTAGATGGTCCTGCCCATGGGACAATAGGCAGTGTCTCCGACAGACTGATGTGTCCGAAACCCCAGTCTTGCGTGACTTGACTCTGAGAGAAGGGTTGGGGTTCCGAGTCCAATAGCAAAGAGAAGGAGGGCACACTGTAGTCTTCCCACGGCGCTTGAGCCTGGCCCATGGTGCTTGGCTGTCCCCAATCACCACCCATTCCCGGCACAGAGGGACCACCATATCCCTGGCTCACTCCCGAAGTCTGTCCCGAGGGATCGGTGTATCCCTCGCTCACATATGGGGGCTGCCACCCCGGATAACCCATTCCCGGGCTGACGCCGGAAGGCTGGCCCGATGCTTGGTGTAAAAAATTCCCGCAGCCATACGCCAACGCATCAGCCTGTTGGCGAAGCTCCTCGCCCATTGCATCCACCAAATCCTTCCGCTCGCGCAACTTCTGGAAGAAGGCGAACGAGGCATTAACCTACATCCAGAGAGATAATAAATAAGTAACTTCATACACAGTTAGAATCATCAAGTTCAATTAAAGCACTTATTGGCCAACTTACCAGATTGTATGCCATGTGCTCATCGATCTGACCCCTAGGGTGGTACTTCTCCCCGCGTTCAAACCTTACTGGAGCTACTCTCCTCCGGGTGATGCGGTAGTACCACCCATTGTACTGTTCGATACTGATCACGGGGTCAGGCTCCGACACAATGGCCGCCAGCGTGTCCTGCCAGGAATCCCAAACCTCAAGTTCTCGTGCGCACAAGTCGTGCGCATTTGCCTTGCCAAACCGAGGGACACCCGGTGGGTTCCTGTTAAGCCTCATATCCGGCGCGCCTGCTGGCAACCCCTGCAGGCACTCAAAATGGCGCATAGCGCGATCTGGCAGCTGCCACTCTGCGACCTCGAAGTGGATCAGGGGTGTGCGTTGCAACCCAGAGAGCGTGAAGACGAACGACTCTCCCACCCGTCGCGCCAAATGTTTGTACGGTGCCCATCGCATCTGGCCAGGAGATAACGAGTCGAGCTCCCCCCGATAGTACGTAATGTTGTGATGGGGATCGTCTCTCCTCTGGTAGTGGCTGTCCTTCCGACTGTACTCCCAGGCGCACAACCGAGGCCACACATTATCGGTTCCGTCCCTACGCGTGGGTGCGCCGGTAGCAAGGTGTTCATAAGACCACACCTGAGAGCAAAGACAAATTAAATAAAGTATCGTCAAATTTTATTGTCAATTCAACCCAAAAAAAAAGAAACGAGCGAGTAATCAAGAATTGTATGATATACCTGCAATAGCGAGAGACATGCACATATCGCTTTGGAGTCGGGCCTCGTTGCCTTGTGCAATGCTCGGTACAGGTACGCAAGAGTTGCGGCTCCCCAGGCATAATCCCCAACCTCCAGCAGGTTACCCAACAACGGTAAATATTTGACGCTGACGGTATTCTTCGACGTTGTTGGGAACAGAATTGCCCCCATCACCCACAAGAGGAAAGCTTGTGTGTACAGCACAAGCATCTGATCCGTGTAGTTATCCGGCAGAACCTTGTAGGTATCTACCAACCATTTCAACTTGATACCCCCAGTGCTAAATTGATCCTGGGGTATCGAAGTAAAGAAGTCCCTAGCGGTCCTCTTATTCGTTGCTTCCGACGGAGGAGCTATTACCGGCCGCCCCGTCACCGGTAACCCTAAGATGAACCCTACATCTTCTAGGGTAATTGTCAGCTCTCCGAGAGGGAAGTGAAACGTATTCGTTTCACTTCTCCACCTTTCAACAAGGGCACCTATTAAGTGCCGGTCAAGTTGTTGAAAGATCTGCCCACGCGTGAAAATCCCAAACCCAATCCCACGCAGTAATCTTTTCTGGGTTCTGTTCAATTTCCATTCTTTAAAATTATCGGATACTTCTACCGTGTTGAGAAGTGCTCTTTCCTACGAATTAATAAATACAATTTAAGCAAATTAAACGATATACAACGTTCCCAAGAATAACAAAGTTGATAAAATAAGTATCTTACTCCACCATCCCATATGAGCGTACTGATATGGTTTGCTTGGTCGTATAATACGGACGGATCTTCTGGTCCAGGGTTGAAATCCATTTTTTGCAACTGAAATTATGCAAAACGGCAAGGTTGGAAGCGTAAACATTCTCAAACATACAACGCTAGCACAGTCAACGCTAGCATGTGATCAGATAATACTCACATAAGTTCACATGCTGTGTATATGCAATGTACATAGATACAAACAGACACGGAATGGGATTTTACAAGTGAAATCACATGAACAAATAATACGCAATACACATATATAATCTATATATATGTATAGATACATTGACAAACGCTAGCACAATGCAGCGTTTCGCACACATTCAAAATCATGCATAAGCCGCGATAACAACTCTAGATTATGAACAAATAAAGGATTGGTTTGTGAACTTACGTGATTGATTCGTCGAATAAAGGATTTCTTGAGAAGAAATTGCGCCGATCTACTTGCCAACGCCGCTAGAAGAATTGTGAGAAGAAGGAATGAATAAGTTTTCGAAGTAAAGAAGGGGAAAAACGGTCCGCTACACTGTCTAGCGGACGGTAAGATAATGACAAAGTAACAGTCGTGTTGACTGTGTCAGTCGTCCGCTACACTGTCTAGCGGACGACATTTTGGCTGTCAACGTGGGCCCGATTATGTGCTCCGCTAGACAGTGTAGCGGAGGGGGTGCAGGGGCAAAATGGTAAAAAGGTCGTCCGCTACACAGTGTAGCGGACTGCTGACAGCGCCGCAAAAATACGCGATCTGGGCCGTCCATCTTTCAGGATGGACGGTCAGATCGCGCTAGCAAGATCCCCATTTTGCTAGCGCTATCAACGGATCAGCTCCCATATATATATATATATATATATATATATATATATATATATATATTCACAAGTCATTAAGTTTACCTTTGTTATCCTATATTTTGCAAGGTAAGTATGCCTTTTTTTTCTTTTTTCTCTTTTTTCTTAAAACCTCTTAACGAGTAAATTTCATAGTTTACTCGGGATTATAAGCTGCAATCTTGATCTCAGCCGTGGTATTCCTCTGCATAATGCAAACATCCTCTTGGTAATATATTGGTGTCTAAACTATTTGGTCTTGAATAAAAGTACGTTTAGTTTTGTGAGCCATGTCACATGTATGTGACTTTTTCTGTTTTTGACTTACCCACGTGCATTGGAATGTAGGCTAGCTCAGTGGGATGAGTTAGAGATCACGATCTTATTTTCTGACCTTGTCTCAGTATCAGTGATGACATGTGTAATCTTATTCTGAATGGCTCTCTAGTGTCTGTCTCTTTACAATGATCTATTTTTGACATTTTAAAATTCGGTCTGACATCTGTTCCGTAAAACTTCTGTACCTCTGTAATCTCGTTTGCTCAGACATTTTTGTATGCCTTTTGATTGATCTCTTGTAGCGACCTTACTGTGACATTAGCTCACTCCCTTATTATTTTCCTTTCAGGTGATCAGTAAGTGGGATTGGATTACAGGGCTAGCAGTGTGACTGAGAGCTAATAGTTTTTATCTCAGAGTCAGTATTAGTATTTTTAGATGAAATAATTAAGACAAATTAAATTTGTTTAGATTTTTGTTAGAGTAATTATGGATTATATATAGTCTTTAGGATGCTATGACACTTATTGATGTATCTTTAGGACTGATTAATAGATACTGACCACTTGGGAGACTTTACGATATTTTTTACTTTGTTTATTTGATAT